>JAQQSK010003467.1:247317-352533 GCA_028658325.1 Potorous gilbertii | reverse complement strand
CTGCCTCCGACATTTACTGTCCATGGGGTTGGACCCAAGTTAGATAAGCTCCAGAATCAGTCCTGCCTCCGACATTTACTATCCATGGGGTTGGACCCAAGTTAGATAAGCTCCAGAATCAGTCCTGCCTCCAACATTTACTATCCATGGGGTTGGACCCAAGTTAGATAAGCTCCAGAATCAGTCCTGCCTCCAACATTTACTGTCCATGGGGTTGGACCCAAGTTAGATAAGCTCCAGAATCAGTCCTGCCTCTGACATTTACTGTCCATGGGGTTAGACCCAAGTTAGATAAGCTCCAGAATCAGTCCTGCCTCCAACATTTACTGTCCATGGGGTTGGACCCGTTAGATAAGCTCTAGAATCAGTCCTACCTCCGACATTTACTATCCATGGGTTGGACCCAAGTCTCTGAGCTGTCTCTGTGTTCTCATCTGTAGAACAGAGATAACAATGCCTGTAGTCCCAGCCACACGGAGTTGTGAATGTCAAGCAACATTTAAGGTCAAAGGACAGGTTAAGGGGATACACTGAAGCTGCAAACCTTCAAGTGCTATATAAATAGGAGCTGTTCTTACTCTTATTGTTAGAGTGGGAAAAGAACACAAGGATTTTTTGGTTGTAATTATATATAACCTTATAATACAGTTTTATAACTTATACACCCTTTTAATTCCCTTAAGTGGCCTTCTCCATATCTTTTAGTGTAGGGTGAGGCATGATAAGATGTTTGAATGAAAGATAAAGTCATATTTCTTTTCCCTAGAAATGTCTCTAAAGGCCAGACTTTGGGAAGGCATATTAAATGAACAGAATTTTTAAAATGGAGACTTCTAGGTCCTCAGTGCAGGACCCTGCCCCTTCTTTGATTTTTCTGTTGAGAGATGCTGATTCACAGGAAAAAGAGCCATCTGAGACAAGTAAAAAACAACTTAATTTGAGGAGGTTTAGAGAATAGCTAACTAGCATATATAAGCTGTTTTTCATTTATATGATGTATGTAATATATACATATATGTGTATAGACACATGTATACACACACACATATGTGTGTATATAAATGGAAATATGCCTGTGCATACATACATACATCTTTAAGCTTTGCAAAGCACTGTGCCTCTCATCCCATTTGAGCCTTCCCACCTTGGGAGGTAGGCGCGATCATTTATTATCATTTTACAGATAAAGAATGGAGATTTTGTGACTTGGCCTAAGTCACAAAGCTAGTGTCTGAGGCCTGATTTCAGCTCAGGTCTTCCTGACTCCTGAGTCCAGCATTCTATTTTGTGTCATATATTGTGTCATATAGTTGCGGAGGAAAAAAATGTTAAAAAAAGTTTAACTTGATTTTGAACTACAGAACAGATAGTATAATCTTTTATTAAATAAATATGAGAAATCATAAAACCATAATAATGAGAGAAAAAAGAGATAGTATATATCCCCAGCAAGGGGAGAGAGCCATGTCCAGTAGAGATGGAGGTAAGGAAAGGTCAACATCTCCCACTTGCCGACACTTGCCCCAGCAGCTCACTGTTTTCCTCCAGCATTTGTATCTCAGGCCTCCCCTCACTAGCCATAGCTGACCTTGCCTCCTTGAAATCTTGCTGTCCCGTCTCCTCCCCTACCAAAATCTGCCAGCTCCTTCCCTGTCCTTTGGTTCTGTTGATTTCCTCTCCGGTTGGCTGTTGCTTCATTGTTCCAATGTGCTGCGAAGAGTACACATCTCCTGGTGGCCTGAGCCAAGAAAAGCCCCTTCCAGATGGCCATTAGAGACTTTCGAAGTCTCCAAAATGACCATGGGTAAGAGTGATTCTTGTTCATTGTGTAATGGATAGGTACAGCCCAGGAGCCCCTGAGCAGCTTATGTGTTCCCTGCCTTATTTGATGTTTTCTATACACACTGGCCCATTTTAATCAAATATAAACATTTGCCAGTTTATGCTTAGTCTTTTTTGTCCTACTTGGAAGCCTAACAAGAGAAATTATATTTTAGCAATAGAAATAGCTTTTGCTGTCTCCCAAGGGAGACACTATTGAATTTAGGGAGAGTTCCAGGTGTCTAAGCAGTGACTTTGATGTTTAAGCTGGCTTAATTGAGTTAATTACAGTATAGGGCTAACACACAGAAGCCATGTTTTCAGGAAGCATTCTGTATCCAAGCTGTATTTCAGGAGGAGGGAACAAAAATCCCCACATTAAGTAAAGGTCTTTTGGTTAGTTCCATCTAACTAATTATTCTTTCATGGCAGCTTTGTAAGATGGCCTTGTTCGAGTCAGTAAAAGAGGTGCTTCTCATTTGTTGAGATTATTGGCTCAGTGTTGGGCTTTGGCAACCTCACAGTATGTGTGTGTATAGATACACATTTAAACACATGTAGATGGATGTTTATACACACTTTACACACACACACATGCATAAACATGTAGATGCATGTGTGTACATAGTTATACACATATATAGATATACACACATATACACAATACATGCATGTACATACTTATACACAGATATAGATATGCACATATGTGTAGATGTGTGTATATACATATTTATACACATGCATATGTGTGCATAGTTATACACAGATATAGATACACACATATGCACATATGTAGATGTATGTATGTATGTACCTATTTATACATGCATGTGCCCACACATTTGTGCCCAGATATAGATATACACACGTAGATGTATGTATATACATATTTATGCACACATATACACATGCATGTGTGCACATACTTGTGTGCAGATAGAGACATACACATATGCACACACATGTAGATGTATGTACCTATTTACACACATATGCAATGCATGTGTGCGCATATTTATACACAGGCATAGACATGCACACATATGTAGACATGTGTATGTATGTACCTATTTGCACACACATATTTGAAGAAATTCTTTTGGCTGTGCCTTAGGCAAGGAAGAGAGGTATCACTCAGTCCCAAGCATTAAGAATCAGACTGAGGATGAAGAGGAGACAGAAGTTATCGAAGCAGAGCCTGTGGGCACCACAGAAGAACCCATCCCGCCCAATCTAGAGCGACTGTGGTCCTTCTCTTGTGACCTGACAAAAGGACACAACGTCAGCAGTATGGCCTGGAATAAAGCCAACCCAGTAAGTTAGCAAGTAGGCCTTTGGAGAGCGTCTCCAGGATGGAAGGGTTCGAATCAAGCGTGCTTGGCCTCCAGCCTTGTGCAGGAAGTAAGACTGAACTAGAACCCCCTCAAAGCAGGGACACATCCACTCCTAGCAGCAGTTTTCCAGGGGTTTGGAGACAGGCACTGCTTGGGAACTCTCCAGGTCCTAGCAGCTTCTATGGAGAGTCACCGCAGCTGTTTCTGGGGTGTTGGGGACCGTAGACTGCAGAGCTGCCCCCACCCTTCCGTAAGTGCTTTAATGTGAACGTTCATCCTTCTTCAGGAGGGATGCTGGAAGGTTGGTTGTATGTTCTCAGATTACACCAAGTAAAGCAATAAGACTATTTTTAAGAACTATGTACTAGCACTTACACATCTAAATGAGTTGTGTCACCACCTTCAAAGCAGTCCACTTGGAAGGCAATATACTTATTCCAACAGTGCTTCCTTTTCATTCCAAAAAGAAAAAAGAACCCTAAAGCATTTTTGGAAACCCTCTCCCTTTACATAATCGATGGCCCAGCCGAAGTAATTATGGGCTTTTCTTCACACATTTCATTTCCCATCTCTGGGTCTTTGACCAGATTATGTGCTGCATTTGAAATACTTGTCCTATCCTTAGAATCCCTGCTTTCCCAGAAGCTCATCTCATGCTTCACTCACTGCCTATGCGAAGCCTTTCTGGCCTTACTCTCTCCTAGCCCTTAGCGTCCCCTTCAGCATATTTACTTTGCACATAACTTTACTTACTTACATTTTTATATTTGGTTTCTCCTGCTATAGAATATAAGCCACCTGAGGACAAATATGTCATTCTTTTCCTTTGTATTCTCTACCACACACAGTAAAAGCTTAATTAATGCTTAGGGATTGTAGATGAACCTGAGCACCAAGGTGACTCAGAAGAGCCTCAACAGGGCAAATTTCTGTCCTTTGAAAATAGATTTTCTTTTTTTGAAAGAATGCAAAAACCATGTTTGGTCAAATCTGATGAATCCAATGAGTGGGAGAGTGGGCTGATAGCACTTGAGATCTGTTCTTGAAGGTCTTTTGACCTAGGCTCTGGGAATTTTAAAAAATATTTTGATGATTGTATTTTAATAGAATTGATTTTCTTTGACATCCCCTATATTTTGTTGTATGCATTTAAAACCATGATTCTGAGAAGAGATTCACCATAGATTTCCTCGCACTGCTGCCCACAAAAAGATGAGAAACCCTGTCTCTAAAGCAATGAGATGAATATTTTTGTATGCCTCATCATGTTCTTTTAGAAGAGAAGTTCTCAAAATGTTTTGTGTCGTGGCAGTCCATTGACATAGTTAGTTCTCTCCCCAAGGTTCCCACAGTTCAGGGACTAGCGGATCAGACAGTCCCCCCAAAACAGCTGTCTTATTTTTAAATTATTACATAATAAGGTGTTGTTATGCCTATAGAGTCTTTTATTAGTTATTATAAATTATAAACTGATCATCTGTGTTGAAATCCATGTAACAAGTGTGAATACTTCAATGAGATTTCCTTTCTACACAATTAATATGGATTTGTGTTGTAAGAAACATTTTTTTGTATGCCATCTCTGATATCTAATAAGGTCCTAGTCACATTTTAAATCTGTTCAAATTCAGTTCTTAGTTTTTCAAAAGGAAATGATGAACCATTATGAAATTGAGAGTTTGAATATGCAAGTGACAGAGAGTCCATGTTTATGGGTAGGGGGAAGGATATGACTTCTATACGCAAATATTCTAGGCATCTAGTTTTGTGACTATTTCTTTAAGTGACTTACAAGTTTTATTAAATGCCTTTCAATTTATTTTATACATAATTTTGTTATGCTTACAAGTCCTAATGCTTCTATCTTTAAAATGTCTAAAAAAGCCTTATTTACCATGACTTAAGCCAATGCAGTTGTCAAAACAATTTTTTAAAAGACTAATGCATTTGGCCATATTTCTGTGCCAGCTGCATCTTGATTTTAAATCTCTTCTGATTTTCAGGACCTGTTGGCTGTTGGTTATGGCCAGTTTGGCTTTAGAGAGCAGAAGAGAGGACTGGCTTGCTGTTGGTCACTAAAGAATCCTATGGTAAAACCAAGAGTTAGAAGAACATTTTTATTTGCTTTATTAAAAGTTGACATCATTCCTATAACCAAGAGATTACAGATGGAGGTTTCCCTATATAAATTTTCTGTGGATCAAATCCCTAATAGTTCCAATTCATTTATTATTTTTCACAAAGTATATTGTTTATTTCTCCTGATCTGTGCCAATTGTGGAAGTCAAATGAGGCCATTGAAAGTCCTGTTTCTTCTGTGCACAGGTTGCTCTTGGTGTCTTGTTTTCCAGTCTTCCCACACTGACTCAGTTATCCACTTGGTATAGCTGTTGAGCAACAAAGCAGTGCGTCATTTGATCAGGGTCTTCAGCTATGTGACAAACCATTTATCCTCTGTTTCTTCATCTGCAAAGTGGGGATAATGATGACTGCTACATTCCAGGGTCATTGTGAAGGCACATGTATGAGAGAAGTAAGGACTTTGTAAACTTTGGAGTGTTATAAGGCATGTAAGGACAAGGCTACAAGAGGACATTAGATGGCGTCAGAGAGCAAAGAACACTAGGCCTGCAGTCATGAGGACCTGAGTTCAAATCCAGACCCAGGCACTTACTATCTGGGTGACCTTGGGCAAGCAACTTAGCTTCAAATGAGGGAGTTGGATGCAGTGGTTCCTAAGGTCCCTTCCAGCACTAAATCTAGGATCCTGTAACCACTCTGGCCAAGTCACTCAACCTCTGTCTGCCTCAGTTTCCTCAACTACAAACTGGGGATAAAAATACTGCCTACCTTCCAGGGAAGCTGTGAAGATAAAATGAAATCATATCTGTGAAGTGCTCAGCACAATTCCTGGCACGCAGTAGGCACTCTATAAATGCTTACTCCCTTTTCCCTTATTATGAAATGATGATGAAATAAAGTTATCAAAATATTAAAAGTTAACAAAAATATTTATTTAAAAAACATTCACAGACCTCAGGTTAAAAATGTATGTACTATAGGATTCACAAGACAAAAAGATTCTCAAGAGATGGTGAGATCCTCCAAGCCCTCCTGTTTAAGGATGACATGAAGCCCCAAAGGATCTCTTCAGGGAGATCTACAAAGACTCCAAAGTGTTTGTCCTAACCATCCACACTGGAAAAACCAAATGGTGGACGCGCAATATCTGTTGTCAGACAGACACAGTCAAATGGTCAGATTTTAAGAAGTGAATACATCAGTCCACAAGCATTTCCTAGGACCAGTGAGCTGGGTCCAGAATTAGATAGGAAAGAAAAGATCAGGCTGCATTTCACTTGGGAAATTGTGCTTCTCTTTTAAAAGCTGCTATGTACCTATTTATTACTGCACCTGTTTATACAGTGCATAAAAATAAAATGATAGGATCATTCTTTTTGGACATCAAGTTTTTTTTGCCTCCATCATAGCAAACATCTTCCATACAGGGGAGGAAAGTGGCATTTCCTTCTTATCAAAGGATTCATGGTAGGATATTTCTATCAGTCACTCAATCAGTCAATAAACACTTATTCAACACCTACTACATACTAAGCATTGAGGATACAGAGAAAGGTAAAAGACAGTTTCTACTCTGAAGAAGCTCACAGTCTAATTGGGAAGACAACATGAAAACAAATATTCACAAACAAACAAGATACAGGAAAAAATTGGTGATAATCTATAGAGGGAAGGTACTAGCAGTAAGGGGGACCAGTACAGGCTTCTTCTAAAAGGCTAGATTCTAGCTGGATCTAGAAAAAAGCCTGGGTAGCCAGGAGGTAGAGATACAGTCCTGGGTGACCATGACAAGCATGGCAGACAGTCAATGAAAATGCTAGTCAAGGGACAGAGTCTGAGAGACAGTGAGAAACAGATGTTTGTAATCACACTGGCTCTCCTTTGCAGGGCAAACTGGACCCTTTCCTAATGTCTTCTCTCTACCTGTTCTTCTACCTGTTCCTATTGACAGCTTTCATGCCAGGCCACCGACAAATACAGTGATTTCACTAAAACTTCGTCTGTGATGAGAAGCCTCCGTTTCTTTTTCTTTCTCCATCCTTTTGTACTAGCCAGCTTTCATTCCTGAGACACATTCACTCTTCACCACCAGTTTTCCTCAAGGTTCGACCAAAACCTCACCTTCTACAAGAAATCTTCATGATCACTCAGCTTCATTTTCCCCCCCTTCATCCCCCCAAGTGATCTTTTATTGGTTTTATCTCTGTCTGTATACGTTGTCTCTGCTAGCATCTCAAAGGGCATCATTACTTCACTTTTGAATTTGTATCCCCAATGGCTGGCACATAGTAGGTGCTTAATAAATGCTTTGTGACTGGTTGGCTTGAAATAGGAAGAAGGTTATTACTTTGATTTCTAGGAAGTTTGTGATATTGGTAAGGGTGGTTAAGGCCTAATGGGAGTAAGCACATGTCTTTGAGGGCTGGAAACTCTAGACTCTCGTTTCAGAAAAACCAGGACCCAAGCTATGAGAGTGTGGCTGGAAAAAACCTCTGTTTTGGACATACTGAGTTTGAGATGCCTATGGGACATTTCATTCGAAACATACTATTGATAATGTGAGGAAGAAGATATTTTAAAAATTTAGAAGTGTACAGAATTACAAAATGTAGAAAAATGTATAGAAGGGCTTGGCAAATTGTGGTGAATGAATGGAATGAAATACAAATATACTGTAAGACTTGAGGAAAGAGATCTCAAAGAGACATGGGAAGACTTGTGTGAAAAATAATTCATCCTGTATCCTGATAGTATAAAAACAAGCCATTTGAAGGCTTGTATAGATTGATGACGCATGGAATGAGCAGAAGCAGGAGAACAGTTTATATAATAACAACATTGAAAAAATAGCTTTGAAAGTTGTGAGAACCCTGGTCAATACAGTGACCTTCCATGATGCTCAAGGGTCAGTGGTGATACATGCTATCGATGTACTAACATCATGGATTCATGGGGTCATGGATTCAGGGTGTAGAATGGATCATGTTTTTTATCATGACTTATGAAGCGATTTGTTTTGTCTGACTATTCGTATTTGTTATAAGGAATTACCCTTTCTATACTTATTTCTTTTTCTTTGTCTCTTCCTCTCTTCCCCCTTCTCCCTTTTTTCTTCTCTTTTCTTTGTCTCTTCCTCTCTTCCCCCCTTTCTCCTTTTTTTCTTCTCTTTTCCTTCTTCTTCCTTCCTTTTCTTTCTTTTCTTTCTCTTTCTTCCATTCTTTCTTCCTTTCTCTCCCTTCTCGCTCTATTTCTTTCTTTCTTATGAAGTGGGGGAGGTGGGAAGAAGAAAAAATAGATTTTTGTTAATTTTTTTTAAAAATGTGATTTAAAAAATTATAGCAATTGCTCACCTACCAATTTTTTAAAATTCAGCTAGTAGTTTAATGATAAGAAAATATAACTGTTTTAACCACAGACTTGTTTTCTTTTGCTCAGTGGCCAGAACGTGTTTATCCAAGTCTCTATGGAGTGACATCCGTGGATTTCTCTATAGCATCCCCAAACCTTCTCGCTGTTGGATTTTACAATGGTACCATAGCTATCTACAATGTGCAGAACAATAATAGTGTTCCTGTTTTGGACAGTAGGTGAGATTCCAGGAAGAGCTCACTCTTGGTACATACAGCAGGCGAAGTTTGCTTTACCCTCATTCAAATGTAAGAGTCAGCATTTCAGATACTAGTTAGAGGATGTGCTTGGGATATGGAGGCATTCAGATGTGTAATACATATTTTATGTTTCACAGTATCGAACCTGAGCACTCAGCTAAAGATGTAAAAGGCAGGAGGTATGACTCACTGTCAGTGTCTCATTGAGTTAGATGGCTGGTAAGGCTAGCTTGCAGAGTGACCTGAGAATTATGGGTTGGTTTTTTTTTTAATTTAATTATTTGTTTTTAGCTTTCAATAATCACTTCTATAAGTCTTAAATTTTCTTCCCTCCCTCCCCAAGATGGCATGAAACTTTATATGGATTCTACACTAACATTCGTATTAAACACATTTTCACATTAGTCTTGTTGCATAGAAGAATTAAAATGAATGGGAGAAACCATGAAAAAAAACCAAACCAAACCGAAACGTAACACCAGAGAAAATAGTCTGCTTCGTTCTGTGTTCTGATTCCATAGTTCTTTCTCTGGATGTGAATGACATTTTGCCTCAGGAGTCCTTTGGGAATGTTTCAGGTCCTTGCATTTCTGTGAAGGGTTGAGTCTATCAGAAAGTCCTTTCACACTGTGGCTGTTACTGTGTATCATGTTCTCCTGGCTCTGCTCATTTCACTCAGCATCAGTTCATATATATCTTTCCAGGTTTTTCTGAAATCTGACTGTTCATCAAGAATTATATTTTTGAACTTGATAGAATATTTTCTGCCTTGATTAATTTATTCATCTGAATACATCTGGAGAAAATAGTATTGATATTGTGAAAGGGCCGTGTGAAAGATCATGCATCTACGAACAAGTGGTTCAGAGGGCTAGTTGAGATCTCACCTAGAATCTTCCTAGACAGGTCAGAAAGTCACATGAGTTCAAGCATCAATAGGTTTTTTGGATCCTGTTTTTGGAGCCTACACTGACCAGCATTTGGCCGGTGATTTTCTTAGGCCTCTGAATGGCCTTTGCCAGAGCTAGAGATCAAAGTTCTGAGTCAGGAATAGAAATGTCAGGAGTCCTGACACACCTTTAAGTGCAAAGATTTTATTTTTACATATAACAGAATCTGAAGTAGAGGGAAAAACAGAGTATGATAAACTCTTGGATGTCAGAGGAGACATGGAGGGAGTGATTGGTTTACTTGGGGAACACATTTGAGTAAGAAGCTCAAGGTGAGTCATTAAAAGTAATTTCAGGGAAGGGAGCCAAGGGGATGGAGTAATTTCTGAAGAAATACAGCAAACACCCCACTCCATCCCCAAGAACAATCTCCAGAAGAGATCTAGAAAATAAACCAGACTAAATTTTGATCAGGAAATTAGAGAAAAAGTAATAAGGAGTCATTTTAGCCAAGCCAGGCCAGTGCAGGGAGAAAGAGAGACAAAGAGATCTCTGAGGGCTGGGAATGGAGTCTGACAAGGTCCAACCCTGAGGAATACTCCATCACCCAGGCAGTGACTGTGTACCAGGACAAGGAGGGTCCCAGACGTAGCATAGAGAGGCTTAGGCTCACGTCCAGTGCAGGAACAGGTGCCATTGGGCAACTTTGTCATCCGTTAACTCATTCTGGGTCACAGATCCAGGACAGCCTGAGGAAAGGTTCTGTGTTCAGGGGTGACCCTCCAAGGTAAGGAGCTCATGGATCTGGGGCTGTTACTGAGAGGAGACAGTTCAGAAGCAAGCACTAGCAGAATGACTCAGACAACACCAGGAAAAAAATCGGGAGATCTCAATTCCATTTTCTAGCCCAGTCAGAAGCATATAGAAGATTAACTAGGGCAGCAATCCCAGACCAAAGAGAAGCTCATACTTCTGTTACTCTAGTGATTGAGTCTGGGAGCAATCCAGTGTTTCATACATCCCAAACCAGGTCGGGAACTTACAGAACAGGACAGTGATCAGACTTTGCCTAGGATCAGACCACTTTGGGAGCACTGAAAACTGGGGGGTCCCTAGCATGAGCTATCCTTGAGAACCTGTAATAATAAAACATTTACTACCCCAAGAAAGCACCCAGGAAAGGTATCTGTGGGATCCAGCACTTATATCAAGTCCAAAGTCAGAAAATAGGCTGGAAGAATGAGAAAACAAACAAAAAAGAATCCCATCATAAAGAGCGGTCATGGCGATGGGGAGACTCAAGACACAAACGCAGAAGAGAATGACTTCTAAACATCTATAAACAGTGCTTCAAAGAAAATCAAGGCACCACTATAAATTTAACTATAATTACTGGAAGAGATGAAGCAAGAATTTCTAAAAAATTTTAAAATGTGTTTTTGATTTTTCTTTTTATGGAATGAGAGCACTAGGAAAAAAACTGGAAAGGAAAGCTGTAGAAGAAATGATTGGAAATGGAATTAACAGCCTGGCACTAGAGGTACAAAGCCTTACCCAAGCAGCAAACTTCCTGAAATTAGAATAAACCAAATAGAAGCTAATGACTCCACGAGAAAACAAGAAATATTAAGATAAAATCAGAAAACTGGAAAAAAATAAGGTATCTCATAGCAAAAGCAAATAACTTGGTAAACAGATCAATGAGAAGAAAAAAAAATATTGAACTTGGAAGTCATAAAAAAGGAGCTTAGACATTGTTTTTCAGCAATCCTAAAAGAAAACTGCCTAGATCTTTTAGAACTAGAGGCAAAGTGGACATTGAAATAATCTGCTAGTCACCTTTTAGAAGAAACCCCCAGACCAAAACTGCCAAGGACATTGTAACCAAAATCCAAGTCTTCCAGTCTAAGACTGCCAGCAGCCAGAAAGAAAGAATTCAAATACCAAGGAGTCACAATTAAGATCACACAGGATTTAGCAGCCACCGCTATAAAGAAGTGTAGAGGTTGGAATACAATCATCTAGAAGAAGGCAAAGGATATAGGTTTACAATCAAGAATACTAACTTACTGAGCAAAATTGAATATAATCCTATAGGGTAGAAATGAACCTCTAATGAAAAAGAGGACTGCCAAGCATATCTAATGAAAAGATTAGAGCTTCAGAGAAATACTGCAGTTGCAATATAGGAGCTAAGAAAAACAATGAAAAAAGAAACCTGAATAAACTATATCATAAGGGACTATGAGAAGATGATGCCTGTGTCACTTTTGAGCCATCATCATCAGGGGTCATAGAGGGAATCTCATTAGACTGAAAGCTGGAAGAAGACCTGTCATGGATTGATTTGATTTGATTTTTATTGTTATTTTATTTATTTTCAGTGTTCCACAATTTCTTCCATGTATCTTAGATTTTTCCCTCCCTCCCCTTCTGCCCCCCCTCCCTCCCCACTCCCTCCCTGAGACAGCATGCAATTTTATATAAGTTCTACACATACATTCCTATTAAATACATTTTCACTTTAGTCATATTGCATAGAAGAATTAAAATGAATGGGAGAAAACATAAAACAAAACATAACACAAAAGAAAATGGGCTGCTGCATTCTGCAATTGAATTCCATAGTTCTTTCTCTGGATATTGAAGGTGTTTTGCCTCGAGTCCATTGGGAAATTTTTAAGTCCTTTCGTTGTAATGAAGTACTAAGTCTGCCAGAAAAATTCCTAACAAACTGTGGTTATTGCTGTGTACAAAGTTCTCCTGATTCTGCTTCTTTTGCTCAGCATCAGATCGTATAAATCTTTCCAGGCCTATCTGAAGTCTTCCTAGTCATCATTTCTTACAGCACAATAGTATTCCATTACATTCATGTACCATAATTTATTCAGCCATTCCCCAATTGATGGGCATCCCCCTGATTTCCAGTTTCTGTCCACCACAAAGAGTGCTGCTATAAATATTTTTGTACATGTGGGACCCTTTCCCATTTTTATGATCTCTTGGGGATACAGTCCTAGGAGTGGTATTGTTGGATCAAAGCATATACACATTTTTGTAGCCCTCATAGTTCCAAATTGCTCTCCAGAATGACTAGATCAGCCCACAGCTCCACCAACAATGAACCAGTGTTCCAACTCTCCCACAACTTCTCCAGCATTTATCATCTTCCTGTTTTGTCATGTTAGCCAATCTGATTGGTGTGATGTGGTATCTCAGAGTGGTTTTGATTCGCATCTCTCTAATCAATAGTGATTTAGAGCATTTTTTCATATGACTATAGATAACTTTAATTTCTTCCTCTGAAAACTGCCTCTTCATATCCTTTGACCAGACTTGTATTCTTGTACATTTGACTCAGTTCTCTATATATTTTAGAAATGAGACCTTTATCACAGACACTGGTTGCAAAAATCCTTTCATAGTTTTCTGCTTCCCTCTTAAACTTGGTTGAATGGGGTTTGCTTGTGCAAAAACTTTTCAATTCAATGTAATCAAAATTATCCATTTTGCACTTCATAATGTTTTCTGTCTCTTGTTTAATACACTATTCCTTGCTCCATTATTTTGTTTATAGTATTAATTTTTATACCTAGATCATGTACCCATTTGAACTTCATCCTTGTGTCAGGCATTGGTCTATGCCCAGTTTCCACCACATTGTTATCCAATTTTCCCAGCAATTTTTGTCAAACAGTGAGTTCTTATCCCAGAAGTTGGGGTCCTTGGGTTTATCAAACAGTAGATTGCTATAGTCACTGACTGCTGTGTCTTGAGTACCTAACCTATTCCTCTGGTCTATCCCTCTTTTTCTTAGCCAGTATCAAGTGGTTTTGCTAATTGCTGTTTTATAGTACAATTTGAGATCTGGTAGGGCTAGGCCACCTTCCCTAGCATTTCTTTTCATTAGTTCCTTTGATATTCTGGACCTTTTGTTCTTCCACATGAATTTTGATGTTATTTTTTCTAGTTCCAGAAAATAATTATGTGATAGTTTGCTTTGTATGTCACTGAATAAGTAAATTAACTTAGGTAAAATTGTCATTTTTATTATATTAGCTTGGCCTACCCACGAGCAACTGATGTTTTTCTACTTACTTAGATCTGACTTTATTTGTGCAAAAAGTGTTTTGTAATTGTGTTCATATAGTCCCTGGGTTTGTTTTGGCAGGTAAACTCCCAAATATTTTATAGTGTCTACCTTAACTTTAAATGAGATTTCTCTTTTAATCTCTTGCTGTTGAGCTTTGTTAGTAATATATACAAATGCAGATGATTTGTGTGGGTTTATTTTGTAACCTGCAACTTTGCCAGAGTTGTTTATTATTTCAAGTAGCTTTTTACTTGATTCTCTGGGGTTCTCTAAATGTATCATCATATCATCTGCAGAGAGTGATAACTTAGTTTCTTCTTTGCCTATTCATATTCCTTCAATTTCTTTTTCTTCTCTTGTTGCTACAGCTAACATTTCTGGTAACATATTGAATAATAGTGGTGATAATGGACATCCTTGTTTCACCTCTGATTGAAATGCATCAAGCTTATCCCTATTGCATATAATACTTGCTGAAGGTTTTAGGTAGACAGTGCTTATTATTTTATGGAAAGTTCCATTTATTCCTATGCTCTCCAGTGTTTTCAGTAGGAATGGATGTTGTATTTTTTCAGAAGCTTTTTCTGCATCTATTGAGATTATCATGTGGTTTCTGTTAGTTTTGTTGTGGTATGATCAATAATGCTAATAGTTTTCCTAATATTGAAACAGCTTTGCATTCCTAGTATAAATCCTACCTGATTATAATGTATTATTCTTGTGAGAAGTTGCTGTATTCTTTTTTGCTAAAATCTTATTTAAAATTTTTGCATCTATATTGGTCTATAATTTTCTTTCTCTGTTTTGGCTCTTCCTGGTATTTGTATCATAAAAAGAATTTGGGAGGACTCCTTCCTCAGTTTTCCCAAATGATCTATATAGTATTGGAATTAACTGTTCTTTAAATGTTTGATAGAATTCACTTGTAAATCCATCCATCCCTGGAGATTTTTCCTGGGGAGTTCATTGATGGCTTGTTCAATTTCTTTTTCTGAGATGGGGTTATTTAAGTATTCAACTTCCTCTTCTGTTACTATGAGCAATTTATATTTTTTTAAAATACTTATCCATCTCATTTAGATTGTTGAATTTATGGGCATACAGTTGGGCAAAGTAATTTCTAATTATTGTTTTAATTTCCTCCTTGCTGGAGGTGAGTTCACCCTTTTCATTTTTGATATTGGTAATTTGGTTTTCTTCCTTTTTTAAAAAAAATTGACCAAAGGTTTACCAGTTTTACTGGTTTTTTCATAAAACCAACTCTGAGTTTTTATTTATTAGTTAAGTAGTTTTCTTAATGTCAATTTTATTGAGCTCTTCTTTGGTTTTCAGTATTTCTAATTTGGTATTTACTTGGGGATTTTCAATTTGTTCTTTTTTCTAGCTTTTTCAGCTGCATGCCCAATCCATTGATCTCCTCTTTCTCTATTTCATTCATGTAGGCATTCAAAGATATAAAGCTTCCCCTAAGAACTGCTTTTGCAGTCTCCCATAAGATTTGATAGGTTGTGTCATTATTGTCGTTTTCTTGAATGAAGTTGTTGGTTGTTTAACCCACTCATTCTTTATGATTAGATTATTTAGTTTCTTAATTTTTGGTTTATCTTTCTGTGGCTTTTTATTACATACAATTTTATTGCATTATGATCTGAGAAGAATACATTCACTATCTCTGCCTTTCTGCACTGGATTGTAAGGTTTATATGCCCTAGTATATGTGCCATGTACCACTGAGAAAAAGGGATATTTCTTTCTAACCCCATTCAGTTTTCTCTGGAGATCTATCCTATCTACCTTATCCAGAGTTTCATTCACCTCCTAATCTTCTTTCTTGTTTATTTTGAGGTTGAATTTATCAAATTCAGAGAGAAGGAGATTGAGGTCCCCCACTAGTATAGTTTTGCTGTCTGTTTCTTCCTATAACTCCCTGAACTTCTCCTTTAAGAATTTGAATGCTATACCACTTGGAGCATATATGTTTAGTAATGATATTGCCTTGTGGTCTGTGATGCCTTTTAGCAGGATTGATTAGATCGATTTCTGCTTTTGCTTTGTCTGAAATTAGGATTGCTACCCTTGCTTTTTTTTCATCAGCTGAAGCACAATATATTCTACTCCAGTCTTTTACCTTTACCCTGTGTGTATCCCCCCATTTCAGATGTGTTTCTTGTAAACAACATATTGTTGGATTACGGTTTTTAATCTATTCTGCTATCTGCCTCTGTTTTATGGGAGAGTTCATCCCATTCATATTCACAGTTATGATTACTATCTGTGTCTTTCCCCCCATTTGTGCTTTTAGTTTTCCCTTCTCCCTTCCCTTCCACAATACTTTTAGTTTTTGACCACTGCCTCCCTCAGTCTTCCCTCCCTTCTTTCAAACCCCTTCCCTTTTACTCCCCTTCACTCTTACTATTTCTCTCACTTTTAGCCTCTCCTCCCTTTTCTTTCCAGTTCCCCTCCTACTACCTATAGAGCTAGTTAGATTTCTGTGCTAAACTGAGTTTTTTGTTCCCTCCTTGAACTAAATCCAATGAAAGTAAATATCAAACAATGTTCGTCTCCATTCCCTCTTTCCCTCTACTGTATTATAATTTTGTGCCTCTTCCTGTGATGTCATTTACCATTTTCTGCCTCCTCCTTTTCACTTCTCCTGTTACAATCCCTTCACACCCTTAAATCACATTTTTATCATTACATCTTTATTTTATACCCTCTCCCTCTATCTATGTATATATCCCTTTTATATATCATGGTGAATATACAATTCTCAAGATTAACAAGTGTCATCTTTCTTTTTAGGGATGTAAACAATATGCCCATATTGAATAACAAGTTTTTTCCCCTTGCGTACCTTTTTGTGCCTCTCTTGAGACTTGTATTTGTACTTATATCTCTCTTGAGATCGAATTTCCTGTTGAGCTCTGATGTTTTCATCAGGAAGGTATGGAAATCCCTTATTTCACTGAATGTCCATCTCTTTGCCTGAAATGCTCAACTTTGCTGGATAATTGATCCTTGGTTGCAGTCTCAGCTCCTTTACCTTACAGAATATCACATTCCATAGATTCATGATTTTAAAACAAGAACAGAAAAGGAGGTGAAGAAGAATTCTTGGATGAAGGGAAAGGAAGATGAGGGAAAATCATCTCACATAATTGGGACGCACAAGTAGAAGTCTGTACAAACAAGAGGAAGGCGTACAGGAGTGAGTGACACTCGAACATCACTGTCATCTAAACTGTTTAAAAGAATGAAGGTTATATACACACAGATGGATACAGAAATTTATTTCAATCCACAGGAAAATAGGAGGGAAAGTGGAACGTGTCTCTTAAAGGAGGGATTAAACAAAACAAGTCTGTAACCAAAATAAGCTCTAAAGACAAACTATAAAAATACTTATAGATCTTTTTGAGCTAGCAAAGAATTGGAATTTGAGGGTGTTCCCATCAACTGGGAAATGACTGAATAAGTTACGGTATTTAAATGTGATGGAATACTTCGATGCTATAAGAAATGATGATAGGAATTGTTTCAGAGAAACCTGGGAAGACTTCTATAAAGTAAAGTAAAGTGAGGTGAGCAGAACCAGAACAAGTATGTGTGGGTGTGTATGTATGTATATGTACATACACACATATATTTGTAATTTTGTAATATTGTGTTATAGTAATAATTTTGTAAAGATAAACACACATACTACACATACACACATATATACATATGAGTATGTGTATTTCTTTGAACATGGCCAGTGTGGAAATTTGTTTTGCTTCATTATGCATGTTTATAATAGGCTTTATTTTTCTTGGGCTTTCTATTTGTGTGGCAGAGAAGAAGGCAGGGAGGTGGAGCAGAGAAAATAGGTTTTTGCTGATTGAAAAAATGTAATTTTAAAAAAGATGCCATATTCACTCACTAGAATGATAAAATAGATATTAAAAAGACAAATCCACTATTTGGGGATGCAAACAGTCATGCTAATACATTGTTGATAGCATGAAGGACTGGTATAAACATTTCTGAGAATCATATGTGCTATTCAGTAAGAGTAATAAAACCATTCATACGTTTTGAATCATCAATTCCATTGTGAGTACTCGTCTACAAATATACAAAGACCAAAAATACTCATCTGAACACAGATATTTCGGGCTGTTCTATTTGCAATAGTAAAACATTGGAAACAAGGTCTGTATCTCACACTTGGAGGATGGCAGACTTGATTGTGGCATGGTGAGGCAGAGGGAAATCAGCAGCACCAGATTGAAAAAGAAAAACAAAGGGAAGAAAACAGGACCAAATTTGAAAGAATTTATGACCTGTCTGGAAAGTGACGTAAAGCATCTTCTTTTCTTATTTTTTGATTCTTTTGATTCTACCTTGTTACAGCCTGAGGGATTGAGATAGGGTTTCATCCCTTTTTACATTTGTTTGATTGTTTTTTTGGAAAGCTATTAAGTTTATTTTAAGCATGTAATGGTAACTAATTACATTTTATCTTCTGGAAAGCTCTTCTGCAATGCCTCATTGTGACCTGGAGGTGATTTTGCATTTACCTAGCATTAAGTTCTATTAATCAGGTTATGATCTTTAATAAAAGTATGAGAAATGGGCAGGTCATTCAATTCTAAACCTCAGCTTCCTCCTCTCTAAAAGGCAAGAAATTCACGACCACCCCTCCTGAGAAAGGAGTGCTTACAAGGTCACCAGGGGAGTAGTTCTTAAGATCCATAGATCTTCCAGGGCTTTCAGTCCTGGTTCACTACATATCTAGGAAATTCATTGGATCCTACATGGCTCATGGGCACTTTAGACTTACTGAATGAAAACCAGTTTTTGTCCTGCTAGTAATGAATGGGCAGTGTGACTTTTTATTTAGATCCCATGATTAAAGATATCACTTAATACCTTTACGCCTGATAAATAGGGATCACCATGCCTGTGTATTGAGTACTCAATCAATAACTGACTCCAAGAATCCATGAATAACGAAGGTGTTCTGTATCATTCCAAAGCTCCACATCAAGCATCGTGTGACCCAGATCAATGACATAATGGCCTAACCTAGTACATGACCCTCTATTTATAAAAAACAATTCCTCTAAAGATCCAGGGTGGCAATTACTTGGTTCTGTATAATACAGCAATAGCTTATCTTCAGTTAGCAATTCTTAGAATATTGGGTTGAAGAGTCAGGAGACCTAGAATCTAGTTCTAAGATTGCTAACAACTTGCAATCTGTGGGCCTCCATTTTACCATCTGTAAAAAGGAGGAGAGTATTTATCCCATCTGCCTCACAGAGTTATTGTAAGGGTAAAATAAAATGCTTCATCTAGATGTGCTGTCCACATAGGGTATCATACACTTACATGTGGATGCTCAACCCAAAGGAATATAAATTTTTTGTCTCTGGATGTATTTCTTTTTTATGGACCATGCCTTAAATCCAAGTCACTCTGGCTTTCATTGATTGGCCAACAATAGGTCTCAGCCCAAGCCTCACTTGGTCCTTGTTTGGATTCTGATGGATCGGAGTGAGTATTAATAGCAGTTGTTTCTGTTTTGGACAAAAACCCTGATGTTCTTCCCCTCTCAGATGGATTTTTTTGACTAGGTAAAAGAGGCCATTATTTGTCTCGTTTATTACCTAGCCTTAATCAGTGAGTAGGCATTGCCTCAGTCAAACTGCGACCTTGTAATGTTAATGGGATATAAGATCTTCCCCGAGCATTAATAGGCCTCACACAGAGCCTGGCACAGAGCTAATTAGGCTCTGGGGACATGGGGATTCCCACATCTTCCCAAATAATTTCTAAGCTGATTTCCAAGGTTCTCTAAGCCAATCAAGTTCGATCTCCGTCTTCAAGGTGCTTATGTTGTAATGGAGAGCTAAGAGGGAGATAAAAGGGTAGGGAGAGGAGGAAGAGGGGCAGGGAATAGGAGAGAAAAAGTCTGGAGAGTCAGAAGCAGAGCTCGGAGAGGAATGAATGTGTGAACAGGGCTGACTGGGTCACTTTCTAGGAGGAATTGACTGATCATAGGAAAGGACCTCAGGAGTGGAGTGATCTTTTAGAGAGAGGCTTATCACCCTCAGAACTAGTTACTGGGGATGATTTCTTTAACAATGGCCAGAGCAACCCAGGAACACCTGACAAGGAGGGGTTGCAGTCTGCCCTGGTAGAAGACCTCTTGCTCCCTATCCCTTGATAAAACCATGGCTTCCTCAATTGTCTCCCTATTCAAAACAGAAGCTAAAGACGGTAGAGACATATGACATGGGATGGATGTTACAAAGTAATCACTATTCCTAATCTTCACAATATTTTTCTGTGAAATGTCACTATTATTAAGTGAGATAGTATCTCCAGATTGCTGCATTAACCATATACCTTCCAAGTAACTTATTGCTGCTGTAAGCATCTCACATTTGCTGTATTCTCTTCTTTTAGTGAATCTAATCAGAAGCACATCGGACCCGTTTGGCAAGTCCAATGGGTGGAGCAGGACAAAGGAGCTGCAGGTGAAGATAAAAAGGAAATACTCGTGACAGTTGGGGCTGATGGAAGAATCTCCAAGTGGGTTATACAGAAAGGATTGTTTTGTCATGGTAAAAGGAATTTTATTGTTTTTATGTAGACTAAATCTAAAATTATGAGTCTATAAACTGTGTTCAAAGTGACTGCAGTTGGCGCTGAGATCTCTTAAAAAGCACCCAGATGTGGTTCACCGAAACGTACTGCCATTTAAAATTTAGCTACTTGTTAAAGATGAGAATTGTATGTTTGTGGGTCCTAAGTGTAGGTGGAATATTTCAGTTCTTGACATCATAAATGCAATTTTTATGTTATTCTTTTTGAATTTTATTGATCGATCGTAACCCATTATAAATATAAACACACAAACCATCAAACATATTTCCTGGAAACTAAGCTAAGCAACCACACAAAACAGTGTTTATGACTTCCAGTATATGGAACTGGGCACTTTTTGGTAACTTACTTATTGGTTGATTGATTGAAAAAGAGCATGAGAGGTGTGTGCCTATGTGAACCAAGTATTACCAGAATTGTTACGAGCCCTGGAAGAGATTTCAGACCATCTGGGCCAACCCAAACCCAAAGTGAGTCCTCACTAGAACATGTTGAGCAAGTTGGTTGTCCGCTCTCCGCTTAAAGCTCTGGCCCGTCCATTCAACACCTCAGATATCTGGGTCTAAAACAACTCCTATGGAACTTCCACTGTCCTCCTGATTCTGCTCCCTGGGGTCATCACCCCTTGTGCCTCACATCAGCTCTTCAAAATACTTGGGCATCTGTCATGGCCTGGTTGAGTAATTTTTTCTCTAGGCTTCACATACCCAATTTCTTCAATAGATTCTCTTATGTCATGGACCCTTCATGTCATGCCCTTCACCATTCTCTGGATGGTCTTCAGTTTATTATTAAGCTGTATCTCCCATAATTGAACACAGTAGTCCAGATGAGGTCTGACAAGGACAGAGCAAAGTGGAACTATTCCTGGAACCTATGTTCTTCTTAATTCAACCCAAGATTTTGTTAGCATTTGTTCATTATCTTTAACCTGAGTTTTGTTACCATTTAATGTCTTTATATAGTTATGAGCATGTGTATTATTCTTTTGGATCTGCTTTCTTCATTTTGTGTTTTTTTTTTAAATAAAGATTTGATGAAACTAAGGAGAACATCAGTTGACAAGCAAAAAAAGCCAAATGAGAGAGAGAAAAAAGGTGAAGCTTTGATATCTCGGCAGGCTCCTGGAATGTGTTTTGCTTTTCACCCCAGGGTAGGATTCCTCCATCTGTTTTTATAGAATTTTGCGGTTAAATATGAAATTATTTGAAGAATGAAAGAATATGTTATGTCAATAACTATTTTGGCTTCATAATGAACAAAATCATTTACCAGACTCAGGTAGATGGAGAATCCAAGTTCCCAGATGTGCTGCTGCCCTTCTCTCCTTTCTCTTTGTAGTGGGGAAAGTGTGCGTGTGCCCGAGTAGTAAAGGAAGGGGTCCATAATCTCCTTCCTTAGCTTTACTGTACTATTGAAAGAGTCCTTAACAGTGAAGTTACACCAGAGTAATTGGTTAGACTTCAATCAGAGCTGAAGATTACCAAAATCAGGATAGCTTCCTAAACTCATGGTGAGTGTAACCCAGAGAGAAGTCAAGGGAGCAGATAATGAATGCCACTGCCTCTCTCCCCCTCCCTCTCCCTCCATCTCTCTCTCCTCTCTCTCCCTCCCCCTCTCTTCTCTCTCTCTCCCTCCATCTCTCTTTCTCTCTCTCTCCTCTCTCTTCCTCCTCCTCTCCCTTTCTCTTCTCTCTCTCTCTTCTCTCTCCCTCCCTCCTCCTCTCTGGGTCCCTCTCTCTCTCTCTCCCTCCCCCCTCTCTCTTCTCTTCTCTTCTCTTCTCTTCTCTTCTCTCTCTCTCCTCTCTCTCTTCTCCCTCCCTCCCTCCCTCTTTGTCCCCCCCTCTCTCTCCCTCCCCCCTCTCTTCTCTCTCTCTCTTCTCTCTCTCTCCCTCCTTCTCTCTGGGTCCCTCTCTCTCTCTCTCCCTCCCCCCTCTCTCTTCTCTTCTCTTCTCCTCTCTCTCTTCTCCCTCCCTCCCTCTCTCTTTGTCCCCCCCCTCTCTCCCTCACCCCTCTCTTCTCTCTCTCTCTCCCTCCTTCTCTCTGGGTCCCTCTCTCTCTCTTCTCTTCTCTCTCTCTCTTCTCCCTCCCTCCCTCTCTCTTTGTCCCCCCCTCTCTCCCTCCCCCCTCTCTTCTCTTCTCTCTCTCTCTCTCTCTCTCTCTCTCTCTCTCTCTCGATGTCCAATGAAAATGAACCTCTTCTCTAACTCATCTTCAGCAATCCTGACTCTCCTACTTTGAGCAAGTAAATTCATTCCTTGGGTCATGGTTTGCTTATCTGTAAAAGGAGGCTAGATGACCTTTGAGGTCCTTCTAACTCTTGACCAGTGATCCTTATAATGATCTCATTCTTCTAGTCTTAGCAGGGTGCGCAGAGCACCAAGAGGTTTAAGTGACTTGTCAGGGGTTGCACAGTCAGTATGTGGTAGAGATAAGTCCAACGGAGCCAAGTTACCAGATGATCAGTCAATCTCAGCAACTCCAGACATTGTTGTCTAAAGTGTGGAGGAGCTACCCACTCTGATGAAATCAAAGACTTTCTGAAGTTCTGAAAAAGTACTTTTGAAATCAGGGAAAACTCAGTTTCTATGAATGAACTCTACATTCTTTGTTCAAGAAGGGAGTGTTCTCATGGGAAAATCAGCAATCAAAGTTGTTATGTGTTTTGTGTTTTGTATTTTTAATTCAATTAAGCATGATCTTATGGTATTTTATATTTGGGGATTTCAAAATGTGTGTCTGTGCGATTGGAATTATTAAGATATAAATCCAGGTGGTATCTGCAATACCCACCCATACTGAGTAGACCACTTCTCGCTTTTATTTGTATCTAGGCATGTTCACCAAGAACAAATATTTATACTACATAGAGATTTGTCTATTTAAAGATAGACTGCCTTATTAAAACTTTACTGCTCTCATCTGCAAAGTCACACTTGAGTGGGTTGTACGAGAGCCATCAATAGCTAGGAAACCAAGAGTTGATTTAAGGAGGATATCAGTATTACCTAGGGAAGGCTGGGACCCCTAATTCAGACCTGATATGGATTAGCAGCAATGTGCAGTCTTGCTCCCTTTTTGCTCTTGTCTTAGAGATCTATGATCTAGTTCAATACTCCACACACCCAAAGCTTTCCCTCTTTTAAACCACAGCCCCTAGCTTCCATATGAACACTTTATGATGGGCCACGTGCAGCCAGAGCCACAGAAGCTGCCATACCTTTTAACCAATTAATGCCTCTGTTAGAGATGGAATGCCAAGAAATCATTCAGAAGAAGCAGAAAAATGAACCCTCCACACTAAGATGCCTGTAATCGTGCTACTGACATTAGCAAAGAGCTTGAAACAAATGATGTGTCCAGTGATTAGGAGTGACTAAAGGGAATGCAGGCTATCAAGTTGAATAATATATTGTCTTAAGTCATAATAAGTATGAAGACTTCTAGGAATATAGGAAAAATGTGGGAAAATAACCCTTGAAGCACTTCATTCACAATGGCTATACTTACGTAAAAAACCAAACCCAGTGAATGTGTTATCACAAGTATGAGAAGAGATTAGAGGGCTAAGTATTGATGAGCTGTCATTGATGTTGGTATGGATAAGTTGATTGAACAGAAAATTTTTTCAACAGTATTTTTAGTTTCTTCTATTAAAATTCACCGCATCATGGGATAAAGATGACCCTGGAATATCTAAAAATATTTTTTAAAAACAGAAATTTATTTTCTTCCCTTCCCACTTACTCCTGCCCCCCTCCCCCCACTGAAAAAGAAAAACAATAGCCCTTTTAACAAATATGTATAATCAAGCCAGGCATGACTGGTTCTTGAGGGCGAGGTTAGAAGAGAATAAGGTCGTCCTGGGTCACAAAGGCTTTGAGGCCTGACTCTTGTCAGAGGACCCTTGTCAGAAGGCGAGCTTCTTGAGGGCAGGGGATGTTTCCATCTTGTCATTGTATTACCAGTGCCTCACACACATTCTGGGTGTTTGAGAAATATTTGTTGAATTGAATTTTGCTAAAGCCTGGCTAAGTTCAGGGACATTCTCTGACGTTTGGACTGAAGATTAGTGAATTTGGAGGCCACACCTAGCAACTTTTAGAGATAGCTCCTAAATTAGAGAAGGATTAGGACCAATCTCCATTGACCAAGAAATTGGCTACCCTCCTACCTCCTTGAAGGACTGATGGATTGGGCAGCCTACCTGGTCTAGGCTTCTTTTAGCTTGGGTTATGGTGGTCCAGGGTCAAGGACGATGTGCCACTGGTAGATCTGTTTTACTCTCTCATTGTAGGACACAAACATCTATCTGGCCGGTACAGAAGAAGGTTACATTCATAAGTGCTCTTGCTCCTATAATGAACAGTACCTGGATACCTACAAAGGTCACAAGGTGAGTTAAATTACATCAGTATAAAAATGATACCCTTGTCTAATTAAATGAAGGAAGCTTCCTTCTCAGGGCCAGGGCTGGCTCCTGGCCAGCCTCCAGCTGAGCTCCGTGGCCTCACTGCTCGCTTCCCCCCAACTCTGTGCCCCAGTATTCCAGATGTTCTCTGATCTCCTCATCACCTCTGCCCCAGGTGCTCCACCCAACACACTAGAATGCCTAGTGGTAAATCCTGGGCACCCATTCTTCTGATGACATCCTTTAATCCACTTCTCTTGCATCATTACCTATTTGTGATGAGGTCCACTTTGCTCATGCCCACCATGCTCCTCTCCATTGTCCTTTGGGTGAACCTCAACCTCCTTTTCAGGTAGATATCTCACACTTCACTTTGTTAGTGTGGTGAATTGAAAGCCAGAGGGGCTGTATCTAGCTCAAAGCTAGGTGGTACAGTGAATAGAGAGTGGAGCCTGGAGTCAGGAAGACCTGAGTTCAAATTCAGCTTCAAGATATTTACTAGCTGTGTGACCACGGTCCAGACACTTAAATTGCTGTCTGCCTCAGTTTCTCCCTCTGTTAAAAACTGGGATACTAATAACCCCTATGAACATGGGGTGATTGTGATCCAGGAGTATGCGTATGGCCCTCAGAGTGTTGGAATGGAAAAGTAGGGACTGGACACTTAAAGAGGCCAGTTACAACCCTAAGAGAGATGGGTAACAACCCTTGTGTCTCATTCTTCTGATTTGGCAGACCCCCAGCTCCTCCTCACCAAGCTTGACAAGATACCTATCCCCAAGGCACCCTCTGGTCAGCTCAGAGCATCCTGGGCTCTGCCCCTTCTTGAGTTGTGGTCAGTTTTTACATAAATTGAGAAGATATGTTTGCACCCCTCAGTGGGATTTCAGGACTTATATTCCCCCATTCCATAGCTACTAGCATCACTCTCCTAATTGTATGTATTATGCTTAAAGTCTTTCCTGAGAGCTATGCTGTGGTGGCTCTGGTAGGACTAAATCAGATTAGGTTGGTATTGATCCATCCAGCATGCCCATCCCCAAGAAATCTCTCAAATGCCAGGAAGGGCAGAAGTCAGGGAGCTCAGTTCCTTGTCACTCCCATCAGGGGTCAGACCAGGGCTGGGGCAGATCTCCTCGAGGGTGCTGGCATTGGCTCCGCTCTGCTTGGGGTTCTTGTATTTCTCTTCTCCCCTCCCCATATCTCCTTCTAGGGTTGCTCTTGGCTGTGTGCATTTAACTGTGTCTCTCCTTCTAATGCCACTCCCAGGAATTTGTTTCCCCAAGATAGTTGCCTAGATAGAACAGCCTCTCTATGGTAGGGAGGGGCAGAGCCCTGGGGCATCCAGAAGACACAAGCACCATTTTTTCAGCTTCTTTCTTCAGGTTCAAACTTGACCTCTTTTAAAATCTTCTGGCCCTTCTGAGATTTCCTTAAATCTCTGCATATACTTTTATGGACATCAAAGGAGAGACAGCATTACTTATGGATGCCAGTGGTGGGTTGGTGTGTACCGAAGACTGAAGGAGGAATCCTCCTCATTTCATAAGAAAACCAGAGGAAAGCTTCCCTGGGCATCTGGAACCTGAGCTGGGGACCATGGCTCTTGGAGGAAGAGCAGATGAGACTCTCCTCCAGGCAATGAGAGGTCTCCCAGGGAGGAGAAGCAGCAGAGATGGTCTCATCTTCCCTGCCACTGCCTTCCACAGGAGGACTGTTCTGTTGTTTCTTGTCCATTTCAGTCACAGAAAGTTTCCTAAATATTGACCTAGGCCTTTACTCTGCCTTTAGTCTTCCCAGACATTCCCCTCCCTGCCCTCATTCCTAGCCCTTGATATGGTGACCATGCATCCCTCAAGAATCCTTATGTAAGAAAAGAAAGTATGTTCTAAGAAGACTTGGATGTCGGTATCTTAGGCTTCTTTGCTTCAGAAAACCTGCTCCCTAACCTACTGAATACCCTACTAATCTTTTTATATTCATCAAAATAACCACTGGTTTCTTTATGGCCAAATGTAATATTAGCAAGGAGTCCTTCAAAAATAAGAAATGACCTGGGGAGCAGGTGATGAAAGGGAAACTTGGTGGGAGGAAGATAAGGGAAATGTTACCCAGGAAGCAGCTGAAAGAGAGAGAAAGTACATTGTCTGGCACAAGTTCTTGCTTCTCTCTCTCTCCCTTCCTTCCTTTCTTCCTCCCATTGCTGTGGCCAGGGACTATTCTTAGAACCATTTCTAGGGGCTCATGTAAGTTGGGGACTACTTGTGTTGGTATTGCACTGCATTTGTTTCATTTCTAGGGTCCTGTGTACAGGATAGCTTGGAACCCGTTTTGCTATGAAGCATTCCTAAGCTGCTCTGCAGACTGGGGTGTGAATCTCTGGCAACAGGACAATCTGAAGCCATTTTTGAGTTTTTATACAACTACTCACGTGATTTATGATATTGCCTGGTCTCCTAAGTCATCCTCCATTTTTGCAGCAGCAAATGAGCATCGAATAGAGATCTGGGACCTCCATTGCAGCATGTAAGTGACTGTTTCTCTTAACTCGAGGATGTTTTCAGTGCTAATGAAATTCCTTAGGACCATGTAATAGTTTTCTTAATAAGACAGCTTTGTGTTTGAGCTATAGGACATTACTTTTGAAGTCAAGTTCTGAATATACATAGAGTGGAGGGCAAGAATACACCCAAGAAAGATCTTAACATCACCAGTACCACGATGATGTGGTTATTAGAACCAGACATTCTGGAGAATGAAGTCAAGTGGGCCTTAGGGAGTGCTGCTAACAATCAGACCTGTAGAGGTGATGGAATTCCAACTGAGTTCTTTACATCTAAAAAGTGATGCTGTTAAAGTGCTGCACTCAGTACACCAGCACATTTGGAAAACTCAGTAGTGAACCGCTGGTTTAAAAAAGATCACTTCATGTCCCAATCCTCAAAAAGGGCCATGCCAAGGAACGTTCATGTGACTGAACAATTGCACTCATCTCAAATGCCAGCATGGTTATGTTCAAAATCCTGTAGTCGAGGTTTCAGCAATATATGAACTGAGAATTAACAGAAGAGCCGGCTGGTTTTTGAAGAGGCAGAGAAACTAAAGACCAAATTTCCAATATTTATTGGATTATGAAGAAAGCAAGGGAGTTCCAGAAAAAAACATATCTATTTGTTTCTTTGAGTACATCAAAGCCTTTGACTCTGTGGATCACAGCAAAATGTGTCAAGTCTTCAAAGTGATGGGAATGCTGGATCATGATACTTGTCTCCTGAGGAACCTATATTGCAGGCCAACCTAACATGGAACAACTGATTAGTGTAAGATTGGAAAAGGCTGTATATTTTCATCTTATTTATTTAGCTTATATGCAGAGCACATCATGTGAAATGCCAGGCTTGATGAATCAAGAGCTAGAATTAAGGGTGCCAGAAGAAATACCAACTGTCTCAAGACATGCAGATGATGTCCCTCTGATGCAGAAAAGTGAAGAGGAAGCCTCTTGGTGAGGGTGATAGAGGGAAGAGCGAAAGCTGACTTGAAGTGTAACATCTAAAAAACGAAGATCTTGGCTACAGGTCCCATCACTTCCTGGCCGGTAGAGGGGGGAGAAATGGAAGCCATGTCTGATTTTATATTCTTGGGCTCCAAGATCACTACATACAGAAACTGCATCCATGACACTAAAAGATACTTGCTCCTTGGAAGGAAAGGTATGGCACATCAGGACAGGTTACTACAAAGAAGAGACCTCACCTTGCCAACAAAGGTCCTATATAAACCTTTGACTCTGTTATATGTCAAAGCTATCGTTTTTCCAGCAGCAATGTGACCCAGCTAGTACACTGAGAAGATAGCTATTTTGCTTTATTTTGGAGGAGGTGTATCATTTTGAAGTTTGGGATACCTGAGGGAGGGTAGATTTAGGCAAAGCACTGCCGTGGGAGTTTTTGATGGGGAAGAAGAATATGCCAGGAGCTGACAGAGGGATAAAATGGCAGGACAGCAAACACACACTTTGCTCACTTTGGGTACTTGGGTACTTAGATACTATTGAATTATGACGAAGAGCTCTATTCTGAATCTGTACATTATCAGAAACATTTTCTTCATTCCAGTCATTTAGCCAGCTCTGTGCAAGGCATTATAAAGGCTGCTTGGAGAAGGCATGGTTCCTGTCCTGAAGAAACTTACCTTTTAGTAGGAGGGAAAAAAACATGTCCATTGATAAATATAACATGAATTTTAATATGTGTCCATAATAAGTATAAAGAACTGTCATATCAGATGAGGAAGAAGTCACTTCCAGACAGGAGCATCAGAAACCAGACTTAATGAAGAGAGGGGAACTTTAGCAGGGCATTGCAGATTGGGTATGGATAAAGGTGGGGGTTGAAGGCAGAGTGCCAAGAGGAAGGCATTCCAGGAATAGGGCATAGTGTAAGTAAACACATCACTGTGAGCATTTAATTTAATTAAATTAATGCTTTTTTTTTTAAAAATTACAGTTTGGACCCTATTATTGTGAATATAGCTAACCCAGGAGTGAAATTTACAACTGTCCTCTTTTCTAAAAATACCGATTGTATTTTAATTGGAGATAGTGAAGGACAAGTTATCGTGTATGAACTGAAGAACATGCCGATTTACACAGAGAGTGGCCGGGTATGACTCCGAATCAGAAAATATGTATAATTAATGGTTTCAGATTCTCAACAGAAACTCCAGAGCTCTCAGAAGACATTACCTGTCCCTCCCCTTTCTCCATGTGGTGTATCTATTGATGAAATGCTCATTCTTGAGAGGCACGTCATAACTCATTCAAAGGTCTCACCAACACTAGTTTGGCATGGTTGGTAATTGTCTCTTTGGGCTTCAGCTTTCTCATTACCATTGCCCAATGAGAGGAAAAGGATCTTCATTCTATTAACTTTATTTTGGACTTAATTAGGGGCGGTTAGGTAGTGCAGTAGATAGAGTGTGGGCCTAGAGTTAGGAAGACCTGAGTTCAAATGACATGTACTAGCTGTGTGACCTTAGGCAAGTCACTTAGACTTGTTTGCCTCAGTTTCCTTATCTGTAAAATGACAAACCACTCTAGTATCTTTGCCAAAAAAGCTTCAAATGGGGTCACAAAGAATTGGACACTGCTTAAAGAACTGAATAATGACATTTTCTTATTAAATACTTTCAAAAGTCCTCATATATATTGCCAAGATTTCAAAAGTAAATGATTTCCTCAAACATTATTTTTAGTTAGATATTATCATTTGGGATTAGTGGGGCAAAATCATTTTTTCAAATTTCCTTTGGTTTCACAGTTTTTAAATGCTCCAACTTTTATATTTCTACCAAAAGTCATTTGTAAATAAAAGCCAAAATATATATTTTTTTATTATTTTATTGTAGATGGTATCATAACAAACAAACCTTTTTATTTTTCTTATGAGCAAATTTAAAGTAACACATGGGAATGACAATACATAAGATGGCCTACATTTTACATGGACCTTTAAAAAATGAGTTACCTTGGGCCACAAAAAAGCCTTATCCAAAGAACCTCATAAAGCTGGATTATAGCTTCATGAGAAGTGGATAAATTTCGAAACATACCTTTGCTGACTCGACTGCTGACTTTAACACCAGAATTAAATTGGGGGAGTATAACATTAGCATCTTATTCTCATCTGTTGTAAAAATAAATGTGATTGCCTTATTCAGTTAAGGTGTTCATGGCTGATAATAGAATTTTTTGATTGTTCAGTCATTTTTAGCCCTATCTGACTCTTTGTGACTCCATTTGGGGTTTTCTTGGCAAAGATACTAGAACAGTTGCTATTTCCATCTCCAGCTCATTTTTATAGCCGAGGAAACTAAGGCAAACAGGGGGAAGTGACTTGCTCAGCATCACACAGGTAGGAGTGTCCACGGCTACTTTTGAATTCAGGAAGATGAGTCTTCCTGACCCCAGGCCCAGCTCTCTGTGCTCTATGGTGCCACCTGGATTATAGAAAGGCATTTCCGCACCCCCCCCCCCCCCAGTCAAGCATTTATTAGGTGGTTACTCCATATTCAGCACTGTGCTGAAGCACTCAAGGTAAAAAGACAAGAATGAAATATTTCCTACCTTTCAGAAGCTTGCTTTCTCAGTGTGTTCACCTAGAGGTATAGAAAGCTACATATACCTATTACATACAATATTATTTGGGGGGAGGCAAGACTCAGTAGCTGGGGAGGGGTTGGAATCTGTAAATAGCATTTAACATAATTAAACACATAAAATTAGTTTGTTTGAGAATTTATCACCCCAGAATAATTTCTTGTAAATTAGTAGAATCATGGAACTTTAGAGGTGGAAAGGATCTTGTGTAGCATGTACACAGGGAGTTTATTTGCCCCTCCTCTTTCCCCCACTATTTTAAAAATTAAGAAACTAATGCGCTCGAGAAGGCTGCCATGTAGGGAAATTCTTGCAAAATTATTTATCAAGCTTTATTAAAAGGAAAGGGTTAGTTTATGATAGAAATTGAATATAATTTTTTTTAAACCCACCTTGACTAGCTGACATTTTCTTATTGGTTAAAATGTGTGTGTGTGCGTGCGTGCGTGTGTGCACATAAGTGTGTGTGTGTGCATGTGTGTGTGCGCGCGTGAGTGTGTGTGCATGTGCGTGTGTGTGCATGAGTGTGTGTGTGTGTGCGTGTGCGTGCATGTGTGTGCGTGTGTGTGTGTGTGTGTGCAGCACTACTCCACTACCTGTGAATGATGTTTTAGAAACAACTTCACTTGGATTTTTGTAGCATTATCATTGTGCCCTTTGTTTTCTCTTTCTAGGAGGATGCCATTGACTCTCTACTTGGACCTGGAGCACGTAGTGTTTAGTGATTTGTTGATGCTGATACTTTTTTTAAAGAGAAAATGGACTGGGTTTTTACATCAAATAGCAGCTACCTTCTGTGCCATAGTTTGTCACTTTGATTTTGGCTTAGGCAGAATTTTATCTGTATTTTTACTTTGTAATTAATTTGAGTATAAATCAAATGAAAGGGTTATTGGTGTATTTTATGTGATTTAATCTGTTTATATAAAACACTGTCAAAAGTTCTCCAGCTTTCTGATGGAAACTCTCAGAGGATGGTAATGAAATTACCTATCATTTAACTGATAGGTTATAAGATTATAAAATTATAAGAACAATACTCTGGCTTTAATAACCTAACTTGACAGTTATTTTTAGATTCCAAACTTTGCTGTGTATTAACAAGGTAAAAAGTCCCAAAGGCTCTGAATGAAGAACAATTTTTCATCTCGTGTTTACCAAACTCTATGATTGTTTTCCAAAGTACTTATGAATTAGGTTTCTTTCTGATTTTAAAAAAAAAATAGTCTGAGCACTTAATTCCTCCATTTACTAGGGACAGGAATTTTCTTCTTGAATCTAATCTAACCAAGAATTACATTACATGACAGTAGCTTCATACAGGTCACACTTATTACTTGAAATAAGCTATTCCAGAGCATGTCAGACTAGCAGATTCTGGGCTAGCAGCCTTCCAGATCGGCTTTACAACCCAACTGTCACAGATAAGCTTCTGGGCATTCCCTCACTAGCATGCCCAAAGGTTGGTGCAGGACTTGAGAGTCCAGACTGGAATGTTGAGAGGAAGGTCCAGAATAAATCAAATATAACCAGTATTGAGTTGAAGAACCCCTGTTATATTAGATTCATTCTGAGGGTGATTCAGAGGATACCATTTCGCACACCCTGGCTGGTCCATGGTGGGCCTCAGTTTCCCTCTTTTAAGGAATTGGAATTGACACAGTTTTCCAGGAATTCTCCATCTTATGGACAGATTAAGACCTCACCTGGTAACTTCTGTAAGACCTTAGTGCTCTTGGGCTCAAAGAAAGCCTGGGCACCCAGAAACAGAGACACCAACTTTCCAACAAGACCCCATTTTTGCTGTTCATGGTAGCTTCTGTAAACAGCATTGTTTTTGATTTTTTTGAAACTTTGGATTTTACTAACCCCTGGCATTGATGTGATCCTGGGGCATTGTTTTCATCATACAGCAACTTACCAAGTGGAGATGAAAAGACCGGGTGCCAGTGATTCAGTAAATTCCTGTGAAATGTTGGGTTCCATTAAGCATAGATTCAGTGCTGCTTGAGAGCTGTGGTTATCACCCATTGCACTCAGGTATTTCAACCACAAATTATTATTAGTGTTATTTCACTGTTTTGGAGTTATCTTTTAAAGAAGCAGACCGCCCATAAAAAGTAGCTTTTGAGCTTTGTGAGGATAAGGTGCTTTTTTAAAGAAAAATCTCTTAACCGTGTAGGTGACAGTTTGATCCTCGTCGTATTGTCTTAATAGAAGACTGCTGATAAATGAATAAAAGCTTGAGACGTTTGCTCCCTCCTTGTCTGGAGAAGTTGCATCATATTTGTTACGTAACATCATTGTTCTGATCTTTAAATTTATCCATAATTTGTGATCACTTTGCTCACGAAGGAATACTGTCATCTGAAGAACAGGTCCCTCCCTCCTAAAGGCATGATGGTAGAAGTCTATACTGTAATGGGCACGGCTGAGGAAAAAGCCTTTGGGACTTCATTTCCCTTGCTGCTCATGGCCGAGAGAGCATCAGTCATTGGGAGGAATTCTGTAGGCACCTATTTCCCAAAAGGCTGTAGATTTGGCTGCCTTGCTGCGATATCCTTAAGCAGGCCTTGTGATTGGTGGGAATCTTCTCAGAGACAATCAGTGTAAAAACAGGGCTGCTGTAGTTGAATGAGGATAGTGACTGGAGATAAGACACAGGCTGTGGTTGGAAGAGGGGAATGGAAGGAGGGACCCTTTGGAGCAGTATAACCATGGTTTCCTGGAATCCAAGTGGGCTAGCTAGGTGTTGATACTTCCAGAACTGAACCAAGAGGCTACCTCAATTCTCCTAGGCTTGAGTCTGGATCTGTGACCTCATTAATGGAGGGAACTCCCATGTAAGGAAACTCCTTCCACAGGTGTAGGCCAGCCCTTTACCCACAGCTTTGTCTTGGAGAATTGCCCACTGAAAAATAATGTCTTTCCCAAGTTGTACAGCCAGCATGTGTCAGAAATAGGACCTGAACCCAGGTGTTCCTCGCTCCAAGACTAGCTTTCTTTCCACTATACCAGGTAGAACTTTTTCAAGTGCTCCATGGTCTTCCTCCCTTGAGAGGGCAAGTCTCAACTGCGTGACCACAGGCTCTTCTTTTTTAAACTTTGACTTATGGTAATAATTAGCGTTTGTGTAGGATTTTTAAAGTTTGCAGAATACATAAGTCATCTCATTTGATTCTCACCACAGCCTTGTTGAGGTGCCCCCATTGCACCCATTTCACAGATGTGGAAACTGGGGCTGAAAAGGGTAAGTGACTGACCTGAGGTCACTCAACTAGAAAGTGTCTGAGAAATTGATTTGAACTCAGATATTCCCAACTCCAGGGCCCATGCTCCATCCATTACATCTTGTGAATGGACAATTCTGGACCCTTACCCACAATCTGCACAGGACTAAAGGCAAGGAGTCCAAATAAAACAATCCAAGATCAACTTGTCATTCCACACCTAAACCTGGAAAAACATAATCAACTATCAGTTGAATAACTGCCTTTATCAGCTGCAGATTGAAAGAGACCAAAGGAGGAGTATGGCACATTGGGACAGAGGGGAAGGAGTGGTTTATCCAAGATTGCTGCCAATCACTCCAAATCCTCATAATAGGCAGCATTTCCATCCCCCTGACCCAATTCTGATGAGTGATGGAGCTAGCAAGACCCAGTCTCCTGATAGGGAAGATGTGACCCTAAGACTTGGGTATTTCTTGAGAAAGAGACTTTGTATTATGCTTGGGAACCTCGGACACATTACAAGGATGCCTGACCTTGCAGCTCAGAGAATGTCCATCACCAAGACACAGGTCATTTCCCCCCAGCAACGAATGACCATGGAGTGATCAGAATGATTCTTGAAGATTTTACAATATTTCAGTGAGGCCACAGTTGAGTGCCCGGGAAGGAGAGATTTCAGATGAGCCCTGAATTAGATGGGCAGATCACATAGGATATTTTTTAAATGGCACAGACTACTTGGGGATTTTAGAGGACTGCAAGCTCAGTAGAAGTCAATAGTGTTGATATGGCAGTCAAAAAAATATTAGACTACATTAAAAAGGAGTCACAACTTCCAGGAACAGGGAGGTGATGGCTCCTCTGTACTCTTCCCTCATCTGAAGTTCAGTGCTCAGTTCGGGGGACCCCAGGACAGACAATCTGAAGAATGTCCTAAGGAGAACAACCAGAGAGATGACTGAGGAGTCTTTGGTTCATGTCATGGGAGGCTCTGTTGAAGGACCTGGGGTGTTTAGCTTAGAAAAGAGGGCAGATATGGACATGAAGGAGGACAGGGTACGATAGCTCTGCTCAAGAGGTTGAAGGGCCATCCTATAAAGCGAGGATTAGACTTGTTCCATCTTCTCAACGGGCAGGCCCAGGAGCAGTGGGTAGAAGGTTCATCTTTAAGCAGTGTTGTATTCCTCCTGCTGATGAGAGTTCTTTACCTTGACCCTTAGTCAGGCACATTATAATGGAGATGCCTTTAGGGTCTGTATTGGACTTGATGGCCCCTTCCAACTCTCAGAATCTGCAGTTCTAGAAATTGGACTTGAATAACAAACCTGAAAATAGAGAAATTTTATATTTTGGACAGGATCACAGCTATCACAATTGGATATGTGGTTTGGAGATAGGCCCTACCCCAAACAGATATGACTTGTGGGAACTCAACTGGTGTATCGAAATGGCCACAATACATAGGTGGCAAAAAGTTCAGGCTGTCTGGCTAATTGGCTTTCTCTGGGTATTCTTCATTTGCTTGTCCACAAGAGTGGGCCAGACAAGGAATCAAAAAACCTTACCAGACAATCTAACCATGACTGGGGATGACTGGGAGACTGGGGACCAAATGGAGACAGATAACAGAGTTACCCAAAAAGGCACACAGTGGCCAAGCCTTTGACCTTACCAATCAGTATTTACTGTTGGCACCAGTGCTATAGATGGCCAATGCAATGAACCCAGAACTGAAAGACAGGAGGAGAGGGCACCGCATGCGTCACAAGCAGCTAGGAAGTGCAGTGGTTAGCGCACCACATTGGTGGTCTCTGTTCACAATTCTACACTGCCATGGTATTGTTACTATGACAACCATTATAGTTATTATTTTTGCCTTCCTCCTCTGCCCTTGGCACAGTCTACTTTCTAGGACCCTTTTTTCATACAGTTTATATCTCACCTAAACCACAACCATCAGACTGTCCTCAAAACATGTGAAATGTTTTGTTTTACATTTTTGTACCCCCAGCTCCTGGTATATGGTAGATAAGAATAAGGCAGATGCAACATTAAAATGGATTATATTCATAGAGGTTCATGCTGGATTTTAATGAGCCAAAGAGTGCAAGAAAAGGATGATAAAGCTTTTCTTAGAAAGTCAGGGCCTCCTCTCCTTAGAACTGAATCCAGCCTGACCAGATGCTTTAATCCAGAGCTGAGAGGCCCCTTAAAGTGAGGGAGATGGTACAGTGCTGTCCAAAGGGCCCAGCTTTGGTCCTTTAGGCTTAGATGCAGAGAACTCATCTGATCTTTGAGGGGCTGATTCCAGTAAACCTCCTGTGTTTATTCCTTTCTGGAAGCCCCTAATCCCATGTGTCAGAGACTCATCTGACTTTATTTTCTGTCCCTTGGAATGAAGCCTATTTATCCTCTCACAGGGTGAGTTTAGAACTCTGTTTGGTTTGGTCAGGGATCCATTAGGAAAAGTTTTAGGTGCCCAAATCAAGAGTCCAGGGAAAAGTTTTTTTCTGGACTTTCAAGGGAACCATAATATGTATAATGAGATCCTGGAGAAACTATGCATAGTGGAGAGACTGAGAGCTGTGTTGCAGAAATTTATTTGGCTGACCCTCTGTACTGAAGCCATTCTGGAAGAATTTTGACCCAGTCAGGAAAGTCTGCTTTGTCAGTTGAGGGTGAAGTGATTTCCAGTTCACTCCAGTTCCCTAATCCCTTGTGAGCTGAGCCCCTTGGCTCCTGAGGGCTCACTTTGCTCTAGAGTTTCTCATTTTGAAAGGGAAAGCTTGATTTTTCCTCTATTTCCCTCTTTTTCGCTTTGGCTGGTTGGATTTTAGCTTCTCCCTTTTTTCTCCATTTGCTTTGGTTGGAGCAGGCCCTTCTCAACTACCAAGTAGGTAGAGTGACCTCTGATAAGCTTTGTAAAATGTCTCTTATATCATTCACAACACTTTGCTTTTAGGAGTGATTGTGATCTCCAGTCTCCCCAGCTGTGGTAGGTCAAGATCCTCCCTGGAGATCTTCATCGGAAGTAGTTGGCATTAAAGAAAGAATGGCATTTACTGGTGGCCTGAATCTAGAGCCATAAAAACCATTAGCCAACCCAGTGTGTGCTCAGCAAACATTGTTGGGTGAATGGGTGAATCCGTCAGTATAAATCCGCCTTGAGGATCAGGATAATTCAGACCCTACTACTGCTGCTCTCCCCAGTTCCCCATCGGGTTCTCATTTACTCTTCAGCAACATGAAGGTCTCCATCTGGGCTTTCTTCTTACTGTCGGCCCTGGTGGCCGTCTCTGGGGGAAGAGGCAAGGAGGTGCTGAAGGTTTGTGGGCGAGATTTCATTAGGGCTATTGTCTACACCTGCGGCAGCTCTCGTTGGAAGAGGGACTTGCAAGGGGCTTTTGAAGATGGAGGTAAGAGAAGGGGGTGGTGGTGTTGACTGTAATGTAGATGGTCAGACAAGACCCAGCAACAGTGAACTACACTTAGGAACTTGTCCAGTAGGGCAATCGGGAAGGCAGAGGGCCTTGGGGCCGTAAGAGAAGGGGTGAAATTGAGGAAACTGGGCATGTCTAGTCTAAAGAAAAGGAGACCTGGAAGGGACACGGGAGCATGAAGCATGAGACTCATTCTATTTGACCCCAGAAGGCAGAGCCTAGACTGGGGGGTAGAGGTCCCAAAGTGCCAATGTGGACTTGCTCCCTCTAAAGTGGAGCTGCCCCAAAGAACCTTGAGCTGTGGTGGGTATGCCTTTGAGTCTAGGTGCCCACTTGTTGGGTATGTTAAAACTGGGATTCCTTTAGCATGAAGGCCCCTATCTCCCTTCCTAGTTTGACATGGATGAGTGGACCCAGCCCAAGCTCCAGAGGGCAGGCCCAAGTACAATGGGATGGGAGATGCAAAAGCAAAGTTCGACATGGTGTCAGGAAAACTTCCTAATAATCAGAGTTGTCTTGATGTTAATAGCCCTACTTGGTTCCCTCACCCTCCTTAGAGGTCTTTGAGCAAAGGCTAGATATCCACTTGTAAGCTGCATGACCTTGGATAAGTTCCTTGGACCTCAACTCCTCATGTGTAGAATGGGAACAAGAGTAGCCATTGCAGTCGCTGCCCCATAGGATTATGGTGAGAACCCATGACAGGCACTTATTGAAGTCTTACTGTGCATTAGACACTAAATGCTAGGGATTCAAAGAGAAGGCAAAAGACAGTTCCTGCCCTCACCTTCGAATGGGGAAGACAATGTACATCCAAGTCTATCCAGAGTGGGTGGAGGGTGCTCTGAAAGATGAGGGGCTTGGGCTTTACAGAAGCAATCGCATCCCATCATCACTACAACCCTGGCAGGGAAGGAGGCGTGTGGTTATCCCCATTTCACAGATGAGAAAACTAACTTGTCAGTTAAGTAAAAGTGAAATAACTTGCCAGGCTAACCCAGCTGGTAAGTGTCTGAGGTAGGACCTGAACTGAACTCTTCCTCATGCCCAGTCCAGCACTCTGTGTGCTACACTGCCTAATTTACTTGAGAAGTTGTGCTATTTTTAAAAATAAAGTGTTATTTTTTAAATTTAGAGATTCAAATTCCGATCAAATATTTTCTATATGTCAACCTACATTTGTGGGATGGACTCATATTTTATTTTGGGGGGAGTTGTCATGTAATAAATGTTTTTGTCAGTGGTGCGGTAGAAATCAGCCCTGGAGCTAGACTTCCAGGACCCTGGGCTTGCATCTCTATCGGTAAAGTGAGGGTGCTGAACCAGCTGTCTTTAAAGGCTTTTCTGTCTCTCAGTACAATAGGGGATTTGACTTAAGGACTGTGATCCCTCAGGTCCATTCCTGCTCTGGATTTGTGCTTTTTCATTTTCATCTTTTTTTTTTATGCCCTGAACTCTGCTTGAGTCCCAACCAGACAGTCAACAGTGAAGGCCAATCCAGTGAGGGTGGTTAATTTCCCACTTTCCTAACGTGGAAATGTCTCAGATTTGCCCTGACTTCCCCTCCCTCTAACATAGTCATATAGATGGTTTTTTCTTTTTTACTTTCACACAGTGGAAGGGAAAAAGGACCTTGAAGTGCCAGACAAAGATGGAGCCTCTGATGACATCATGGACCTGCTGTACATCGATTCTCCTGACGATGAAAGCATCACTCAGAAGCATCAGCCCGTGGTCACTGGGCAAGGAAAGAGGCAGGCAGAGGCAGTTGATCTGGCCACATTCTGCTGCCAGACCGGCTGTACTGTGACACAACTGAGCAAGTTGTGTTAGGACAAGACCCAGTTGACTGGGCAGCCAGCGCTTGACCATGAGGGACTGTTGTCTGCCTCTTCCAACACCCTGATGCTTATAAAAATTCCTTTCAAACCAATAAATAAATAAATCAGCCAATATGTCAGTGGCTTTCTTCTGCATGTGACCATTCAGAAAATGGAGGTTAAAACCCAGATCTAGCATATACTGTTCTTTACAGCTGTGTGTATGTGTACGCACGCGTGTGTTACAAACCAGTGCTGGTACCATATGTAGCTAATGGACACTTCACAAACACAAAATTTAAAAACTGAGCTTTTGGCTCTTCCATTTGAAAGTTTGTGGGTGAGGTGACTGGTGGAACAGGAGGTGTGATCAATAATAACTTCTGTGGTGTAAGGAAAAGGCCATTGGCCTACCAGATTGTCAGAAGATCTGGGTTCAAATCTCCTCTCATATGCAGGTAGTATTTCCCAAGACTTCAAGATTAAAGCCCACGTGGCAAAGGGGTAACTTCCAGCTCTGGATTACCGGAAGTCCTTTTTTGCCTACCATGGGTGGGGGTTGTGGTATGCAGGGAGATCCCCTTAAGTTTGGTGTATTTTTTCTGCTAGTTTCCTTGTAGAGCCTTGAATCTCCCTTTTTTCATCAGTTCCAGTCTGTGCTCATCTCCTCTTTTGGGCACTGCCATCAGTCAATGTAATCCCAGGAAAGCCCAGATCTGATGGTCCTTCAGAGTTCCAAAGGCCTTCCTCTGGTAAAGCCAGTGTGGTAGGTGCAGGAGGAGACCCAGGCTGAGACACTCTTCTTCCTCCATATTCCTCCCTGCCCCCCATTCCTTCTCAGGAGTTTCCTCAGAGGCTTGCACCACTAAATAACTACACCCTTGAATCCTAATACCCGACAAGCTTAATATTTTACCCATGACCCGCAGAGGGGGTCAACTTCTCTAATCCAACATGTTCATCCACAGTTCATTCAATCACTTTCAAAGACATTTAATTGTTCAGGCACTTTTTCACCCTTTGTGTAAGCCTCTGTCTGACTGATTCAATAGAGAAGTGGTCTCCCCTAGCTTAGGCTTTGGTGCATAGCATCTTGACACTTTAAAAAAGGTCCATTGACTTGATTCTCAATTGACTCTCATCCTCTTATTGCCTTCTTGGGTGACTTTTGATGAGTTTCTAACTGCTCTGGGCTTCAATTTCCTCATCTGTAAACAGAGATGGCTTCCAAAGTCTCTTCCATTTCAATATCTATGATCTTAGGGTTTTGTGAACTACACCTGTGCACTATCCAGAGGGCCATTAGGGACACACTGGCCTGAGAAGAGTTGGGTCCCAGAATCCTTAATGGATGGGTCACCCTTCCAGAATGTCCAGTATATGTATGCATGTACCTCTCCTTCCTGTAGAATACCTCTTACTGCTTACAGACAAGATGGGGGCAGAAACTGGTGCTCTCAGTCAGGAAGAATGACAACAGTTTTGAATTCTTGGCCTTGGTGGGGATTCTTTTTGGGATGTGTCCAAGACAATGACTTTGGCAATTCTATCAGCATAGATTCTTATGACTTTGTTTTGCATTTTGTTAGTGAATTTATAATTGCCAAACCAATTTATGATATTGGGGCAGGCAACTCCCCTCTTTCTTTGGGTACTTTCCAGGAAAGCCCAAGATGGCAGAGGAAGTGGAGCTGGCTGCCATCACACTTTAATAAGGCACAGAGGGTACAGAGACAAATGGAGAAAGAGGCAGACAGCTCAGGGGCAGGATTTATTTATTAAGAGCCTACTATGTACCAGGCACTGTACTAAGTGATGGGGATGCAAAGAAAGTGAAAACAAACAACAAACCCAGTCCCTGCCTTTAAGAAGCTCCATTGAATGGGACTCCCTGGAAAATAATCATTGTATCAAGATACGCTGCCTCACCAGGTCAGTGATGGACGGCTCTGGGGTGCTGAGAACCTATGAAAGTTTGGTCTTCATCATCCAACCTCTTTTACGTTTGTCTCTAGTATCCATATCTCATTTCCTTTTTTTCGTAGCCATTGGAAATTTTATTGAAGCAAAAGCAGCAGCTCTGAGATTTAGCAAGGAGCTAAACAAAGGCAGTGATACAGGAAAAGAACCAGACTTATATAGGATGATTTTAGGGTTTCTTCATAGGGGTTGGAGATCTAGAGTAAGTCTTGCAAGATAAAGACACTGGGAGAGGACTATGAATGACACAAGATAAGGGAGATAAGGAAATCCCATTCCCCAACCATATCTCATTTCTTTCCAAGCACTGTTACTTGAAATGATACTGATGTCTCCATGTTTATAACAAAACATTTGAATCTTAAAATTTCAGCGAGAACACAGGAGTTCCAGATTTTTCTGATATGTTCACAGATGGTTTGGCAGAGTGCCAATTTAAAAAATCTTCCACTTAATGAAAATTTACCCAGGGGTGTGCTGATAAATAGAGCAGCTAGGTAATGCAGTAGATAGAGCTGTGGAGGCAGAAGGACCTGAATTCAAAACCAACCTCGGACATTTAGCAGCAGTGAACCCTGGGCAAGTCATTTAAACCTGTTTGCCTCAGTTTCCTCATCTGTAAGATGCACTAGATGAGGAAATGGCAAGCCATTTTAGCATCTATGCCAAGAAAATCTCAAAAGGGATCACAGAGAGCTGGAAACGACTGAAACAACAACAAAAATGCTAGTAATGTTTAACAATCAGCTCCCCCCAAAGCATAACACACTTTGAAATGTAATCTGCATTCTTACCCTTTTATTCCTGACTTTCTTAATCAATAGAAATCAACAAAACAAAATATCAAGCCCTCGATTTCTGATGTGTAAGTGTTCAGTGTGCAAGTTTGCCAGCTGTCTCTCAGGCTTCAGCACACTTGTGGGATTATTTGTGATCTCTAACTAAAAAGAGAAGAGGCTAGGCACCTGTTTTGTCCTGCCATTGCTACAAGCCCTGACTCAGCTGCAGCTCAGCCACTCCAAGTCAACTGCTTAGGTTTAAACAGCTACACCTCTAGAGCAGCATTGAGCAGCAGATGATAGGGGGCTAGATGAGGGGCAGGGTTCAAGTGCTGCCTTTGAGACAGCAGAATGAGCTAGGTCACCTTGGACTAGTATCTTTACTTCTCAGAGCCTTAGTTTGCTCATCTGAAGGATGAATATTGGACCAGGTGGGCTCTGAGATCCTCTTCTAGTTCTAAATCTCTGATCCTATGGGATTTCTATGAGGATTGCACACTAGCAGCAGTGAGGACCAGGAATGACCCCTGGAAAGTTGGCATTCCTGCTGAGTGCTGAAGGAAAGCAGGGATTCCAGGAGACTGAGGTAAGGAAGGAATGCAGGGATGGGGGCATAGCTGATACAAAGGCATGGGGTCAGGGGCCAAGGAAATTAAGAAGGCTAGAGGATGGGGTGCCCTCGTGTAGCCAAAGATGGGATGGGTCACACAATGAAAGAACTTCAGAGAGGGAAAGGGCCAAAGAGATCAGCTATTCCAGCCGATAGTCGAACAATCACTCCCACTAGCACATCTCTGATGAGTGATTGTCCAGCCTCAACTTGAAGGTCACCAGTACGGTGAACCCCCTTACTGGCAGGTTCTTCCACCTTGGAACACTTCCCATTGTTAGGAAGTGGTTCCTTATGTTAAAGGTAAATATGCTTCTTTGTGACTCCCTCTGAACTCTTGGGCAGAGTAGAACATTCAAGAGTAATCTTTCAAATACCAGAAAACCAATAGCGCATCTTCTTTGAGTCCTCTTTTTCTAGGAGAAATATTCTCAATTCTTTTGATCTTCATAAAGCATGGTCTCACGGTTATGGGATCCTCTGAATAGAAATGTAAAGGCTCTTCTTGAATTGGACTCAGAAGGAAAGGTAAGATTTGAGTGAAGGAGAGGAAGAGAAAGAGTATTCCAGGTTGAAGGAATGGCACATGCTGTGTAGGCAGGGGAATGATCATGTCATGTTGGGAGGCTACTGGGGAGTAATGTGACCTCCCTGCATTTGATGAAGAACTCAGATGACAGAAGAACAGATGGAATATTTTCTATGAATTTTTTTCTTTTTGAGTGTTCAGAGGAATTAATTTAAGATTTTGCTGATAAAATATCTAAATCTGTCATAAATGTCAGTACAATGTTTTCAGAATTGAGTTTCATAGAAAAATACAACTTTGGAACTGGAAGAGACTTCAGGAATAATTTAGTTGGATGCCCCCATTTGACCTAGAGCATAAATCAAATTAAACACACAAGCTCTGCTACTTCCTGAGTAACCTTGGACAATTCACGGACCATCTTTGGTGTGAAACTTTATCTACAAAGTGAGAGACTTGTATTAGATGGTCTCCAAGGACTCTTTCTACTCTCAGCAAAATGATTTTCACTCAAAATGGAATTTCACTGAAAGAATGGTCCCCAAGTTCATTTCTAGCTATATCCTCTGAACTCTGAATTCCCACTGGACACTCAGTGAAGACCCAGGGAAGGTCAATCCAATCATGCTTGTCTATTTCCCACTTTCCAAATATGAATATGTCTAAGATTCACCCTGACTCATTGTGCCTCTAACTTTGTCATTTTTTAAAACTTTCATGCAGTGGAGGGAAAAGAAGAATTTGAGGACAAGAAACAAAAATGGAGCTTTTGATGACAACATGGGCCACAGTCTCTTCTACTGAAATGGATGGAGTTAATAAATCACAGGCAAAGTCAATTAGGAATTTCGAGAGCATCATTTATTAGCCAGGCTGGTGGCTGCCTCATGGAGAGACCCAGAGGAGACAGCCCCAAACTGAGGTGAGTGAATGCATTTTAAGCATTTTGGTGCTACTCGGTACAGCCTTGCGGTTTCCACAACAAACAGAGTTCTGACAGAGCAAGAGGGGGGCTTGTTGTTAGGCAAGAGCCCCCAAAACAGAGGAGGTTGTCAGGGTACTGCTAGGTAAAGGACCCCAACAGAAAACAGGTGCCAGGAGAGGTACCCAATCAAAGACTGGTTGTCATAGTTGTCAGGAACTGACAACAGGCTGCTCAGCAGAAGGTGGTTACCTGGCGATGGGGGTCTAACATTAGGGGGACATAGGTTGTTACCATGCAAATGAACTAAACAAGAAATGACTGTTAACAATTCATCAGATATTTTGCAACCCAAAGGGGAATAACATTTTGACAGGGGCCCAGCAAAAACCTGTTACTAGGCAAGTTATCCAACCCTGCCCAGTGACCTAACAGATATCTCTCAACCTAGGGGCCCAGGGAGGAATAATGTCCATTTCACTATCTCAGTTCCCCTGAGGATGAAATCCTCATCAAGCACCAAGTAGTAGGTACCAATCTACAAAAGAGGCAATAACTGGCCACTGAGACGACCATTAACTGCTGCAAGATTGGTTGTGGTGAATAAGAATTGAGCCAGCTGTGTTAGGGCAAGGGGAGATCCCAAATGGGTGGACAGTCATCAGAGCCTCCTGTTTGCTCATACAACACCTTGATTCTTGTAAATCAAAAGAGGACTTTCAAATCAGTCAATAAATAAATCAATGGCTTTCTCACACATGAGATCTTTCAGAAAATAGAGTTAAAGGTTAAAATTAAGATCCAGCCCATCTTGTGCTTTACAGTTGTATGTGTGCGTAAGTGTATTAGTGCACTTGGAGTCATCACTGTACAATAATGTAACTAACATGGACTTCATAAATGTGGGATTTATTTTCAGCTCTTCTGATGGTCTGAAACTTTGAGGGTATGGATATTATCTTCATTGGCACAGATTAAAACCCTTTCATAACTGAGCAGATGATCTTTGAGAATTTATGCATCTGTAACATTCAACCCCTACTCCAGAGGTTTACAAAGTTCTAATAGAGATGCAGCAGACTAAGTATTCCCATGATTTTTAAACAGAATCACAACCACCAGGAATGCAATCTATTTCAATTTAACACCCCTCCTGCATGTGTCTACTACATTCCAAGAACTTGGGGTACAAAAAGGTAGAAAAACATATTTGACATGGAAGTCCCTGACTTCAGGAACCATAAAGTCTAATGGTTGTGTATTAAGTGGTATCTAAATTCTAAGGGCAAAGGAGAAAACTAATAGTAACAATAATTTCAATTAAAAAAACCAGTGGAAGTGTGAGGTAGTGAATACAGCTCTGGCCTTGGAGGCGAGAGATACTGGAGTCAAGTCCTGTCACTGACGCTGTGTATTGATAATGATGATAGCGATAATAACAAGAATAGCTGGCATTTACACGCTGTTTTAAGGTTTTCGGTCTTCACAAATACTAGGAAGGAGGTTCTACTGTAATCCTCATCATAAAGATAAGGAAACTGAGGCAAGGAGAGGTGACTTGCCCTGAGTCACCTAGCCAGTAAGTCTCTGAGGTTGGATTTGAATTCAGGTCTTTCTGAATCTGAGCCCAATGTGCCACCTAGATGTCAGCCCAACGAGTTTAGATTTTATTCTATAAACAATAGGGTACTGGTGGAAGTTTGTGTCCAAAGAGCTGACATGGTGCATTAGGAAGAAGAACAGTACACTAGCAGCAATGTGGAGGAACTCAAAGAAAGAAGAGCACATGGAGAGGCTCCTATTCCAAGCAGCATCCCTCCCCCCAAAAAAGGAAAGCTTGAACTTCTGTCCGCTGGGACTGAGTGGGATCAGGGCGAATGGAAGGCAGCTGACTGACTGGGAGATACTTTATACAAGGAGAATTGACAAGACTAGGGAATTGATGGAATGGGGGAAAGAGGGAGAAGAATCAGTAACAAGGATTCATTGTCATTGTCAAGAATTCTGAAAAAAATATTTTCTAATGATATACAATTTTTCAATATCTTTCTTAAGAAAAGACTGGAGAAATAAATGGCTACTGGATCCCCTCAATTCAGTCCTAATCTATAGATTTCTTGAATGAGAAGATTGTACGAGAAGCAAGAGTACTGAGCATAGTGAAGTGGAATGAGTCCTGGATCTAAGAACCTATTCTAACTAGTTTGTATTTATAGGATATTTTAAAGTTTACAAGGGGCTTTGCATGTTACCTCATTTGAAACTTGCTACCAACCTGAGAGGTAGGCACTATGCTATTCCCATCTTGCTTAAGTGACTTGTCCAGGGGTCATACTGCTACTAAGTGGCCAAGGAAGGTTTTGAACTCAGACCTTTTTCATTACAAGTCCAAATCTCTGTCTACAACACCATCTGCTTACCACGAAAATCTGTGGCACAAAGTTTAGGCAACAAGCAAAGTGGAGAGTCCCAATTCAAGGAGAAAAATCTGATGTGTCGCTGAGACTATTAGGTAAATAATTTAGGCATCACTGAGACAAGGTGGAACAAAATCAGTGACTAGGATGTAACTCTGGATGGGTTTACTTTAGTCAGAGGAAAGGGGTTAATATAACTATAGTAGGGACAGGGTCTGAGTCGGGCTGAGTAGCATCATAGTAAGGAGATACATTCATGTGAGAAACTGCAGGAACCATATGGATGAAGCTGAGTGGAAAGCATTTTGGTTAATGGAAGAAGCTGAAGAGTTTTGTCATTAGAGTAGGTGGTAGACTTTCTGGAGAGAAGGAAGTAACAAAAGGAAGCATTTATTAAGGATTTACTATTTGCTAGGAGCTTTACAAATATTATCTCATTTAATCCTCACAACAATTCTGGGATGTAGGCACTGTTATGATACTCATTTTACAGATGAGGAAATTGAGGCAAAAAAAGGTTAAATGATTTTCTCTGGGTCACTCACCTAGTAAATGTCTGAGGCTGGACTTCAGTTCAGATCTTCCTAGTACTTTCTGCACTTCACCACCTGGTTGCCTTAACTGATGAGGAATATATAAAAGAAATAACAGATCTGTTACGCAGACATGATATAGTTAATTAGCGAAGGACTTCAATTATCCAGATATATGCTAGAGCATTTTCTTTCTCAAAAGCAGGAGGTTAATATTTTCTTGACTTTGTCTTAATAATCATTCTGTTCTTTAAAAAGTGGAGGAACAAACAAGGGAAAATGAGATTCTGAATCTGATTTTCAGTTACAGGATAGGAACTGGAGGAATGGGAATGAAATCCTTGGGTAGAAGAGACCAATCTCTTATTGGGCTTGTAATGGATGAGAGGAAAGCCAGGCATTATCTAATATGCACATTATGTTTTGATAGAATATATTTCAAAGGGTTAAGAATAAGGATAAATAGAAACCTGTGGACTAAAAGTCAACAGACAGCAACAGCCCAAGAGGGATGAGGAGCTCTGAAAATGAAGTTCTCAAGATCCATCACTTTGAATGAAAAAGAAAAGGAGAAATTGACTGTCTTAGGAGACCAATGTGGATGCACAGGAAACTCTTCAACCAACCTCCTTAGACTTTGCAGAGATAGTCTTAAAAGATGACCTCTTCACTTGAGATAAGGATGAGCTTGAGTCACCAGCTCAGATGAACCTTATCATCTGGGACTGAGAGAATGGAGAGGAGTGGCTGCTGAGGCTGCCAATACTATGTCAAAGATTATGGAACACAGGAATGGTAAAGTGGAAATGATAAAATGGAAAACGAATGGTGTTGTCTCATTATTCGTCAAAGGGTATGCACTATCACAATATTCATCAAAAAGAAGAGAATGTAATCTACAGACAGTAAATCAAAGAGCCAGATTTGGATTCACAGGAAAATTTCAGACATTAATCTCATCTCCTTTTTTTAAAAAAAATAGGAATACAAAATTAGCAGACCGGAGTAATGCTTGGTGATATTATTTGCCTAGGTTTTTTTTTTAAGAAAGTAGTGGATAAAATCTCTTCTAATGTTCTTGTGGAAAATATAGGAGTGGGCCAAATGGAAAAGCTAGTACAAAAATTCGCCAAAAAAACCCTCAAAAAGCAGAATTGGCTAAATGGAAAAAGGGGTATAAAATCTTACCACAGAAAATAATTCCTTAATGATTAGAATTGGGTAAGCAGAAACTTATTGATTCCATTAAACATCAAGAAACAATAAAGTCTAAAGAATGAAAAAATAGAAGAAAATGTGAAATATTAGAAAAATAGTTACCTGGAAAATAGATCAAGGACAGATAATATAAGAATTATTAGACTACCTGAAAGTCATGGTCAAAGAAAGAGCCTAGATATCATATTTCAAGAAACTGCCAAGGAAAACTGCCCTGATATCTTAGATAATTAGGGTAAGATAAAAATTTAGAAGAACCCACCAATCATCTCCTGAAAGAGATCTCCAAACAAAAACTCTCAGAAATATTATAGCCAAATTCCAGAGCTCCCAGATCAAAGAGAAAATACTTCAAATGGTCAGAAGGAAGCCATTCAAATAATTGTGGATATATAGTCAGGATCACATAAAATTTCCTGTTTCCAAGTTAAAGGAATGGAATTGGAATATACTATTCCAGAAGGCAAAGAAGCTAGGATTAGGATCATGAATTATCTATCCAGAAAAATCTATGTATAATCCTTCAGGGGAAAAATGGATATTTAATGAAAAAGAAGACTTTAAAGAATTACTGAAGAAGAGACCTGAGCTAAATAGAAAACTTGACATTCAAACACAAGACTCAAGAGAAGCCTAAAAATGTAAACATGAAAGAGTAATCATAAGAGACTCAGTAATATCAAACTGCTTACATTTGTATATAGGGATATGATACATCTAACTCTGTAGAACTTTATCATTATTAGGACAATTAGAAGGAGTTTACGTAGACAGAAGTCATTGGTGTGAGTCAGTTATGTTGGAATGATCTCCAGAAATACGAAGGAGTACGAAAGAGAGATGCATTGGAAAAAGTGGGAGGGGAGAGGTAACATGGAGAAATTTTTCTCACATAAAAAAAGTAGTCAAAGAAGAGCTTTTACAATGGAGGGGAAATGGGGGAAAGTGATGGGCAACCCTTTTTTATTCTCATTGGAAATAGTTCCAAGAGGGAAGAAAACACATACACACACACTCAGTTGTGTATAGAAATGTAGCTTACTCAATATGGGAAATAGGAGGACAAGGGGATAAGAGAAGGGGAAGGTATGATAAAAGGGAGAGTTGATTAAGGCGTCATTGGTTAGAAGCAAAAATAGCCTTTCAAAGGCGAATAGGAGGGAGGGAGGGAGGGAGACAGAGAGAGAGAGAGAGAGAGAGAGAGAGAGAGAGAGAGAGAGAGAGAGAGAGAGAGAGAGAGAAGAAAATGGGTTGGAGGGAAATACACAGTAATTACAACTGTGAATGTAAATGGGATGAGCTCACCCTTAAAATGGAAGCAGATAGTGGAATGGATTTGAAGTCAGAATGCAACAATAAGTTATTTATAAAAGGCACATTTGAAACAGAAACGCATATGTGGAGAATTAAAATAAAGGGCTGCAGCAGAATCTAATATGCCTCAGCTAAAGTAAAAAAGGCAGGGGTAGATATTGAAGTGGACATTATTCCTCCCTGGGCCCCTAGGTTGAGAGATATCTTTTAGGTTGCTGGGCAGGGTTGGATAACCTGCCTAGCAACAGGCTTTTGTTGGGCTCCTGTCAAAACGTTATTCCCCTCCTGCGTTGTGAAATATCTGTTCAGTGGCTAACAGCCATTTTCTGTTGAGTCCCCTTGCATGGCAACAATTTGGGCCTCCCTGCCAGAACCTTTGCCAAACAACTACCTTCTGCTGGGCACCCCCCTCACTGACAACCACTTTTTGTTGGGTACTCCGTTCCTGACAACCATTCTCTGATTGGGTCCCTTTCCTGGCACCTATTTTTTGTTGGGGTCCTTTGCCTAGCAGCACCCTGACAACCACTTTCTGTTTGGGGGCTCTTGCCTAGTACCAAGCCGCACCGCCCCCCCCCTCGGCCCTGTCAGAACTATGTTTGTGATAGAAACCACAAGGCTGTACCAAGAAGCGCCAAAATGCTTAAAATGCACACACCCACCTTAGTTCGGGGCTGATTCCTCTGGTTTTTCCCATGAGGCAGCCACCAGCCTGGCTAATAAAGACACTCTTGAAATTCCCAATCGACTCTTGCCTGTGAATTACTTACTCCGTCCATTTCAGATATGATCTCAGAGAAAGCAAAAGCAAAACCAGACATAATTACGAGATAATCAGGGAAGTTGAATTATGTTAAAAATGTTCCATAGACAATGAAGTGATATAAAAATTTGTAAGTTTCCATGATAAAGGCCTCATTACTCAAAGATATACTGAATACAGAACTGAATAACATTTTAAAAAATAAGAGTCACTCCCCAATTGATAAATGGCACAAGGCTATAAACATGCAGTTTTAGAAGAAATCAAAACTATAATAGTTACATGAAAAAAATTATATAAATCACTATCTATTAGGAAATTCAAAGTAAAACAACACTGAGATACCACCTCATACCTAGAAGACTGGCCAACATTAGAGAAGAAAATACCAAATGCTGAAGGGATTGTGGAAAAATTGAGATACCAATGCATTGTTGGTGGAGTTGTGAACTTGTCCAGCCATTCTAGAGAACAATTTGAAACTATGCTCAAAGAGCTATAAAATCATGCATACCCTTTGATCCAACAATACCACTACCAAGTCTGTATCCTAAAGAGCTAAAAATATATATAGCGACTCCTTTTATGATGGCAAGGAATAGAAATTAAGGGGTGTCCATCAATTGAGGAATTGCTGAACAAGTTATAGTACATGATTGTGATAGAATGTTATTATGCTATAAGAAATAAAGAGCAGGATAGTTTTAGAAAAACTTGGGAAAACTTATATGAAGTGGCAGAATCAGAGGAAAATTGTACATAGTAGTAGCTATATTGTAAGGTTGATCAGTTGTGAAATGTAACTCTGATTAAGACAAGGATCCAAGGCAATTCCAAAGGACCCAAGATACACTTCCAAAGAGAGAACTGATGAACTCTGAATGCAAATTTAAGCATACTTTTCAAACTTTCTTTCTTTTTGTTTTTCTTTTTTGGTCTGCGTTTTCTTTTGCAACACGCTTGATGGGAAAATATGTTTTCATGACTTTTTATGTATGAAATTGCTTGCCTTCTTAGGAGAAAGAAATGAGAGGAAAGGAGAGAATTTGAAGCTCAAATTAAAAAAAAATGAATGTCACTGCCTATAATTGGGGAAAGTAAAATATTAAAAATGAATATTAAATGCTTTATATATAATTAGGAAATATTTACTGAAATAAATTTTAAAATACATTAAAAAACATCCCCTTGATGATTTCTTAGGGCAAAATATTGTTCTATCACAATCATATACCATAAATTCTTTAGCCATTCCCCAATTAATGGACATCCTCTCCATTTCTCAATTAAAGGGCATCCTCACACATATACAGATGTGTGTATAATATACATGTGTGTATGTGCATGTATATGTGTATATATTACATATGGGTCCTTTTCTTTTTCTTTTATCTCCTTAGGGTATAGAACTAGTATTGGTATTGCTAAGTCAAGGAGTATACACAGTTTATAGCCCTTTGGACATAGTTCCAAATTGTCTTCCAGAATGCTTGTATCAGTTCATAATTCCACCAGCAGTGCATTAGTGAACTGATTTTCTCACATCCCCTCCAGCATTTCTCATCTTTCTTTCTATCATAATATGATGGGTGTGACCTGAGAGCCATCTTAATTTGTATTTCTCTAATTACTAATTATTTTTAAATTTTATTTATTTTTAGTTTTCAACATTCATTTCCATAAGATTTTGAGTTCCAAATTTTCTTCCCATCTCTCCCCTCCCCTACCCAAGACACTGTATATTCTGATTACCCCTTCCCCCAATTTGCCCTCTCTTCTATCACACCCCACCCTTCACTTATCCCCATCTTCTCTCTTTTCTTGTAGGGCAAAATAGATTTATATACCCCATTGCCTATATTTCTTATTTCCCAGTTGCATGTAAAAGCAATTCTTAACTCTCATTCCTAGATCTTTGAGTTTCAACTTCTTTCCATTCCTCTCTCCCCATACAGCCCCACTTTGAAGGCAAGCAATTCAATATAGGCTATATGGTGTGTAGTTATGCAAAAGACTGCCATAATAGTTATGTTGTGAAAGACTAACAATATTTTCCTCCATCCCTATACTGTCTCCCATTTATTCTGTTCTCTATTTTGTCCATGTCCCTCCCCAAAAGTGTTTGCTTCTAATTACTCCCTCCTTTCATTTGCCCTCCCTTCTATCATACCCCCCCACAGACCACTTATCTCCTTCTCCCTACTTTCCTATAGTGTAAGATAGATTTTCATACCAAATTGAGTGTGCATGTTATTCCCTCCTTAAGCCAAATATGATGAGAGTAAACTTCACTTTTTCTCTCTCACCTTCCCCCTTTCCCCCTCCATTGAAAAAGCTTTTACTTGCCTTATTTATGAGAGATAATTTGCCCCACTCCATTTCTCCCTTTCTCTTCCCAATATATTCTTCTCTCACTCCTGAATTTTATTTTTTTAAGATATCATTCCTTCCTATGCAGGGTCTTTAGGCTGAGGGCTCCAAAAATGGATGCTGCATCCTCCTGAAGCTGGGATTAGGGCAGGACCCTGCTCCCTTCTCACTCAGGTGAAAGAGTTTTTTCACCGACCTTTAAATTTGTCTTTGACATTTGTGGGTTGAGGAATCTGGGAACTACAGTTTCTACCTGGGATTCTGTGCCCTGAAGTCTGCTCCAGTTCCTGTCCCTGCCGTGCTACATGGCCAAGGCTGGGATGCATTCAGTGGGCTGTGCTTTGCTCTGATCCTGATGTGACAGACATTTCTTGTTGATCTTCTAGGCTCCCTTGGTCTGGAAATCTATTTCACTCTGTCATATTGTGGCTTCTGCTGCTCTAGAATTTGTTTGTAGTCATTTTCACTTTTCCTCCTCCATCTTGGCTGCACCCCTCTAATTACTAATTATTTAGAGCATTTTTTCATATGCCTTTTGATAGTTTTGATCTCTTCTTCTGAAAACTGCCTGTTCACATCTTTTTGCCATGGCTCAATTTTCTAAATTTATAAATTCAAATTTATGAATTTGGCCTAATTCTCTGTATATTTGAGAAATGAGACCTTTGTCAGAGAAACTTGCTGTAAAATCATTGCCACTCCCAAATTTCCTGGTTTCTTCCTAATTTTGGCTATATTTGTTTTGTTTGTGCAACACCTTTATGATTTCATGTAATCAAAATTATCCATTTTACCTCCTGTGATCTATTTTAAGCTTATAGTTGGTACATTATGTGAGATGTTGGTCTTTATCTAGTTTCTTCCAGATTACTTTCTTGTTTTCCCAGCAGTTTTTGCTCAGTTACGAGTTCTTGTCCCCAAACTTTGGATCTTTGGGTTTATCAGACACTAGGTTACTGTGTTCATTTACCTCTTTATATTGTGTACCTAATCTATTCCATTGATCAGCCACTCTATTCCTTATTCAGTGACAGATCATTTTGATGATTACAACTTTGTAGTATTAGTTGAGATCTGATAGCACTAAGGGTTCCTTCTTTCACTTTTTAAAATTTTCTATTTATTTCCTTGATATTTTAAAGGTGTTATTTTCTTCAGCATTTTTGGGTCTCCTTTAGCAAGCTGTAGACTCACTTTTCATGATTTTCTTGCATCGTTCTCATTTATTTTCCCAATTTTTCCTCCAGATGAATTTGTTATTTTCCCCCCAAGGTCTATAAAATAATAATTATATATATATATATATATATATATATATATATATATACATATATATATATATATATGTATATATATATATATACATATATATACATATAAAATTTATTTTTAATTCTCAACATTCACTTCCACAAGAATTTGAATTCACAGTTTTCTCCCCATCTCTTCCAACTTCCCCACCCCAGAATAGCATGCACCCCATCCACCCCTTTCTCCCATTTCTCCTCCCTTCTATTATCCACCCTTCTTCCATTCCCCTTCCCCTCTATTTTCCTGTAGGGCAAAATAGATTTCTATATTCCTTTGACTGTGTATCTTAATTTCCAGGTGCATGCTAGAACAATTTTAAACATTCATTATTAAAGCTTTGAGTTTGATATTCTCTCCCTCCCTCCCCATCCACCCTCATTGAGATAACAAGCAATTCAATATTGGTCATATGTGTGTGTGTGACAATGCAAAGCATTTCTGCAATAGTTATGTTGCAAAAGACTAACTACGTTTCCCTCTGTCCTATCCTGCCCTCCATTTATTCCATTCTCTCCCTTGGCCTGTCCTCCCACAATAGTGTTTGTTTCTGATTATCCCTTTCCCCAATTTTCTATCCCTTCTATTATCTTCCCCCTCCTGTTTCCTTCCCCCTTTGCCTTCTTGCAGGTGAAGTAGATTTCCATATCCAATTGAGTGGTTATTCCCTTCTTAAGTCAAAACCATGAGAGTAGGCTCACTTATTTCCTTTCATCTCCCCACTCTTCCCCTCCATTTTAAAACTTATTTCTTCCCTCTTTTATGTGAGATTATTTGCTATACTCTACATCTCCCTTTCTCTTACTCCTAGTGCATTCCTAGTGCAACAGTAAATTTAATTTTTTTAGGTATTCTTCCTTCATATTTAGCTCATCTTGGGCCCTCTATGTGTATACACACACACACACACACACACACACTCATTTACACACATATATACCCATGTACATTGGTTGGTTGTTGTCCTTTGTCTTCAAAGAGGACCATAATGACATTACCATGATGAAGTGAAATTTCAATGTGTCCGACTGTGACTGATCAGGCCAATAAGAGCTCAGAATGCTCTACCATAGGTTGGGTACAGATAGTCTATGTGAATATTTGGGGTGGATATTCCAAATTTGTGCATCCTGTGCTTATTTTCTGCTGTCTCAATTCTGCTTTGTTCAAAGAGCACAGCACCTCTTCTGATGTGAGCACATCATGCTGAATTGTTCTGTGCCAGTGCCTCCCATGTTGCATAGTCAAACCCAAAGTTCTTGAGAGAGACATTGAGAGTGTCCTTGTATCATTTTTTTCTGGCTACCATGTGATCACCTGCCCCATACAAGTTCTCCATAAAATAGCCTTTTTGGCAAGCATACATTTTGTATTCAAATAACATGACCAGTCCATTGGAGCTGTGCTCTCTGAAATATAGTTTGAATACTTGGCAGTTCAGCTTGAGCAAGGACTTCAGTGTCTGGTACCTTACCCTGACAGGTGATCCTCAGAATCTTCCTAAGACAGTTCAAATGGAAGTGATTTAGTTTCCTGGCATGGCAATGGTAGATTGTTCATGTTTCACAAGTATATAACAATGAGGTCAGCACAATGACTCTGTAGATCTTCAATTTGGTAGTCAGTCTAATACCTCTTCTGTCCCAAACTTTTCTTCAGAATCTCCCAAACACTGAGACAGTGCTGGCAATGCGTGCATCAACCTCATTGTCAATGTGGACATCCCTGGAAAGTACACTACCAAGGTAAGTGAACTTATCCACAGCATTCAAAACTTTTCCATTTGTTGTAACTGATGGTTCCATATATGGATTGGGTGGTGGTGGCTGATGTGTTTTTTTGGTGTTAATTACTAGGCTAAAATTAGCACAAGCAGCAGAGAATTGATTCATACTTTGTTGCATCTCAGCTTCAGAGGCACCATTGAGTACACAGTCATCTGCACACAGAAAATTATGCATTAATACTCCCTTTGTTTTGGTTCTTGGCTTAGAGCCTTTTCAAATCGAAGAACTTACCATCATTCCACCACACCAGTGCTTCTCCTTACCTTATGATTGCCACTCAGTTTTGAGATTCAGATCAGTCACTTGATTCCTGCAGAGTCTTTAGGCTGAGGGCTTCAAAAATGGATGCTGCAGACTCCTGAGGCTGGGGCTAGGGCAGGACCCTGCTCCCTTCTCACCCAGGTGAAAGAGCTTTCTCACTGACCTTTGAAGCTGTCTTCAGCATTTGTGGGTTGAGGAATCTGGGAACCGCAGCTGCTACCCAGGCTTCCTTGCCCTGAAATCTGCTCCAGTCCTGTCCCTGCCCATGGTCCAGGTTGGGCTGTACTCTGCTCTGAACCCAGTGTTATGAATCCTTCCTTTCCCCCTTCCAGACTATCTTGGGCTGGAAATATCTTTCACTCTGCTGTTTTGTGGCTTCTACTGCTCTAGAATTTGTTCAGAGTCATTTTTTACAGGTACTATATTGGCCATGGCAGGAGAGCTACAGCAGGTCAGTTTTTCTACTCCACTATCTTGTCTCCTCCCCTATAAAATAATTCTTTATTAGTTTGATCAGTCTGTTGCTAAGTAAATTAATTTAGATTGTATTGTCATTTTTCTTATTTTGGCTTGGCTTACTGATCTGTCTTTATTTCTAGAAAAATGTTTTGCAATTGTATTCATATATTTCCTCTGTGTGTCTTGGTAGGTAGACTCTGAAATATTTTATGCTTCTTGCAGTTATTTTAAATGGAATTTATCTACCTCTTCCTGCTGGGTTTTGTTTACATTACAACTTTATCAAATTTGCAGGATGTAAAATAAACCCATATAAATCACTAGCATTTCTATGTAATGCAAGAAAATTATGAAGAAGTGAGTCAATAGCTTGCTAAAGGAGACCCCCCAAAAATGCTGAAGAAAATATCACCTTTAAAAATAGACTAACTTCAATGGCAAAAGAGGTCAAAAAAGCCAATGGGGAGAAAAATGCCCTAAAAGGAAAAATTATCCAAGTAGAAAAGGAGGTTCAAAAGCTCATTGAAGAAAATAGGACTTTAAAAATTAGAATGGAACAGATGGAAGCTAATGACTTTACGAGAAATCAAGAAATTATAAAACAAAACCAAAAGAATGAAAAAACTGAAGACAATGTTAAATACTTCATTGGAAAATTTAATTTAATTCGGTGCAATGTGCCTTTCTAATGTCTGCTATGTGCCAGGAGAAAGGCACTGTCCAGGAAACAAGCATTTATTAAAGAATCATTGTATACCAGGCATTGTGCCAAGGGTTATTATTTTGCAGTGTAGTTTGTGGTGATGATAAGGATGATAGTTGTCATTTATAAAGATCAAATTTCATTTGGAATGGAATGGAGGATATTATGGCTCTCTTTAGGAGGATGAATCACAGATCCTGAAGCGACATTAGGATTAGTAGCCTTTTCTCAACAATGATAGGTGAGAATTGTGACTATCTAATACTCCCTAAAAAGGAAAAAATTGTCTAATTTTTACAGATTACCGAGATTAGAAATTTTGTTTTTTGAGACTTCCAAAAGCATCACACGTGTGACTTGTGGGTGACAAGTTCCTTATATGTATTTAAATGTGTAACTCAGAAACCTGAAAGGAGGTTCTTCCAGAAGGTGGTTGGTTCTGGAGAAGGAATGGTAAGTTCCTGCTCTGAGGGTCTGAGTTTTGGATCTTGACCCTATCCACTACAAATTCTATGATCTTAGGCTTCTCCCCTCTCTGTCTGCTTCTTCATTTGTAAAATTAGGCCATTGGACTAGATGACCCCTAAGTTCCCTTCTAGCTCAATAGGAAGGATTCAAGGTTCTGGGAGACTCACTCCAGTTGGTGAATGTCTCAGGTAAATGGGTCAGTTATCCTTCTATGATTCTAATACGGGCAATGGTTGCCAGTAAAGTGCTGAAAGGGCCAGTTCTTTGTCCTTTCCTTCTTTTACTTGTGACCACAAGCAGAATGACAGAACTACTAAGGACCACAAAGTCCAGATGTCCCAGGTGGACATGCTGCCTTTAGCACTGGCTACATGTGTGACTCTACTTTTCAGTGTCGCTGGAATCTCTCTGAGACTTTAAGCGACACAGAGGGTGCTTATGTGACTCTATTTGTAGAGGGAATTTCTCAGAGATCAAAACAAGAGTTTGGTTTAAATTACACATACACATATACACAAGCCTTGAGATCTAATCCAGTTGTCAAATTGTCCTTTCAAGATTAACTAAAATTTGTGGAGCTAAATTATGTCCCAGATACTTTCTCTTCTAACAAAGAAATGAAAATTGAATCTTGCCCATTAGAAGAAATAAAAATGACTTTAAAAGTCATAGCAGGCAGCACGGAAGGAATTAGAAGGCATAAATTTCTGGTGGTATATTGCACTGGGGAGCACAGGCTGTGAATAAATCTTTATAGCTATAAATGCATATTTCCATTTGTGGAGTTCTTTGTGCTTAAAGCATATTTTCCCAGTACCAGCACATGGCTGATTCTCTAGTTCTGCATGTGCAATGTATCTTTGACCTTCAACAAATGTCCTCTGGCCTGTCTACTCCTCAGTTGAGAGTAACACCAGCGCATTAGTGGGCATAAACAGGGAGCTGAAAGCTCCATAAAGTAGATGATCCGTAGCTCAAACTACATTAGCCCACAAAATAACAAGCCACTTTAGCGCTGTAAATGTTCAGGCCCAGACATTCAAAACCATACAGGGTCACTTGGGGTTTTGAGTCATAGGAAGAAAATGGTTTAAGTACACAAGCTGTATCTGTTAAAGTGCCAATGATATGTTTGGTTTAAGTCCTTTGGCCTGGAGAAACTAGTTCAAAAGCACTTCTGAGTGTGGATCTTTAAGAATTCCATCTATGCTCAGATAGATGGTTTTCTGTGTTGGAGATGTATTTACTACTTAGCACCATATATATTTAATGTCATGCGGCTTACTTTAGTGCTTACACAGCCACTTATGGATTCCAGTATTGAAGAACTGCTACCTGGTATTCATGATATTTTGTAAAATGCATGAAGCTACTGAAAGTTTCTCGTTGCAGCTCCATGATCAACAGGCTGATCAGCATGAATCTGACCTCAGTAGTTTCTCCTATCAGGTGCCTAACACCAGAGTTAGAAAATATTGACCAATTCATTTGGCAGGCAACATGGAAGCCAGCACCATCACTAAAACAGCATGCAGTGACATCATGGCCCCTGAAGTTAATGCTCTTAGAGCCCCAGGCTGGGTGTTTGCTGGTATATGAGGAGTAACATCTTCCCCTTAACGAAAAATTGGGGTGATTGTTCTCAGAGCTTATTAAAGAATTAAAGTCATCTGGTTTAAAACTACTTTCCAGCAGAAACCCCTGTCTGTGGAAGAAACAGAAATACCAATCTAGTCAAAGCAAGACTTTTAGAAACATGAGTCAAGTCCCTCCCTCCCACCCTGCTGAATCATTCCCCCAAGGTATTAAAAAAACAGAGAGCTTTAATGTAGTTCATTCATTTATTTATTCTGGAGGCAGTGTGGTAAAGGAGAAAGAACATGGGATTTGGTCAAGGCAATAGCATCCACATCCCAGGGTTGTTGTGAGTATCAGATGAGATATACTTGTAAAGCACAATAGAATGCAGTCATTTCTGTTGTTCTCATTACTTCCCAGTACTGCCCCTAGCAGAATGCAAGCTGTTCAAGGAAATAGACTTGTCTTTTGGCCTCTGCATCAGCATCTAGCACAGAATCCATTCCTCCAATGGGACCTGTGATCTCACCCACTTGGCTATTCTCTCTAGGGATGCAGATGGCGACCCTGATCTGCTTCCTCTCAGACATTTGCCCCAGTAAGTCTGCTCAAAGTCCTGGAGAGCATTCTCACTTTCTTCTGCCATTTCAGGGGCACCAGGGAAGGACCTCTGGCCATCGCCATAAGACTGGCCCATCTTCTCTTTGTATCATACAAAGGTCTCACTTTGGAGTTCACTGTTGGTTATGTGTTACAGCCTTCCTGCACTCGTGTGTCTTTCCATGGCTTGGGGTATGATATTACTGTTTAATATTATGGAGATTTTTACAGTAAAGTATTTTGATCCAGGATCCAAGAATTATACAGTAGGCACTTAATGTATTTTTAAAATCAAATTGAATTAGGTACAACCCCAAACTGTGCATTGATATCTTTACTGAAACATGTCACTCAAAAGCCTATTCTTTATACATAGAGGCTTTTTGTCATTCGAGATAAACAGCATAGACAGTTGCTAGAGCAAATAGAGATGTGTTTCTGAAGACGAAGGATGCAAAAGTGTCATTTGCATCATCCCACAGACATCGGCTCCCAATGTATAGGCTTTGGTTATTCAGTTGTCCAATGTGGATAATCACAATGAGTTTGTACCTAGGGATCATGAGGTCTTTCACCCGGGCTTTAACAACCTAGAAACAAACACACAATCACTGATACCTTAGCAAGTTTTACAAACTCAGGCTCTTCCTGACACTGAATCAACATAACTTCAGCACCGTTGCTATAGGCAGGATGACAAATTGTAGAGATGTTAGTAATGTTCACCTTAATTCCTGACTTGGATGTAGCACTTGAGGTTTCCATACAACTTTATATATATGAATTCATGTGAGCCTATTGAAATGCCTTTTAAAGTAAGCACTCACTTCAATGGCCCCCATATCTATGATTTTATCCCCATTTCCACCCTCAATATAATAAGTTGGTTTTTGAAAACTGTGTCTGAAAAATTCATCACACACAAGTTATAAGTAGAATGTATATAAAAGGTGATTTTGCAGAGAGGTCTTAGAAGCTGTGGTGGGGAGGAAGGGAGGTCAAGGAAGGCTTCATGACTATTTTTTCTGGGCTCTGCAGGAACTAAGTCTTCTTTCATTTGTGGCCACAGGCAATCTTCTTAACAAAGCTGATTTTCTTCACTTGCCTGTGAAATTTTTTTGGCCACTAATATATCATTACATTTTCTAATGATTTTATCATAGAATTTGCCATTATAGCTCATGGTAATTTTGTAATTTAATAATATCTAAGATATTGTCTTCCCAAGACATTGGTGGGAACTCCGTGAGGGGAGGCGTGGCTTCTTGTTCATATCTGCATCCCCAGATCCCAACCTATGGTACCAGCCCCCCTAATTGTGCCATTTGATTGGCTGATGATTGATTGTTCATTTCCTAAATACAAATATTGTCTTCTTTGGAAGGCCTTCCTAAATTACGTGTGTAGTTCAGGTATGCCAGTAACTTACCTCAGCTATTGTTTTAGTCATCTGTCTACACAATTCAGGTTCATATTTTTCTTCTTGTAGATAATTAGTTAGTACATCCTTCAAAATGTGATTGACAACATCCACGGGGAAACATTTGCTAGGGCCTGGAAGGAGAAACATATTAATATCCAAAGCACATCTTTTTTTCACCATCATTTAAAGAACATTTTGAATATTTTTTTTCTCTTCCATACAGTCATCAAAAGATTCATAAAATGTGACTAGCAATGAGGACCTTGAGCTTTTGGGGCAGACTCCCATGAGGAGAGGACTCATTTGCTTCCAAAAACCCAAGCTTTTGACTTGGCAGTGTATGCCAATGCATCACATTGAGGGGAGAGCAGGAGGAAGACCTAAGTGTCCTCTCATGTTTAAGCAACCAATCATTGACAAAGCATCCTGGGTGCCAGGATCCATTTGGGCAACACAGAAACAGCTGTAAACATGGAGCCAGCTCGGGGTCATGGCAGGCATAGTGCTGGCATGGGAGTCAGGAAGCCCTACCATTTCTCTGTGCCTCAGCTTCCTCATCTACTCAAGGAGTATTTAGTAGCAAAGTCAAGTAAGTAGTAAGAAGCAGTTAGGATTTGAACTCAGCCCCTGTAACTCCACATTCAATGCTCTTTCCCACTATACCATGATCCCTTCAGCTCTCAAATCCAGGGACCTGGGACTTATAATTTATTTTTAACACAGTTTATAACAGATAAAACAATTCAAACTTTTTGGTCAGATGATACTTCTTTTCAAAGCATTTACAATATAGACCACAAAAGAATTTTTTTTAAACGTTAATCAACTGAGACACAAATAATATTTATGTTGCTGACTTCACAAGCTCTTGACCTAATTGTCTCCACAATATTGCTAAGAATTAAAGGACCCTAACATTGTTGTTGGTCTAAAGTCCTATGCCTAATAGCTTAATTTTAGACAACCTCGGATGTTCCCCCACCCATAATCTATAATTGAATAGATCTGGTATTAAGCTTGCAAACCTTTTGACTATAGAAAATTGCCACCAGTGGTAAGGACATTGCAGAGATACAATATCTCCCCAACTTCATGTCAGTTCCAGGTAGCATTAGATTATCCACTTGCATTCAGTCAGGCTTAAAGTCTGCCAGGTGTCAGTGGAGAAACTGAATCAATAGAATCCCACCTCAGCCCATGCTGAACAGCTGCTCTCCCACCCTTCCCTTGAGATCACCTATTCAGTTCATACCAGCATCTCACTGGCTTACTGGCATCATGTATTGGAGGCTCAGATCGCCTTTCTTGCTACCCATACCTGGAGTTAGACTCAGAAGAACAGTCACTTAAGAGTCCCATAGCATCTAAAAATGGCAAGTTCCAATAACCAGGCTTCAAATATCATTATAGTTTCACTTTGGCTAAGGAACATCTTTTGAGGCAAGTCTTAAGTGGCTTACATGCCTTTCTATACGTGTTCTAGTTCCTGATTAAATGGCAATCATAAAATCAAATTTACCATTAAAACCTTGACTTTTTCATCAATGCCAAATTTTACCCAAGGTTACCTTTCTCTAGGACATTTAGACTGAAATTCTTTTCTCCAAACTAAAGATGTCATTGATTTATTCTCAGTAGTTAATTCAGTCTATTGTTTTAATACTAATTGGTTCTACCTCACTTTGTAACATGTCCAATTTTTCTCCCCATCACTCCCCTCCCCCTGCTTTCTAATACCTTGCATTCTGATTACTCCTTCCCTCAATGTACCCTCCTCTCCATCACATCCCACCCCTCTCCTATCCCCATCTTCTTTTTCATGTAGAGCAAGATAAATTTCCATACCCCTATCCCTGTAGTTCTTATTTCCTGATTATATGCAATAAAAATTCTCAACATTCATTTCTAATACTTTGAATTCCAACTTCTCTCCCTCCCCCTTTCTTCCCAGCCCCACTGAGAAGGCAAGCAATTCAATACAGAGTAAATATATGTTGTTTTGCAAAAGACTTCCATAATAATCATGCTGTATAATACTAATTATATTGCCCTCTGACCTACCCTATCCCCCTTTATTTTCCCCCTACAATTGATCTTGTCCCTTCTTGAAAGTGTTCATTTCTAGTGACTCCCTCCTCCCATTTGTCCTTCCTTATAACATTCCCCTTGCTCCACTTGTCACTTCCTCTCCTACTTTCCTGTGGTGTGATATAAATTTTCATACCAAATTTAGTGAGCATGTTATTCCCTCCTTCAGCCATACATGGGAAGAGTAGCTTTATTTTTCTTCCTCTCCCCTTCTCCCTTATCTCCTCCATTGAATAACATTTTTCTAATCTCTTTTATGAGTTATGGCCTGCCCCATTCCATTACTCCCTTTCTCTTCCTGGAATTTTCCTCCTTCACCCCTTAATTTTTATTTTATTTTATTTTTTTGTGTGTGTATATCATCTTTTCTGATATAACACACCCTGTGCTCTCTATCTATCTATGTGTATGTGTGTGTGTGTGTGTGTGTGTGTGTGTGTATGTACAATCTCTCCAACTACCCAAATAGTGAGAAAAGATTCAAGAGTTAAAAATATTTTCTTTCCATGTAGTAATATAAACAGTTCAGCTTTAGAGAGTCTTTTATGGTTTTTCTTTTCTGTTTACCTTTTCATGATTCTTGTGTTGAGAAGTCAAATTTTTAAATGCAGATCTGATCTTAACTCAACATGAATTCTTGAAAGTCATCTATATCACTGAATGATCATTTTTTCCCTTGAAGTATTATATTCAGATTTTCAGGGTAGACCTGGGACATTTTGATACAGGACATCTGGACCTTATCATTTGCCTAAGTAATGTTGTCCCTGGTAGGTATATGAAATACCTGTCTTATTTCACATGTGATCTTTACTGGGAAATGGGACTACGGTGAATGTAATAGGTCTTATGCAAGTCCTGTGGGGTGTGAGTGTGGGGAAATAAGTAGCTCTCCTATATGGCATATTGATATTGTACAATGAACACATTTTTTTTTAAGAGAACCTTGCAACCTACATTTTGGGGAAACCTTAAACGTGAGCTATATTTAGCTTAGTTTTAGAAGTTTTATTCTAGACTAAAGACAGAGCCAGAGACCTTTATTGGGATCAGCTCCAAACTTCTGAGCTGGATCTGAGTTCACATGAGTCCAGAGGCCCTTGCTGAGGGCCCTTAACTGTATAGAAGCAATATAATTGATTGCTCTTGTCATCCTATTTATTTTATATGTACTTTATTTTATACATTTAAATATGTTTAAATGTATTTATTGTATTTAATACAGTTATAAAATGTATTAGACATATATAAAATGTAAAACATTTTAAATGTATACAATAAAATACATTGATTGTATTTAAATATATAAAATAAAGCGTATTTTTATATATTTATATTTTTATTCCATCACTGACACCTTTTTGAGAACCTATGCCCAATAAATATGATTTTCTTGGGAAAGAAAAAAGCGTGGTTCATTTACATATGTATCTTGTTTTGTACATTTAGAAGCATTATTCAGGGAAAGCATTCTTAGGTTTCATCAGACTGCTAAAGATGGACTTTTACTCTAATGTTCTATCCACTTTTGAATCCTGGCATTTAACAAATGCTCATTGACTGAGTAGTTCCCTACTATGTGGCCACAAATCTTCTTTTCCCATCTAGGATAGTATGGGCGTAACAGAAATTCTTTAAACAGAGAACTTGTATTTATGTGATGCCAGCACAAATTTCTGGATAGCAAATAATTCCCTTTAATAATTGGTCTCAACTTTCCCTTACATAACAAATACCTAATCAGATTGGTTTTCTTTCCATTGAATAGGCCAGTTGTGTCCACACTATGTAGATGGAGCACTAGCATGCTCCTCTGTTTAGCAGAAGCAAAGAAACATGTATAAAATGAAAACAGAGATGTGTGTTTAAATGGAAATACAAGATCCAATTTGGCAACAAAAAGATGGCTGGTCAAACACTAAAAAAAAAATCAGCTCAGCAGCACTTCACTGCTCTCAAAAAGGATTAATTCAGGACAGATTTCTTATAAAAGACTATGAAGAAAGTAAATGAATGTTGACATTTCTAATGTTGTTTATCTCATGTAGTTTAACTCCACAGATAGATTTCTCAAATGGATACGAGATCTCTTTAACTTGTCTTTTATTTCTTTTTTTAAGAGAATGAACTAACTCAAATACACACTCTAAAAGAGAAATTTGATTTTTTGGCTGATTTTGTAATTTATTAAATGATTGACACCAAACCTTACTACAACCAATCTAACTTGTTTTGTAACCATCTTATGTTGAAATTAATTAATTCCAAAGCCCAAGTTTTGACTTACTCCCTATGGCTCCTTGGCAAGAACTATTCTTTCTCTGGTTGCTCTTTTTCTTGGGGAGCAGTGAAATCAGATTCCAAAATTTCTACAGTTGGGTCCAAAAAATGGACACCCTCTAGGATCATGGAGAGGGAAAAGGTGCTCGTCTGTGGCCAGTTTGCATATAATGGGATCTGGGCCTATTCTTGATGGAAAGATCTTTGTACAATATCTCCCAGACCCACTTTGGATGATTTCACATCCTTCCCAAGTGTAATTAGTACTAGGTAACAGTGACATTTCGAAATAAAAGTTAAGTTCAAATAAATAAAAGTTCAAAATCAAAGTTACCAAGTTAGGGATCCAAATAGGAAGGGGGAAGACGGTGAAGCATACCTAGCTGATACGTGTTTTCCATCTGAATTGCAGGGCGGGAAGCATCATCATGGTGGCTAGGCTCATCAACATAAGACACAGTACTCACTGAGCTAAGAACAACAATACAAGAGTTTCTTTTGTTATCCTTACAGAAGAAAGCATCTCCAAATGTACCAAAGGTTCCATTTTTGCTAAGAAAGTTCTAAGCAAGAATAGTTCATGTTTCCTTCTGCTCTAGGACTTTCCCCACCCAAACTCAAATATGACCTGCAAGGATTCATTCCATTTGCCATAAAATGAATAGGATCACAAGGCCTTCTCTAGGCATTGTTTTCCTTTATTAGAATATGAGCTACTTGAAAACAGGGACAATAGCCATGTCTATTTATGAGCTCAGTGCCCAGCGTGGTTATCTGCCCATGGTAAGCCTTTGATAAATCCTTTTCTATTCCATCTGTATAATGATGCACCAATTACTACAAAAAAGATAACACTAAAGGATGCCATCAGGCAAATGTCTGGTGGAAAAAGAAGATGGTTTGGTCATGCAGTAACTTCTGGACAGCCCAGGAGCTTCACTGATGTAATTAAATGGTAGGAGATTGAAGGAGGTCCCTTGCATATTGGGGGGAAGCTCCCTGTAGTGAATGCATATGAAGACCCAAATGAGAGTTGCTCAGAGTGGGCACGCAAGGGTGACTTGTGATTGACATCATTGGAGGGTACATCCACATTGATGAGATATTGCATTATTAAGTACTTTTATCATTTACAAAGCAAAAGAATTCATAGATGTAAAGTGATTCTTCAAAAGGCATTAAAGGTGCTTAGAGCAGAAATCATCAACAGTATTAGGAGATAGAACTGGAGGCCCATGAGAGTCCAGAACCATCCCCTGGAGAACAGTGGAGGAATTAAGGTTATTACAATAAATCCTTTGCAAAAAATTCTTTGGTGCTGAAAGAGGGGTCAGAAATGCCCACAATGAGAAAGCACAATTCAATGTAAATCAATAAACATCCAACAACTTTTTCACCATTGAGAAAGGCCATTTGGTTGGGCAACTGAGGCAATATGAGCACACCCAGGTGGGGACCTGGAAGGGGAGATCCAAGGATGGAGGCACTGAGTGGGTTTCCCAAGCCCCGCCCCAGTTCAGGTAAGCCTCAACGGACACTGCTTCATGGCAGCTTCCAAATGGGTCCCACTGACCCTGCTCCACCTGTGAGGGAAGCTAGAGTGTCACTTCAAAGAGGGGAGAGAGAATAGAATGGGAGTGGGTGGAAAAAGGGCTTTTCAAGGTTGGTGAAGTCTGTGTTTTCATTAAATAGGAGGTAGGGATGATTGTTCTGTTATACTCATGGGCATTGGTCCTTCAGGAATTCAAAAGACTTGCTTGCTCTTTACAATTTTAATATTGAATAAATTGACTTTGAATGAACTCTTCAAAAATATCAGTTATACACACACACAAAAATCTAGCATTATCTATGCTGTATTGCATTTTGAGTTATTTTGTTAAACATTTTCCAATTACATTTTAATTTGGTTCAGTTCACATTGAAGATTCTATACCATACCATTAAAAAGTGTATATGAGAAAAGCAGATTAAATAGAACAAAATTTAAAGTATCTGTAAGTATATTCCTCCAAGAACAAGAATCAAGACTTATAGTCTCATTTGTAAAAAAAAAATGAGATTTAGTAATCCGAGTTGATACTAACATCCATCAAAGGAACTCTTAACTACTTCAGCTTTTTCTGTTGAAAATATTTCGCAAATTGATTTAAACTTGAAGAAATTAATGTCAAATGAATGATTCTATTGAATGTAGTCAACATTTTATTGATGAATTAAATCAGGCTATTTTAAATAGCTTATTAGAGCTTGTCTAAGTTCTGTATAGTGATCTTTTAAAAAATTATTTGATTTTCAATTCACAGAACCAAACAAGGATTTCCATAATACAGTACAATAAAAAGGATGGTTGCACATAAACTGAAAATCTACCATGTACACGTACATGTGCATATATGTATCTACCTATACATATCAATACACACAATTAATCCATTGACAGTCAGCAAGTATGTATTAAGCACCTGTCATATGTCACACCAGAAATACAAGGAAAAAAGCAAAACAACACCTACCTTCAAGGGACTTATATATGCACATTTATATCTCCACATAAGCACATGAATATATAAATACAGAATACCCATGTAAATAACAACCTGATATACACATATAATATAACCACACAATACACGTATATGCTTTTATATCCACACCTATCCATAAATATACAACACAATGCAATGTGATACACATATGCATACACATTCATATATAACACTTAAATCCATATATACATGTATATATAAATGTTATATGTATTTTTGTGCAATAAAATACAGTGGAAAGCACATTGTACTTGGAGAGGGCCTGGATTTTAATCCTGTCCCTTTAATTACTACTGGTATGATCTTGGGCAAGTGATCTAATTTCCCTGGGTGTCAGTTTCTCTTCTTGTATGATGGGGGGGGGAGGTGCTCTATGGTCTATGAGGTCACTTCCAGAGCCATCTGTGTGATCCTTCAGTGTACGCGGATGGAATTATGGGTCTAGTATTGAAAAATTATTCTTTATAGTCATGATGTTTGGACCCCAAGGCAAGTGTGTACATATTAATAAATATTTGTTTCTCAATGCACACCTACCAAAAATAAAATATTGGTCATGGCTACTTAAAGAGAATGAAGGCAGCAATGTGGAAAGGTGGGGTTTGAGGGATGCATTTGAAGTCTCAGACTTTGGCTTCAAATCCCAGCCCTGCTACTTAGGACCGGTCTTTGGGCGAGCAGATTCATCTCTTTCAGCCTTAGCTTATTATCTGTAAGAAGAGAGAACTAGCCTCAGTGATCTATAATGTCTTTCAGCTCCCAAGTTATCAACCTATAGGTTCATCTTTTGACTCTGCCAACTTTGAACTGAAAAACCTTGTACAATCTTGCTACCCTCTCTGGGCCTCAGTTTCTTATTTGTAAAGACATGAGATTCGGTGAGCTCTAGATTGCTTCTGCCTCTAAGTGAGGCACCTACTTCCTGGGGAAGTTCCTTCGACTTGGGGACAGCTATAACTGTTAAGAAGCCTTCCAGGGTCCCTCAGCTGTTGCTGCCGACCCCTCTAAGGCTACCATCTCTTCTGTGTGGATCATGTATTTACCGATTTATCTGCATGCTTGAACCTCCACTGTACACTCTTTGAGGGAAGGGGCTGTTGTGACTTTCTCTTTGCATCTCCAGATCTATATCTTTTCTTAGTAGAGGCAGTGAATTAGGAAGACCAGTGTTCAAATCCTACCACAGATGCTTACTAACTGTGTGATTTTGGGCAGATTACTTATCCTTGAGCTTCAGTTTCCTCATCTATAAAATGGGGATAATTAATATCCTATCTACCACCCAGGGTTGTTGTGGAGATCAAGTAAGGTAATGTATGTAAAATGCTTTGCCAAACTTAAAACAAGATATAGAAATGTTGGATATTATCACACCAGTTGAAGTGTTGGATAAAACAGGTAGGGTGCCTTCCTGGGAGTCTTCTTCTCCACAAAATGCCATTGAATGGCTCTTTTAAGATGGCCCTTGAAGACTTTGGACAGGGGTTACAGCTACCAGAGAGATGCTGCCACCCTGTGGACTCACTTTCTAAAGTCATCCCAACTCCTCAGGGAAAGTGATAGCTGGTCATTCAGGGGGGATAGCTAGGTACTCTAAGTGCTTTGTTCCAGGACAGGGTAAGAAGGTTTGGATTTCTTTTTTTCAAATCTTGCCAACAAAGATTTTTCTGGTCTATTAATTATAATTCTGTTGAGGAACAAATCCATCCCTTCCTCTAAGTTCAATGGAATGCTCAAGTAATGCTTCCTGATTTCATCCAAAACATAAGTGCTCCGCTCCCTAAAAATTTATATTTATTTCATATTTACTCCCTTTATATTTATTTTGCACACACTTATGTTAGAATTTAAGATCTTTGAATATGGGCATTGTTTCTTTCTTTATATTTGCACCGTCAGCACCTAGTTAAGCACCTGACTCAGTAGACGAGATTAACAAATGCCAATGAATTGTTTGATTGATTAGATGATGGATTTGAGTAAGGAAGGACTTCTAAGGGAACTTTACTCTGGTTTTTATGGCAAGGTGAACCCCTAACCCTGGGCGCTCTTTATTTCCAAACCCCCATTGGGAACTGGATGAGGAGGAAGTGGGTCTTGCAAAAAATAATTTCAACAACATGTAAGTGCCAAGAGGCAGCATGAGTTTTGTTAGTAGAGCACTAGACCTAGTGTCACTAAGACATGGGTTCAAATCTCACCTCTAATACTTAACTAGTGTTAAGGGTGACCCTGGGTAAATCATTTCACCCCTTAGTGCTCCTGGAAACTTTCAAAGACAGCTGAGCTTCTGATCTGTTTTGCTGGAAGGAGTTACCATGACAGTGAGTTACCCACAATAAAGAAATCATGGATCCAGCTAACAAATATGGACTATCTCCTTCTCAAGATTCAAAAGAGGTTCAAAGGAGAAAATGTGTGTCAAGTGCTTTGAAAATTAAAAGATCATAGAAATGTCCATTGTCTTTATGTCATTATTATAGCTCCCTCCACACAAGGCATCTACAGGTCTTAGGGAGACTTTAGAAAATCTTAAGTAACAGACTTAATAGAATCCCAGTAAAACCTGATGTAAATTCTTTTCTGCCTATCTCAGTTCAAAGTCTTCATACCCTCTCCATCAGCAAAGTGCTAGGTGTGCCTGGCCATTCTCTCTGAGGTCCAATTTCTTCTTCCCTGAGGGGTTAAGATTGACAGCTAGCATGTGATCAGAGGCAGAACTTGAACCAGGCTTTTTTGGATTTAAAGGGCAATACTCCATTCCCCATTCTCTACTGCCTCTCAATGTAATATTAATCATTCTGATCAGACAAATGTGAGTGACTAATAGTAAAACAGGCTGGGTTTGTACAGGAGAAAAAAAAACACAGGTAGTTATCAGGGCCCAGGTTAATGGAAAGAACTCTGACATCAGAGTCATGCTACCTCAGTACAAATCTCACCTCTGATACTTGATACTTGTGTTACCTGGTCCCAGTCTCTTCACCTCCCTTGGCCTCAGTTGGGCTAAATTGTCTCTAAATTCTCTTACGTTCTAAGTCAGGGTAGTCAAGTCCACAAGCATTTATTTATTACCTATAAGGCATTGTATATAAGACATACAGGGTATCTCAAAAGATGGTACATTTGAAAAACCTTAAAGCTTAAAATTACATCAAGACTTTGGGGATGGTCTGTATGTGCAGGGTAAATTGGAAATCATTCCAGAGAGTGATGATACTATGATCCTAATTCCATGAAAACTAGCCAATATATCCCAAGACTTGACTGACCCCTAAGGAATCTGCTTCCTCCATCATTCAGCTGCTGGGCTGAGAGTTGGCAGAGTGTGGAAGGGGCAGCTTTGAGGAACCATACTTATTTTTGCTAGTTATGTGACATTCTTAGACTATCCTTTTGGTCTCAACTGCTGTTTATATTTACAGTCATTCACCTGTAGCCTAATCTTGTGGTAAACTCAGAGTTGGCAAGCTCAGCAGACATTCTCTGACTGCCTGCAGATCTTGGGTTACTCTAGGAAGGTAATTTAACCTCTGTGTTTCAGATTTCATTCAAGACTATGCCAATACCATGGACAGTTCCTGCAGTGTGGAATCTAAGACCCAAGGTTGGCCAAATATTGACCTCTCATCTCCTGCTCCTCTTTCTAGAGTGGGGAATGGGTTAGCCTGTTTAGCAGCAGCAATAACAGCTAGCATTTATATAATATTTTCATGTTATCAACGACAGCAACTCTGAGAGGCAGTCGTTACTCACCTCAATAACAGATGGGAAAACTGAGGCACTTTAAGGTGGTGACTTTCCCACTGTCACCTAGCTAATAAATGACAGACCAGGCATGCAAATGTAGGTCCTTTGACTCTTAAGTTTTCTATGTTTTTCTCCTTATGCTGCCTCTCATTTTTAAAATAATCAGATTGCAATAAAATATACTTCATGCTGAAAATGAACTAAACCTAAATGTATTCCTTTGCTTCTGAAGGCACTTGAGGCTTTATACTCTGACAATGAATTATTTCTATAAATATCAGTTACATCAGTTGTATTGTTGTCAAGGAAAGTAATTTGGAGATAGGGATGCTGTTGGATGGCAACAACACTATGGGATATTCTGGAAGCTATTTTCTTTGGTAATCATTTTATCAGACTTTTTACTTGTTGTCTGTCTATCTTATAAGATCAGAAGGCAATTCATATGCCTCTGCCACAAATTGTAGGTATAGGAGCCTTTTGGTTACCTGGATTTTATGTAAAAGGATACTTAGTGCTTTCCATTCCTAGTTAGTGACCTTTTTTCTCTTCTTCCCATGCCAGAGGTGTCAAACATACAACACTGGGGTCTGCAGCTCTCCTGAGAACAGACAGCTTAGCAGTATTGAACAAAATAAATAAAAACACAGTAGAATGTAGTTAATGCTATTATGTTGTTTTCTATATCAATATGTGACCAGTGGAGGTGGGTGGGGAGGTATCTTTCTATTTGAGTTCCACTCCACTGATCTCTGCTACATCCCTGCCAAAGCAATTTTCCTAAAGTTCACTCCTAACCATGTAATTCTTATGCTTAAGAAGCTTCTGCGGTTCATCATTTTAGCACCTCACAACTTAATTCCCACCTTTTATTAAATATTACTTTCATAACACTCAGTCTTAATACCATCTTTTAATATTTATCATGCTCTACCTATAGAAGGAAACATATGTGATCAACACTCTAACCTTGTTGACCTAATACTGGAAATGGAGCAGATACTTGGTTACTCACTCTCTGGCCCGGCTGTGGATCTCCTTCATTTTGATGTCTGGGGTGCTCACTGATGGCATGCTGCCTGTTTTCTTCAGTAACCTAGAAGCCTTGTCTTTGGTAACCTCAGTCATCTTGATCAGAACCTAAAGAAAGAAATGTCTAACATAGTAGGATGGAAATATGGAAACAGGTGGGTTTTAGCATTGTTGGTAATAATAACTGACATTTCTATAGTGCTTTAATACATTCTCGCATTTGATTTTTGCAAAGATATTGGAGTGGTTGGCCATGTTCTCTGGCTCGTTCTGCAGATCCCTAACTCCTTGAGTTTATTCTGGAATGGCATGGACTTGAGGTCTTTCATTACTCTGGTGTCCCTTTTCTGGATACTCTCCAGTTTAGATTACTATTCGAAGATATTTTCAATTACTTCATCATAATAGAAAAAAAACATTTCTCAGAAGGAAAATGGACATTTATGAAAATGTTTAAATAGGATTTAAAAAGCTAAGTAGCTTCCAAATTTAAGAGCTTAAAGAGACCTTGGAGATGGTTCCTTATTTTACAAAGAAGGAAAAGGAGACCCAGAGAGGAAAAATGACTTGATTGACCACATTATTTCTTTTTTTTTCTTTTTACAATTTGTTTATTTATTTATTTTTAGCTTTCAACAGATATTTCCACAAGATTTTGAGCTCCATATTTTCTCCCCATCTCCCCCCTCCCTCATCCCAAGACAGTGTGCATTCTTGTTACCTCCCCCCACAATCTGTCATCCATTCTATCACAACCCTCCCTTTTCTTATTCCCATCCCTTCTATTTTCTTGTAGGGCATTGCCTGTATACCCCATTACCTGTATATGTTATTTTCCCAATGCCTGTATATCTTATTTCCTAGTTGCATGTAAAAAGAATTTTTAATATTTATTTTTTAAAATTCTGAGTTCCAACCAGTCTAACTCTCTCCCTCCCCACCCAACCCCACTGACAAGGCAAGCAACTCAATACAAGTTATACATGTGTAGTTATGCAAAACACTTCCATAAGAGTCATATTGTGAAAGACTATATTTCCCTCCATCCTATTCCCTCATTTATTCTATTCTATTCTCTCTTTTGACCCTGTTCCTTTTCAAAAGTATTACTTGTAATTACCCACTCCTCCCATTTGCCTTCCCTTCTATCACCCTCTCACTCCTCCTTACTCCCTTTCCCCCCCACTTTCCTGTAGTGTAAGATAGATTTTCATACCAAATTGAATGTGCATTTATTCCCTCCTTAAGCCAAATGCAATGAGAGTAAGATTCACTCTTTCCCTCTCACCTCCCTCCTCTTACCCTCCATTGAAAAAAATTTTTTCTTGTCTCTTTTATGTGAGATCATTTGCCTCATTCTATTTCTCCCTTTCTCCTGTCAATATATTTCTGTCTGACCCCTGAATTTTATTTTTTTAGATATCATTCCTACATATTCAACTCACCCTATGCCTGAGATTCTGTCTACCCAAGACCTGCTCATATCCTGTCTGTCTGTGCTGATGTGGTCCTCGCTGTACTGTGCTCTGCTCCCAGTATGGATGGATAGACATTTCCTGGCAACCTTCTGGGCTGTCTTGGGCTATAAAGATTTGTCTTACTCCATCGTTCTGTGGGTTCTGCTGCTCCAGAATTTGTTTAAAGTCATTTATTTTTTACAAGTATTTGACTAGGTTTGTGAGGAGAGTGCTAGCAAATGTGTGCTGTTACTCTGCCATCTTGGCTCCACCTGACCACATTATTTATTAATGGAAGAGTCAGGATTAGAACCCAGATCTTGGGACTCCAAATTTTGTACTCTTTCCATTTTCTCACATGGAATGAGTGAAAAAATTTTTTCTTACTACATTCCAGGCACTGAGCAAACTTTATAAGTGAGGTTTTCTCAGATGTTCTTCTTTAGAGGTAGCCCAAAGTAGTGGTCAAAAAGTCTGAGTTCAAATTCTGACTAAATTATTTATTTGCTGTGTGATCTTTGGCTATTTACCTGAACTTGTGTCCATAAGCAGGATAATCTCCCTGACACTCTGTAAAATGAGGTTAATATTGTTTTGACTATATCATAGATTTGTTTTAAGGAAAGTGCTTTTTTAACTAAAAAAGCTTTAACAATATGAGTGATTATTTTTAAAAATGGAGTTATTCTGGATGTACCAAATTTAAAATATTTTTAAAGTTAAAAATAGAATTGGTACCTCTCAACTCCTCTCAGCTATGATATAAAGAGGTAAAGATGTTAAGTTTCTGTTAAGTAGCTTCATAGCTAATTATGAGTGAATATTCATATAGTGCTTTACATTCATCTTTCTAGGCCTCAGTTTCCTCATCTCTAAAATGAGAGCGTTTGACTAAATGACCTCTGAGGTTCCCTCTAGATATAAATCTTTGATCTCATGATTTTATCTGATCCTTATAACTATCCATTGAGGTAGTTAGTACAAATATTAATATCCCAGCTTTAGAATGTTTGAGCAGCTGAGACAGATAGAGGTTAAGTGATCTATTCAAGGATACATAGCTAAGATGTAGCAAAGACAAAATTTGAACTCAAGCCTTCTGAGTATTGTTCTAGAACTCACTCAATTTCTGAATGGAAGAGTGCATAGTAAAGCTTGTGGCTTCTATCTTTTGAGATCTCCAGAAACTCCAAGATGTGACAGGGAAAAAAGAAGAGTTGGACACTGGTTCCTTTTTCTTTTTGGATTCTCGGTGATGGTGGAGGGCTCTACTTGAGAGGAGAGGATTGTTCTACTTAGCCTGTTCCTTGGGATTCCAGTGTCCAGACTTACAATTAAGGAAGGACCATTTTCCAGAGCACTGGAAGATGAAAAGATTTTTTTATGACTTTAAAAGATTATACCATTTAAAATTTTGTTATATGTTGGCAACATATTTGCTTCCTTACTAGTGTAGAAACAACTGAATTTAGCCCCAATTTAGCAAGAATAATTAACTAAAATAGGAAGCTCCCAGATGGCAGGATTATTAATAAGACCCTGTGTATCAGCCGCTTTAGTAACTAATTCTGTCGCCCTTAACTGAACTTGTCTTCATCATGCCTTGTATATTTTCACATAATGAATTGTGAAATGGATTTGAGGTGCTTGGGGGCATCTTGCTTTGGTGAGCTAAAAGGGCTAGTGAATGCTTCTATGAAGGTTCATCCAGCCCCATTCCCAGTTCCTGCAGCTGGGTGCACCTGTTAACTGGGAAATCCTAGAACACCTGGATCTTAGGTGGCCCCTGTAGGGAAAGGGGAGGCATGAATCTCCTCCAACTGATTCTGATTACTACCATCTTTTGTAGTCTTATGGTACATCATATTATATACTATATATCTCATTAATGGAGTCAGGTGAATTTCAAAGCACATTCTCATAGAGTCTCAGAAATGGAAGAGATCTCAATAGCTATCCAGTTTAAGTAGGTATGAGGACAATAATTCCCATCAAAGCATTATTGATGAGTGGTCACCCAGCTTCTCCAGGAAGATGTCTAATGAGTGGGGAGGCCATGATGTCCTATGTAAGCTTGGTCTTTGAAGCCTTCTTATGGTAGAAAAGCTTCTCCTGACATTAAACTGAAATTTGTTTCTGAGGTCTTTCTGCTTATTCTGCCCTATGGAATCAAGTCTCTTCCTTTTTCCACAAGAGAATCCTTCAAGGCCTTGTAGAGGTTTATTATGAGAGCCCCATGTTTTCTATTTTCGCCTAGAAGTACCCTCAATTCTTTTAATTAGTCTTTGTAACACACAATTTTGAGATACTTCATGATCCAAGTTGCCTTTCTCTGGACACCTTCCATTTTATCAATGTCTCTTTCCCAAAACATGGTACCCAGGTTATATATGGTCCTTATTAGTATGCAGAGAGAGAAGGGACCTTAGAGATGATCAAATCCCATCATCTCCTTTCCCCGCTACTTTTGTATGTGCAGTGAAGAGAGTACTGGACCGGGAATTCAGAAAGATCTGTCTCCAGATGCTAGCCACATGACTCTGGATGAGTCACAACCTCTGTCTGTCTCAGTTTCCTCCTCTGCAAAATGAGAATGATAATAGCACCTGCCTACCGGGGTTGTTTGGATGATCAAATTAAATATTTGTAAAGGGTTTTGTCAATCTTAACGCCCAATGTAAATATGAGCTATTGTTTTTACAGATGTGGAGAGTAAGACCCAGGGAAATCACATGACTTTTAGCACTCTGTCTACCAGATAGGATCCTATTTAGCAACTCCCTCATTTTATATTTGAGGAGTAGAAATGTGAAATCCAATGTCCCATAAGTCATAAGTGCCAGAGCTGGGATCCCAATTCAGGTCCTCAGACGCCAAAGGCAGTTTTCTTGCTAATATACTCGATGATATTTCAAAACCATCAAGTCTTCAGATATTTTGGGTGGTTCAGATAGTATGTCCATTCTGCTCGACCCACTCACCCCAAAATTTTACAGCTATCTTTAAACTTAGTGGTCTTTCAGACTCCATACGCTTGGTGATACAAAGAGAAAATAATCAATCAATCAATCATAGGAGCGTGTAATTAGAGCCAAAACGGAACTTTAGAGATTGGATTGAACCCCATCATTTTTACAGATGAGAAATTAGAACTTTATAGGGGAGGCAGTTAGGTGGTGAAGTCAGGAAGACTTCTGTTCCAATTGACTCTCAGACGTTTCCTAGTTGTGTGACCCTGGGCAAGTCACTTCACCCTATTTACCTCAGTTTCCTCATCTGTATAAGGAGTTGGAGGAGGAAATGGCAAACCTCTCCAGGATCTGTGCCAAGAAAACCCCAAAAGCAGTCAGGAAGAGTCGAGTAGGAAAGAAAAACGATTGAACAACAAATGAATGCTAGTTATTGTTAAGGGGTCTGTCCAGGGTTCTCAGCCTCTAGCCTGAAGGTGGGAGCTGTCCGACTCTGCCGGGGTCAGACTGCATCCCAGCGGTGCTCGGCAGTGCTTCAGATCATTTCACTTCAGTTTCTCTGCTTTCTGGAGGGCAGACTGTCTCCACTGAGGCAGACTGAGGGCAGAGGGGCTGGGGTCAGTGCACTTCGTTTCTGAAGGTGGGGAGCATGAGGGAGTCAGAGCTGGAGGGGTCGATATAAAAATCTAAGGGCCATAGGTGCTCCCCTCTACCTCAACCGCGCACCCCATGCTGCTTGCGCTATCTTACCACCTTCCATTTTCCCACTCTGCCTCGTCCCCCATTGCTGGTTTGAGAAAAACAGGCTCACTCACTCTTTGCCACGCAAGGCACGCAATGCATCCCACTCAGCGCAGTAGCGCCCAATGCAACGCCAGATTCCAAGGGTCGCGGGTGCGGAATTCTGCCGGGCAGGGCAGGGCAGTGCTCCAGCTTGGGGCACCCCAACCAGCCGGCAAGCTGGGGAGCGGACGTTCCGGGCTCCCCAGATCCTCCCGAGGAGGGCACAGCAAGAGCAGTGCCTAGCCGCGGTTCAGCGTCTCCAGGACTACGAGTCCAAACAAGGGGGCTGTAACTCGCCTCTGGACCCGCCCGCTCCAGTCAGGTGGTCTGTCCTGGGGGCCGCCCCCTGCCCCTATCTCCCGCACAACCTCTCCGGGTCTTGGGGCACCCTGGACGTAGCCCAGGGTCAAGTGTGGGCAATGCCTTCTGTCTTGGGAGGGTTACCTGGAAAGCTCTCCCCCTAGCAGCCTTCTCCCCCCCAAACAGTGGCATGTCCAGGAATAAACAGAACAGAGGGCAATACCATCAGTCCCCTCAAATATTCAGAGATTTGGAGTCAGACGGCCCGGATTCAAATCCTACCTGTGGACGCTGAAGGGTTAGACATACCTGAACAGCCACAAAATACAAAGGTAGAGACTACAAGATTTGATGACTGTTTTGGATATAGTGGGATGACACCTGTGCTAGTGCCTGGGTGACCCGAATATTTACTTTACATCTGTCATAAGTGATGTACTTGTCTCCTCTGTAGAATGTAAACTCCTTGATGGCTGGTTCTATTTCACACAGTGCCTGGCACAGAATGCATGCTTGAAAGCTTGTTGTCTGATCTAGTTTGACAGCCTTGTATATGACATGAGGAAGAGTAAAGATCTTGAATTTGTGTCCTGAGGCTACGGTTTTGTTTCTTGTGACAGCCCAGGCTTCTTCTCCTTCATTTGCGAGATGTTGGGGGTGGTAGATGAGGGTTGGCTTGATGGAAAGAATGCTCAATTTGGAACCAGAAGATCCAGACTTGGATACTAGCTGCATGAACTTGGACAAGTTACTTCATTTGTCTAGGCCTCTGTTTTTCCCTTTGTAAAAAGGAGGGGCTTGGACACTGGGCCTCTAAGAAGTCCCTTCAAGCTCTAAGTCTGTGGTCCTTCAATCTATGAACAAGCAGATTAAATTCCAAAAATCCATTTCTGAATTGGCTTAAAGCAACACATCTATTTAACCTACCACCTATTTTACAGATGAGGAAACTGAGGCAAACAGAGTTAAGTGACTTTCCCAAGGTCATTCAGCTAGAGTAGTGTCTGAGGTTGAATTTGAACTCAGGTCTTCATGATTACAGGCCTGGCACACTATCCATTGCCCCATTCAGCTGCTTCTATTGAATGTAATCTTGGACAAATCATGTAATCTTTCTGGCCATCAGTTTCCTCATTTATATGTAATGAGGATAATTCTTCAATGCTCCATCTTCTCAACAATGTTTCCCACTCCCTGCTCCAGGCTTGCTCAATGGGATGTGTGCCACAACTCCCTTAGCTATATGTAAAAATAGGGGATTGTATTAGATGACCAACTTTCAATCTATGACCTTCATACATATCTAGGTATACCTAAATGGGACCTTACTATACCCCAGAAACATCTTTCATTGATACTTCAAGCTCAATGTGTCCCAAATGAAGTTCAAAAGACACTGTTCCCTCAATTTCCATCTGATCTCACCATTTCTATGGGCAGTATCACAATTCCCCCACAACCATGAGGGCTATTTCTGACCCTACACTTCCTCCCTCATCTCGTATCAAACCACTAAGTCTTCTTGATTCCTTTATAGAAACATTTCCAAGCTATAGTCCAAGTAAGCTCTCAAGAGCTATGCTAGAACTGTTGGTCTTGTTAGCAGCATTTCCCTCACCCCACTCCTAGACAAGGTAGTTAATTTTTCTGGACTTGTTTCCTTGTGGTTAAAATAAAAAGGTTGTAATTTTTCCTACGAAGCCCATCTCCTTTATGGGATGGAAAGAGATCAGGGCCATCCACTGGTCACAGTGCAGTTTTCCCTTCATTGTAAATATTAGGGGATGCTCCCAAATGAAGATGACTAAATAAGGCATTTTCTTGCCTTTGTTACAGTATTTGGGGCAGAGTGTCCCTTATCCAGCACCATCGTGCTGCTGACCATAGTCTCTATCATTTCCATCTGGCTACTTGTCTGTTCATCCTATTATTCTATGCTAGCATAAAAAAATGCATTGACAAAGTTTCTTTTTATAATAAAAAAAACTCCACAGCCCAAATACACTGTTCTCATAGTTTTCATTTATTTTCCAGAAAAAAAATCACATTTAAATTACAACTTATTCAGACAGTTCCTCTTGTTCTTCGGTACAGAATGATTCCACTTTGCTCTGAAATGGAAACCCTCCCCACAGTAATCTGTCAGGGCCAAGAATTGCATAATCAGTATTTAGTGACATGAGTCAAAGGAGGCGGGGTGGGAAAATGGAGAAAAACATTTATAAAAATCCATTATTTACCAAAAAAAGCGGTATCCACAGATTGGTATCCTAATCTATAAGGCAAGTAACATTAAAATATGTTGTTTCATGATTATCTTCAACAACTCAATACAACACCTTCATCTCACCATGGTCCAGCACTGTCAGATGCTGTAGCCAGTTAGATGCTGAAGGTTGTCCGATGCTGCAGACAACACATCATGCTGCCTGCCTACATGGGCTTTTCTCTGAGAACACTGGCTACCTAGTAAAGCTTTCGTTACAGACTGAGCAGTTCACAGGGTATCATAGAATAAATTGCACACAGAGGCAAAAAGGCCAGGCATTTAACTTAAACTTTAAAAATATACTTGTGTGTATTTTCATCCACAATTCTTATAAACATTTTATACACAAAGTATTTTATAAAATGATAGAGCTACTTGATATTGGATCAGAAAGGGAGCAATCCAACCCACTTCTGTTCCAAGGAGTGGGGGGACAGAACAACAGAGGAATCCCATCCCCCAGATCAGAAAGTGCCCTCAGACTCCCAAGTTGCTGTGGGTCATCATTTCTCACTTCACTCAAAGTACATGGCATTCATTAGACAGCAGTTTTCCCTGGAAACACCATAGTTGAATTTCATTACTTTTAAGAAAGACACATTTTTGCAGTTACCTTTCATGGTTCCTTTCTTGTGAAATGAGAAATAAAATTTAAAAATGGCATAGATAGTCATATACTGGGGGGTCCAAGCTAAATCTGACCATTTGATTTCTATTTTCTGTGCAAAGTGAAAGCAAGATTGATAATACTTGTGATACCACTAATAAAAGTCTTTCATAGAAACACAAGAACAGACCTCAAACACCTTACAAAGCAGCAGACCCTGTGGGAAAACTGCTTGGAGCACTGTCATAGATATAATTCACAGAATCCCAGAATTTTCAGAGTCAGAAGGGACCTCAGGGGCCATCTGTTCCAACTCATACCTGACTAAGAAAGCCCTTGACCTAATCTCCAGTGAGTGGTCCTTCAGTCTTCTTTGCCTGAAGACCTCCATGGAGGAGGAAGCAGTTACCTTGTGAAGCAGCCTCTTTCACTTTTTGGACAGTTAAAGTGGTTAGGAAATTTCTCTCTTCCTGTGGTCTAAATCTGCCTTTTTGGACCCACTCTCCCATTTTTCCTCCTTCCCTTAGGTGAGAACAAAGCTAAACCTGCTCCCACTTTCAAGTACTTGAAGACAGTGTATTGCCACACTTGACACTGCTGGGGAGAAAATATTCAGCAGTAGTATTTCCATCTTCATTGGAATAAAGAGAATCACTCCCCGCCTCAACTCTTTTCCTATCCATCTTCAATCATGTCAGGATTAAAAGGCTGACTAGCAACATCATCTTCTGCCTACACAAGAATCCAATTATCATACTGGCAACTTACAAGGAAACGAAGGAATCTGGCTTTGGACTTGGCGAAGTCTTGTGGATTGACACCAGTAATTTGTTGGGTTACTGAAAGGAGTTTATAATGATGATGCATTGAGAATTAACAAACTACATGAGAAATTGCTATTGATGTACATATAGAATGAAAGAGAAGAGATGAAATTCAGATTGTTACCCTCTTTGTGCTGAAATAAAACATTTAGAATGATTTGTTTATTCTGTAACAAATTAATTACAAAGTCTGGATGAGAGGATAGTTTGAACTGTAGTAATGCTGTGTGGCTCAGTTTTGCTCTAACTAAAAACATAAGTATTGTCTAGGGAACCTTTAGCAGACCATGGAGTTTAGAGATGGCAAAGGGACTATAGACCTTCTGGTCAACTCCCTCATTTTACAAAGGAGGAAACTGAGGCATAGGGAGGTGAGCTCACACAAAAAGAAAGGGAGGTAGGCTTGGTGTGGTGTAAGTTTGCATCCCAGCTCTATCAATGATAAGTTTTGTGATATGGAGTAAAGTCACTTTACTTAGCCTCAGTGTTCTGAACTGTAAAATGAGGGTAATGATGCTCATGCTGCCTCGTTCATGAGGTAATGGGGAAGAAAGAGCTTTTTATGTCCTAAGGAAGTATAGACATGCTAGCTTCTATTATTCCCAGACCTAATTCACAGTTCTTTTTAAAATAACCCCAAACTCTGCTGATTTCCCTGGAAAGCACTTGGGACACCCAAACATCATGAACAATCCTAGGAAGTGCTCAGAGGATGTTGATTTTAGTATGCTGCTACTCTCTGATTTACCTTTTGCTAAATTTCTTCTTTTTCTAGAGTACTGAGGAAGTGGTTACAGTCATCACCTCCCAATCAGGAGTGAGTAAATTCAGGGTTTACTTCACACAAACCTGGAGTCTGATGATTATTGGCATGAATGAGCTCTCATCCGTAAAAACTTCAAAGCACTTTCTAGGGGAAGATTCCAGCATATTTTTCTGAATGCAGTAATTCAACTAGGTACTTTTATAGAGTTCCACAATTTTTTTATTTTAGGGAAATTAGTTTTTTTTTTTTTTGGAGGGAACCTGGCATAATAGAATCAGAAAGATGGGTTTGAGTCTTACACATGACTCATATTTGCATGGGTAAGTCATCGCACTTTGGGGTGTTTCATTCAACTCTCTAAGGCTGTAAGATCTGGTCATATCACACTGCTCAAGAAGCTTAAGTGAGTCCTTCTTGCTTCTGGGATAATGGAATATGACCCCAGATGACTCCTTTGTATGCATTTAACCTCCTTCTCTATTGCCTCAATCTCCCTTTCCAGACTGATTTTACATTACTATCCCTCACTCTCTTTACATTTCTAGCACTTTGGCTTCCTTGATGTTCCTTGTGCTCAGCACCTTTTCCCCTAGGACTCATGGCATCTACTGGCTCTCCTCCACTCCTGGAGCGTGCTCCATCCTCATTTCAGACTCCTTCCAAAATCAGCTCAAGTACTGACTCCATTCCAGGGTTTTCCTGATTCCCCTGGTTATCAGTGATTAATCTCCTAACTCCCCTCCACCCCATACTTTTTTGTGTATTTGCTTATCTTCATGTGAGCTCCTTGAGAGCAGGAGCTCTCAAAAGATAGGGACTTTGGGCCTTTCGTTGTACCTCATCACATACCTGGCACATAATAAGTGCTTTTGACTTTTGTTGCTCACTCATGTCTGACTTGTCATGATCCCATTTGACAAAGATAATGGAATGCTTTGCCATTTCTTTCTCCAGTTCATTTTACAGATAACGAAACTGAGGCAAGCAGAATTAAGTGACATGACCAAGGTCACACAGGGTATCTGAGGCTAGATTTGAACCCGGGTCTTCTGACTCCAGATCCAGAACTCTATCCCTTGTACCACCTAGGTGCCTGTAGAATGACTGACTCCGGGTCTAGACCCTCTTATAATAAAAGATTAACTCCGTGAATTTAAGAGACACTAACGTTTTTCATCCTTGAATCTTCAGTATCTAGCATACAGTTAGGCACTCTCTTGGTGCTTAAATGCTTTTTGGGTGAATGAATGGATGAATCTCAATTTTCTCACAGGGTCGTCTAAAGATCGGGGGGCGGAATCTCATGGAAGGACACATTCAATTCAGGAATGCAGGAAGGCTTCAGCCGGTACTATTTTGCTAAGTAGGTGATAAGGTAAGCAAGCAGGGAAAGGAAGGATACTGTAAAGCCTTAAGAGAGAATTGCATGTATTGTAGAGAGAAAAAGAAAAACTCCCCTTTGGTTGCCAGTGACTGATGAAGCAAAGACATCTATCTAATCGGCTAGAATTTCTGAGGATTGCTTTTAGATGAATATATTCATTCTGATTTCCAAATAATTACAAACTGACTTATTTTTTTTAAGGAAACAGCCTATGTACTTTTGTTCGTTAGGTGTCCATTCATCTGAACTTAAACCAGAAGTTCTTCTCTTTTTTGTGTGTCCTGGACCCCTCTTGGCAGACCTCTGGGCCAAGAGGTCTTTCCTCTGAGTAATGCTTATAAATACATAAGCTAAAGTATTTGGGATTAAAAAGAAATCAATTATGTTAAAATACCATGATCAAATATATGAAAAAAAAAACCCTAGGTTACGAATTCCTAACAGACGAACTCGTGGGAGCTTTTCTTGCTTATTTCTGCCCTAAAAATTGTACAGCAAAACAAATAATATACAATGTAACCGTTTGAGGACAGGGACAGGTTGTTTTTTTTTTGTTGTTTTGTTTTGTTTTGTTTTTTATCGTGGCATCTCTCCCTCTCCCCTTCCACACAGTAAGTGATACATAATGATGATTAAAAATGTTTATTGAATAAGTGCCTGAATGAATTAAATAATTAAGTACAGCTTAGTCTGGGATTCTGCTTTGAGGATAGACAAGATATCAGTCTTTGGGAAAGGAGAAGTGCTTTTGTCTCCTTAAATGCTCTCTTCTTCATTAATGACCTATATGCTGTACCATTACTAAGACGGTTTGCCTTTAAGTGTTTGCATTCAGTTGGGCAGAATGCTGAAATGGAAGTGCAGCCCATTCAAATTTGGGAACATCCCCCAAACTGTCAATTCCAAAGTCTGTAATGCTACATTTTTTTAGTGATGTAGAAAGTCTCGTTTTGAACATTCTGGGATAAGAATTTGGTTATCAGTTATGATCTGTCATTCTTCATAGAGCTGACAGTGTAGAACTCTCTATTGCTTTAAGGCCCTAAAAGAGACTTTCTCAAAGAAAAGAACCTGAGTATGGAATGAATGGATGGACTGCATCCCATATGTGAGAGCCTAAGGAACTTCTGCGGAGATGGAAGAAAAAGGACAAAAAAGACTTTCCTTTTTTTTTTTTCTTTCTGAAGTGGGAAAAGAGTTAAGTAGATAGAAAATCTAGATCCTGATCTATGAAAAGGTATATTTATTTTGGAGGCCTTTGGGTGTCTAAGCTTAGGCTGATCAGAGAAAAGGGACATCTATTTGGGGGCTTTTGGTGTCTAAGTTTAGGCTAACAGAATGTCAGGATTGGAATGGAATCTGAAAGGTGCATTTTAACCCACATTGTCTCCTCTTGAGAGTGGGATGTATTGACTTCAATTTTCCATAGCACTTTGAACTTGAGATTTTCATAAGAGATGTGGACATTTACTGTCCCATCCTCCTCCTCTTACCAGGAAGAGGAAAGGGAAGCCAGTCAATTAGAGCAAGCAGAGCTTCTTGGTTACCAGTGACAGACATTGAACATTTTGTTCAATGAACAAAATGTGTTCAAAATAGTAGAAACTGAAAAGAATCATAGAATTTCAGAGCCTCAAGGGGCCTTAGAGATGATTTAAATCTCTAAATAATTTGAATTTAATTTATTTAGATATAAACAACCTACTTCCACCCTAAATGTTAGAGGAGGAAATTAAGATATGCAGAAGGGAAATGATGTTTCTATAGTTATCTGGCAAAAGTTAGCAGCAGAGCAAATTACAGCAGTTTGGAGCCTTTGTAAATAATCCACGCATGTGTGTGTGTGTGTGTGTGTGTGTGTGTGCACATGTGCGTGCACATGCACATGTAGACAGTGGGTAGGGAATAAAGACCTGACCTGAGATTTCCTCAGTTCAAGGAACTCCTGAATAAGGGAATTCCCTGTCACTGTAGGTTGGCACCTTTTCTACAGGGCATAGTCTGTGAGCTAGGGCTAGGATTGTGAGAAGTAGGTCACTCACCCAAGGTTCCCACGGCAGCGAACTCAGGTCTTCCCTGTCCAAGGCCAGCTCTTTACCCATGACTGGACTGTCTTGCCTCTCCTGTGTGCAGATATACACACAGAGATACATGGAAGTATATAAACATACACATAGATTTATGCATGTCCCTATCCTAAATATAAATAAGTGTATATATATATATATATATATACATACATATGTATATATATACTTAAGTTTAACTTTATCTGAGGTGTTCTTACACAATTATACTAATTTACTTTGAGCACAGAGAGATCTTTTTTTTTTTTAAATCATTTCAGCATACTGCCCAAAGTGAAACAGTGAGTTTCTCTTTGGGAAAACTGCCACTCTGGTACAAGAAGAATAAAACTTGAAAAATATATATCTCACTATTAAAAAAAAACTCTTGAAATGAAAATTCTCATCATTATCAATTTAACTCACTGAGATAAAATGTACTCTAATGTAGAAGAAGAATCCATTTCAAAAAGTATTCCTCATGGAAACATGGAATTTATTTGAACAAAGAAGAAAGCTTTTTTCTGTCATAGAGAGGAGACAACACTATTATTCAGCACTTAAAATCCAACCAAATGCTATTTATTGTATGGATCAGATACTGGAACATCTTGATGATGGGGATGTTTGGAGGAATTGGGTGATCTGGTGGACACTTATCAGCAATAGTTTTTTTGGTAATTGGACACAGAGACACTAACAATGTGTCAGTTCTTCTTTCATGGCTGAGGACCATTGCAGTGTCTCTCAGGGTCATTATCTGAACATGAATTCTTATTTTACATTGCAGTAGATAGAGTTGTGGAAAGTTGAACTTTGTGTTTGCTAAGGCCAAGACTGAGCCTGGAAGTTAAAAAAAACACAACCAAACAACTAGAAAAAAATACACACACATACACACAATCACATACATGCACAAACACGCACTTACTACACACACATGCATGCACGTGCGCGTGCGTGCGCACACACATACACACACCTCAATCCCTGATATGAACTTATTTTGCTGCTATTTGTCTCTTTTTCCTGAAAGCTGAATTCAAGTAGAATGTAAGCTACTTGGAGACAGGGACAATTTTTACCGTTGTCTTTGCACCTTTTGTGAGTAGCAACAGTGCCTGAAACAGAGTAAATGCTTAATAAATGCTTGAGAAAGGAAAAGGAGAAGGATGGAAGGAAAGAGGGAAGGAGGAATGGAAGGAAGGAGGGATGAAGGAAGGAAGAAAATAGGGAGGGAGGAAAGCAGAAAGAAAAAGGGTGAGAGAGGAGAGTTTGTCTAGTTAAATGAGGTTTTAGTGTATTTAGAAACTTATAATTCCCAGTCTCTGGTACAGGGATTGTAGGCAATGTTAATTCTTTAAAATTTCCTAACTAGAGAATCTGAATCACATTAGGGATCCTTGTCATATATATTTTAAAAATTACATTTTTTACAATATCAACAAATGAAGGCATCCTTTCAAAGAGCTACCATATGTTTATATGTCTTAATTAACTCTAAAACTGTGTAAAGTAAAATACAAAGAGTAAGATGTGAGAACCAGAAAGAAGTATTTACATATATGCTTTCGGAGTTACTACTCAGTCAACTGCCTTTCCTGGAGGGATTATTCTAGACACCTTTAATAATTCCATTCCTACCAGACATCTTATTGTCTGACCTTTGTTTCTTACTGGTTTCAATCATTCCTATTTGGGAAATTAAGTTCCCCTTTCTCTTTCCACTCCCACATTTGGGGTTCCCTAATATTTCTGAGCTCCTTAATTCAATGAGGATTCCATTTGTCCAAGTGGACTCTAGTGTCTCCACCAGGACATTTCAGGTAATTAACCCTCTGGATAATGATGAGTAGGGAGGCAGTGATTCTTCCCTAGTGAAACCCATTGTCCATTCCCCATGTTCACATAAGCACTCATCAAAGCCCACATGTAAAAAAAAAATAATGCTTACATTTTTCCTTTTGTGGTTTTAGATTATGGAGGGTCTTCTTAATAGATTTTAACCTTGGTCCCCAAATTTGTAAGTGCTAAAGGGTATTGCAGTGAATGGTTAAAACAATAAATTGATTTATGGATAAAATAATAAAGTTACTTTAAAATTTGACTTGACAGGAAACTGTTCAAAAAGAGAATTCCTATAATTTTAAGGCAGGTAAGGATGAGATGAGGACTATATGCCTAAGAAAAGTATGCTGGATAAAAGATAGGCCTCAGAATCAGGAAGACCTGGGTTCAGACTCCCTGACTCATCCTGGTTGTGTGACCCTGGGGAAGTCCCTTAACTTCTCAGCATCCTAGACAACTCTTTCAGATGGGAAATAGCAGAGCAGGTACAGATTCCTTACCCGTTGTTTGATATACTGATGAAATCTCATCTGATTAAAATTATTTTGTATATATAAATACATACACATGTATGTATTCATACACACAAGTATATATGTATATGTGTATCCAAGAGAGGCAGTGTAATCTATTGGATAGAAGGCTGGCCTTGGAGTCAGGATGATTTTGGTTTAAGTCCTGCCTTCAACACATATTAGTTGTATGACCATGGCCTTAAACTCTCAGCACCCCAGGTAAAGCCTAAGAATAATGAGTTGTATCAGTGAAGGGCATCTCCACATAGGTAATACCCTTTACCAAAGAATTAACCTATACAGATCTCCTCACCTCTCCAAAAATGTATCTAAATGCTAACTGGGTGGTGTGCCAAGGGGTGGGAGGGCAGGTTCTTCCACAGAAAGACAGGACAATAGTTCCCAGGGAGTGCATCCCAAGAAGTATTTCTCCTATGGGAACCTGCATGTTGCTGGTCTGAGCTAGAGAACTGTATTGCCCCACTTCTGCCTCATGGCAATGTAGGTCAAGGGTAAGAGTCATGGATTGCACCCATCTTATTGGTTCCGAAGGAATGGCCAATGTTTCTAGTTTACAGTAATGAAGATTTTTAAAGAACATTTTGTTCATTGGAGAGGACATTTATTTCAGAGAACTTCAGCCTTACAGCCTAACTTGGTTTCCCCCATCCACCAAAAGACTTTCAAGATGCGAATCAACATTCTCCAATCAGATGGATGCAGGGAACTTCAGAACTCACTCAAAGACTGGCAGCCTCCACGTAGGGGAAGAGGACAGATGATGCAGGTCAGTTCAGCCTGCGGAGTTTCAGAAACAGTTACATCCACAGTCAGGTAGCCATTCTTAATCAAGATCTCAAGAAATTCTCCTCCTCTTAAAATCACAATAAAACTGCCTGGTTCTTCAGGAATCTCCATATCTGCCCAACTTGGGGGAGGGGTAGTGGGTGTAGGGAAATGACCCAGATCCCAGTATTCTCTGGAATATTAATCATAGTTTCATAATTTTAACTTTAAATACCCCCCTTTTTACATATTATAAAAATAAGAGGCCCTGTTTACATGGCGTGCATTTTTAGGAAATTTGCAGTTTGAAAAAAAGCGGTTAAAAAGTGGTACATCTTGCCTTCTTTAAATACGTTGTAACCTTAGAATTCACTGAAATATTTTTAAATTGAATCCCACTATATGTTGGAAGGTAGAACTTTTAATCTCACACTATAGAATAAGACATAGTAAGGACTGGAGGAGAAAAGGAAAGCTGCGAATCCTTCTTTGCATGAGGCACCCCCTTTGAAAGCCGCTACCGATAATGTATTTCAACTTTATATATTGACAAAATGCCATCTATCTCTGTAAGCCTTGCGCCAATCAACAGGACTACTAGTAAATTTATATACCATAGTTTAAATTACACCCATTTCATGATTGGTCAAATGCTAAAACTCAAGTTTGTCTAACCGCCTGAATGAGTACAATTTACAAATACAATAATTACATTTTAAAACCATTAACAATGTTACAACTAGAAGTAAATACTGTGGGACTGGTCTCAACACGGTGTTGTCCACAGAGGGGGAAAGGTTGCTGAAAGAAATGGACCCTTCCAGCAGAAATGTCCCCAGGACAGGTTTTACTTTGTTTCCATTCTAACCCCCAAAACAAAAACCTGTTCCATGTTCGACAGTCCTCCGTGATATGGGTTCTCCATATGCTTGCATAAGGTTCTATTAGTTATCTGCCAGGTATTTGCCTGAAAAATAGAAGGTCATGAGGACAGGTTACCAACCACCAGTCTGTTTGAAAAGGAAGAGTGAGACAGGACACAGACATAGCCGCTTCTAGATGACCACAGAGCTATCCTTAATTCCTGCTTCTTCTCGCTATATGTGACTGGAGATGAATGTAATTATGCAAAAACTTTTCTTCTCTCGACACACTATCACACAGCTGATCAAGGGTTCAGTTCTCTAGAATAATTGTTCTACTTGCCATGGGTCTCTCTCAAACCAAGGATTAGCCCAAACTGGGAAATTTAGCGTCCGTGAGATAGCCTCAATTCCACTCCTGAAGAGAAATTCACTTGGGGTACCAGAGACTTGGGAAATACTATCCCATTGAAGGAAGGATCCCGGAATACATTCCATGATACGTGAGGCAGAGACTCTAGGGTTTGAGATCTTGAGGTGCTCTAAAGCTCCTGCTGGTGAGTCATTGCAGGAGAGGCAGTGATGCTTAGACTCAGAAGTAACTCACCTGGGATGCAGCAGGGAACAGGAAGTATGCCACTGGCAGCTTCCCATATGAATCAATTATTCCTGCCCACTTGGTGCTAAGCTAAGCTGTTTGTATATACTGTACAACAGTATGAGACAGGCTTCCAATGCCCTGTAAATTTAGGTATGAGAGGTTGTTAACACTTAGGTTTGGGTCAGCAAGCATTTATTAAGCTCCTACTACATGTTGGGGGACTGTGGTAACTTCTGGGGATTTAAAGGAAGGCAAAACCAAAAAATGACACCCCCTCCCCAATGATCCTTTCTTTCTAGGAGCTCACAGTCTCATGGGAGAGATGATGTTCTAATAACCATGTATAAACAACATATATACAGGATAAATTGGAGAGAATTATAGAGGCCCGGGAGTTCTTTCTGAACATGGTTTTCTTCCACTGTCAATGATGTTAGAGGATCAGAATTGGGTATTGAATCTCAGGGACACCAAGTCTGATGGAGCCTCACCAACAGAACTTCAGAATGGACCAACGATGGGCCCAAACTCTTTTCATTCTCTGGACCCAACCTGACCTTTCTTGGGCTCTCTTGAAATAAGGAAAGGAAACTAGGGACCATTCAGGATTTTCGGTGATAAAGGTAACAGACCCTCTCCCAAACTACCATGCATTCACGTTTTATACGTTCTCTCTATACAGATGTGCATGTTCTCTTCCCCTGAATCGCATTCCCATTGGAATATAAGCTCATTCAAAGCAGAGACCATTTCTAGTGGGCACCGTATTGCAGCGGGTTGGACCCGGAGTGAGGAAGAGCTGAGTTCAGATACAATCTCAGATGCTTACTGTGTGACCCTGAGCAAGTCACGTAACCTCTACCTGCCCTGCTTTCTCAGCTGTAAAATGGAAATCATAATGATGTCTCTTTCTCAAGGGTTGTTATGAGGCAATAATCTTAAAAAGCATGTAGCATAGCATACACGCTTATAACCTCCCTCCCTCTCTGCATACCCAGCGCCTAGCTTAACTGTGGGCATGTAATAGACCTTTAATAAACATTTAGTGCGTTATCAGAGTTCTGCTGCCCCTACTCTGCCTTGAGGATAGGAACTGTTTCATTTTTGTCTCTGTGTCTCCAGTGCTTAGCATAGGGCTTGGCACATGGTAGGTGCTTAATAAATGTTTATTGACTGATTATTTCACTAAGAGTGGAAGATCTGGGGTCTAGAGCTAGATATGGCCCTGAGCAGCAATCTATCGAATGCTGTCATCACATTCCTTGGGAAGATAAAAGACTCATTTGCCCAAGGTTATTCAGGTAGCAAGCACTGGAGGTAGGATCCAAAGCCAGTTCATCTGACTCGAGTCACGTGTTTGCCCACTCCCTCTGGTGAAAGGAAGGGAGGGCAACATGGGTAGGCCCACTAGCTTCCAAAACATAAAATGGTCAGAACCACCCTCTGCACTTACCTGCTGCGAACCTTTTTTTAATGAGTGAAAACCGGTACCCTGCTCCCACCAGTTCGATGTCACAGCCAGAAAGGGTGCTCCCCTCACTGGTAAACTGCACGACCAATGGAGAAGGTTTGCTGGGGCCTTCTGATAACTGGAATCTTGCCAGCAAAGAACCCACCCCTCCAAAAGAAAAACAACAGCCTATCAGAGGAAAGCAATTATATCATAACTGCACTGACAGGATAATAAATCTTAAAGTCGAACTTGGTAGTTAAAATGCAAGACGTGGCTTGGTGGGAAAATGGTATATTTCAGTTATAAGACCAATGATGGATAGCATTGATTATGAAAGATTCCTAGCTACTAGGTAAGGCCATGATGGTGCACAAAAATCACAATGCAGAATTTAGGACATGCAGCCTATTTTAGAACAGGTCTTTTTTTTCCCTTTGCCACCAGCGGATTTAAGTCAGATGAAAAATTAAAAATATCAAAATGCTCCAGGAGTATGCAGGTGTCCTAACATGGGAGAGAAATGTGTTAGCCTAAAAGCGCTTCTCTGCTTAGAAAATTGGGTGTGGTGGGAGGGGGTAAGAAGGGTTTTCTGGAATTAGAGGAATCCATTAAATCCAATAAAGAAATAAACTAAAAAGTAAGCAGGATGGACTTTTTATTCACTACTAGAGATCACCAGAAGGTAATCGTATATATATATGTATATATATATATATATGTATATATATATATATATGTATATATATATATATGTATATATATTATATATCTGGTGATAGATATCTTTGGGTAATAATTGACTATTTTAAAAAAGTTATTTCAGAATTCTTGGAGGGAGAGGAGAAGAGGAAGTATGGGAAGATATCCAAATCTATATGAGTACCTCCCTATGATTGTTAGAGAAGATGGACAGATCATAGGCCAGAAAGAGAGATCACAGGACCATAGCACCAGAGCTGGTAGGGACCTCAGAGGCCATTTTACAGATGAGGAAACTCAGGCCAAGGGAGGCAAGTGATCTTCCCTGACATCACACATAGAATCAAAGATCTAGAAACTGAGTAATCCAAAATCCTCATTTTACAAATGAGGAAACAGAGACCCAAGGAGGTCCAGTGATTTGCCCAAGGTCACACAGGCAGTATCAGAGGTGGAATTTTACCCTGGCTCTTCATATTCTGGAGCCAAAGCTCTTTAACATGTGGACAGCCCACATGAACCATTGGCATCTATACTATATTGAGGGAAAGTAGGGAAGCCTCGAGCTCCTTGGATGTACCTGCCTTGTGTCAGATTTATGGGATGACACAGATAAGTCTCACTGGTAACCATCTCTTATCCAGTTAAATTCCATGTTGCTTAAATTCTCTGAGCCTCAGTTTCTTTATTTGTAAAATGGGGATGAAAAAAGTATCTACTTCCCAAAGCTGTGAGGAGCAAAGGCATTAATGAATGTAAAGCATGTAGCATACCTTAACTATTTTAAAATGTTCTTAATATTATTGAATAAACAGAAGAATTACCTCCATTTTCTGATTTTTGAGAAATATCAGGGATCTTCCACAGTATTCTTTGCTGTTCAGCATTCCTGAAAATAAGATAGGAAACTATTTTGATGTACTCTATGCTTCAGGACATTGAATCTAGAAGAAATCTAAAATATAACACATTTAATACTGAACTCATTATTTTTTTTGAGCTTAAACCCTCTCCTCTTCCGAACGCTCCTATTTCTGTTACAGATACCACCAGCCATTTAATGTCTTGGATCAGCTTGGCATTCCACTATCATCCAATCTGTTGCCAAATCTTGTCATTTCTTTCTTGACCTCTAACTCATCCCTCTGTTCTCACAGCCACTAACTTAGTTGTAGCCCTTATTACTTCTCACCTAGTTTATTTAAAGACTTAATAATTGGTCTCCCCACCCAAGTCCCTCCTCTTTCATCCATTCTACACGTGACTAATAGTCATTTTTCCTAAGGCACATGTCTCACCATGTGACTTCCCTATTCAATCAACACCAGTGGCTTCCTATTGCCTCTAGGAAAAAAAAAAGAAACTCCTCTGTTACATTTATTAAGCACCAGCTGTGTGCCAGGTACAATTTTCTACTCTACTATGTTTCGTGATTCTTTTGTTAAAAAAAACAAAACAAGGTTAGACCTATGATTTCATTGGAATGAGGCATTATCATTGATGACATTACCCTCTACTAATACATACTGGCATCTGTGCTGAAATTTGGAGCATTGGAGCATTGCCTGGAGTTTTGAGAGGCTCTCGTAGACAGTACATGTCAGAACAGGTCTTCTTGGATGGGGAATGACTCATGGGCCTTCCCAGAGGACACCCCTCTCCCCCCACCTCCACTATGTCATGTTGCCTTCCTGCCTTGGCAATAATTCTGAACATAGCACCTGTGTTGGCATTGGCTGCTGGAAAGTCCCAGTTAACATATGCCTGATTCAGGAGAATGAAACTAGGGTAGATGCACAAATTCTTAAAAAGCTCTATCTACTTTCTTCTTTTTACAATCTCATGGGAAAATTAAGAGTCTGATTCTCAGCCACATTCTAGACTGCAGTGTCCTAGACTTTCTAGCACAAAGAGGTGACTTTCTTTCCTGAACCACTGTGATCTCAGCACAGAGGGAAGGCAGAAAACCCCTGCTAGAATAATTGGACTGCAGGTACGTTCTATGGGACTTGGTCCTTTCCTACCAAACAGCAGGGGGCAGCACCGCTTGAAGTTTGGTGACTCCGCCGTCAATGGGGACGAGAAACTGGACGTTGTTGAGGGCGACTGGGGTAGTCATTGCGTCTGTGTTGTACTTGTAGTCGATGCGTAGGTCCGTGCTCGCTGGGTCACACCTCCAATTCACTGCCAAGTTCAGTGGAGTGGATTGAATGCCCTGGGCAGATACCTGGCCCCAAAACAAACAAATCAGGAAGAAGAGGATGAAGGTTTCTTTCACAGACATTCCTGATTCCTTGCCATTCTCCAAATCGCAAGGAGATGCTCAGGAGAAATTCACAGATTCCAATATTTTGGAACATGATTTTGTTTAGAAAAATGTCCCTAGAGGAAAATCACTGGATTGGAATGTTTTCATAGGACCAAAGATCTGGAGAAGGCAGGAAGCTCAGTGGCTACCAGAGTCCTGGTTATACCTGAAAGCAATCCTTGTTGTAACCTACTAGATAAGTAGTCATTCAGCCTGTTTGAAGACCTCCAAGGACGGGGAACTCACTAACTCTTAAGGCATCCCATTCCACTTTGGGACAGATCTAACTGTTTGGAAACTTTATATTTTCCTGCTTGAGCCTTCCACCCATTGCTTCTGGCTCTACCCTCTGGTGCCAGGTAGAACAATTCTCATCTCTCTTCCACATGACAACCTTTCAGATACTCGCATCCTGCTAGGCTGTCTCTCCAGGATTCTCTTGTGTGGTTCATGGTCCCCTTTCTCCTCAAGTCTTCTCTTCTCCAGCACACTCCTTCTAGGTTCCTTCTTCCTATTACATGGACTCAAGACCCTTCATCATTATGGTTGCCTTACCCTCAATGCTTCCCGACTTATCAATATTCTTTTAAAACTGTGACTCTGAGAACTGAACATCACATTTCACATGAGGTCTGACCAAGGCAGAGGATTGTCTTCCTGCTACCCAAGACCAATTGCATGAGCCTTTGTGACTTCCACATCCCACTGCTCAGTCAAAAAAAGCCCAGAGTTCTTCCAGCGAACTGGCATCTCACCATATTTCATTCCTCCTGTACTTTGGAAATCGATTTTTTCAAGTGTAGGTAAAAGACTGAGTTTTTTCCCCTATTGAATTTTATCAAAGCAGAGCAATAAAAGCACGTGATTTAAAAAGGGAGTGTGGTATAATGGGTAGAATGTCAGCCTTGACATTTAGAAGACTTGAGTTCAAATCCTGACTCAGCTGCTTGCTGACTATGTGACCCTGGCAAGTCATCTATATTCTCTGAACTTGTTTCATATCGGCAAAATGGGGATAACAAGAAAACTGACTTCCCAGGGTTGTTGTGAGGATTAAATTATATTTGGAGAGTATTTTATTGACATCAAAACATATACAAATGTCAGTTATTATTATTCTTTAGCAAAAAAAAGTTAATGTGATCTTTGGCTACACCAAGGGATCTAGGGAGGTGATTGACCCCCATAATCTTCTCTGCTCAGACTATATCTGGAATCTTGTGTTCGGTTCTGAGCACCCACATTTAAGGAGCACATGCATAAGCTGGAGCGTGTCTGGGGGAGCACAGTCAGGAGAATTCATGGTATCTAAAGATCGTCTACAGGGCGTGGGAAGGTGCATGCAGGAGAAAAGAAGACGGGGAGGGGGTGGGGTGAGGAGTGATGGGTACGACCTTTAAGTGTTTGAATGGCTGTCACGTGCAAGAGAGATTAGCTTTGTCCTACTGGAATGTCAAGGACTGAACTGGGAGCCATGAGGAGACGTTGCAAAGAAGCAAACTGGGGGAAGAGGTCTGAATAATGAGAATGACCCCAAAGTGGAATGACTTGCCTTGAGGGAAATGGGCAGAGGTCTTCAACCAAAGCCTGGACAATCACTTACAGGCATGCTGTTGTGGCTTTCTTGGTTAGACTTGGGAGTTGACTGAGACAACCTTTGAGCGACCTTCCCGTTCTGAGATGCTCCCACAGATGGGGATCAGACATTGAGGGAGAGAGGTGTCATTTCACTTAGAATTCTGTGCTTTTGGACGGGTATGAGTTGGCAGTTTGAGAAAGGCATCTCTACCCTGACAATCGTATCTTACCTGATATTTGAGCATGTCCACATTATAATACGTTGCCTGTGGTTTTTGCTCAGACACTTTCTTTAGGTGAGTCATCAGATTTGGCATGTTTACCCAGAATTCCTTGGTGTTGGCATCGCATTGTGCATCATCGCTATTGAAAGAATGAGAAAAGTTTGAATTTCTAATTATGCAAAATAAAAGCACCACACACGTACACATATACATACAGAGAAATCCATACACACATGCAAGTGCCCACATGCATATGCAACAACCTCTGTCTTTGACTTTTCTACTTATTCCTGAAATTCTCAGTTTTCCCATCTGTAAAATGGGGATCAGACCTAATGATCTCTAAGCTTCTATCTAGGTCTGTGATTCTATGGATTCTGAGCAAATGAATGGTTTTGATACACATGTAAATTCTATTATCTTTAGGACAAAATATAGATTCATCTACTTGGAATTTAAGGTTCTCCACAATCAAATTTGCACCTACCTTCCCAATCTCATTTAATGCCCTTTCCTGTTCAAACTTGTTGACCAGGTGGTCCCCATATAAGCCTACATCCCTCCCCTACATTCAGAGTTTTCATAGGTGTTCCCTCTCTGTGTACAATGTGCTGTCCACTCACACCTGCCTCTTAGAACCTTGACCTTCTTTCAAAGCCCCTTTTAGATGACTCCTCCTGCATGACCTTTCTGGATTCCTCCCAATGACTCATGTTCTAGCACTCGATCTAATTTCATATTACTCGGGATATCCCTTATTTCCCCTTACACGGAGACATTTTGTATGCCTCCGGTAGAATGCAAACTTGAAGGCAGGATTGTTTCATTTTTGTCTCCATATCTCCAGTACTTATACAATGCTTGGCTTGTAGTAGAGACTTAATATTTGTTCGCTGAATGGAATAATGAGGCCAGTCCCATAAGGATTGTCCATCAGTTTGACAAAGGCTTCTGGGGTTGACCAGTTAGACTTACTAAATCTGATAATCATGATAAGCCGTTGAAATTAAAACTAAATCTTTGAATGAGTCTAACTGAGTCTGATTGGATCAGGAGAAACTAAATTCTCTTGTTAAAAATTGTCAAAAATTTGTCTTGATTGATTTTTGCTCTTCTAGAAAAACATTATTTCCAAAAATTTACAGTTTTGTTAGTTTAATAAAAATAAGAACCATAACACCAACAGATATTTCTATAACACTCTAAAGTTAGCATGCATACATGATATGAGACCCATTATCGCTCTATGAGTTAAAGACTACACACTGTAGTCACATAGCTAACGGGTGTCAGGAATAGGGTTCGTGTAAAGCCTTACAGTGGAGAACGAGAAAATAAATTTGAGTATGATGAAAGCCAGCCTTCTGGCCCTTTCAGTCCTCTCCCCAGTGTACCATGTTCTCCAAATAAGAGGACAATAGTAACTCCATAGTACATAGTGACTCTATAGTAAATAATGACTCTATAATAAATAATAACTCTATAGTAAATAGTAACTCCATAGTAAATAGTAACTCTATAGTAAATAGTAACTCTAAGATAATTCTCCTCAGCCCATACGAATTCCTCAGTGTTGGATCATTCACTTAGAAGTCGGGAAGGGAGAAGAATGGGAAGAACCACAGCAGAGCATACATGCCTGGGGAGGTAGACTTTCTAAGGGTCAGCTTGAGGCTCTGGGTAAGCCTTAGTTTCAATTTGGAGTTTATCCATTGACTTAACATCCCAGGATCATTCTAGGATCGTAGCTTTAGAACTGGAAGGGGGCTTCAAAGGTCTTTTTTTCCAAGCTCCTCATTTCCCAGATGAGGGCACTGGGTCCCAGAGAGATCAAGAGATGTGCTCATGGTCACAAAGATAGCGTGGGGCACAATAGGACCTAGTCACCCAGCTGAAAGACTCTATTTCTTTAACTATTTCCTTGAGTGCCAGAGGAATAAAAATAAAAACAAATATAAAATAAGACAAAAATAAGGTGAATAGATCAGTACAACTCCATCATCCTTGAAAGCAAAACTCTAAGATTTTGATGGTGAGTAATATCTTCCTATAATATGAATACCACATGAGAATCCACATATATGTGATTATTATACACTTATGTCCATAGGAAAAAGGACGTAAGTAGAAGAGGCGAAATGGCTTGATAACTAGAGAACTTCACTGGGAGTCAGGAAGAACTGAGTTCAAAACCTACCTTGTACATTACTAGCCATATGACCTTGAGTAAGTCACTTTACTTCTCTACAATTCAGATTCCCTATCTTGAAATGGGGATGACAGTAACATCTACCTCCTAGGGTTAGTGTGATAAGCAAATGGGAAAATAGATGGAATTGTATAGCATTTTGCAAATGTTAGTGCTACAGAAATTTGTACCATTATCATGGTGGTGATGTTCATCATTATTAGAAACACTGTGCACAATAAAAATTTCACTAAACACATCTACATATAATGCTGAATAAAAATATAGTAAAATTTAGTTTTAGCATAGGGCAGATTGGTCTAAATCAGAAAAAGCATCCATATCAAGAGGTCATTGCTCCTCTTCTACTTATGTCCATTCTTGCTATGGACATAAGTGTGTAATAATCACATACATGTGGACTCTCATGTGGTATTCATGTTATGGGAAGATATTGCTCACCATCAAAATCTTAGAGTTTCACTTTCAAGGATGATGGAGCGGTACTGATCTATTCACCTTATTTTTATCTTATTTTTATATTTTTATTCCTCTGATACTCAAGGAAATAGTTAAAGAAACAGTCTTTCAGCTGGGTGACTAGGTCCTACTGTGCCCCACGCTATCTTTGTGACCATGAGCACATCTCTTGATCTCTCTGGGACCCAGTGTCCTCATCTGGGAAATGAGGGATTTGGAAAAAAGACCTTTGGAGCGCCCTTCCAGTTCTAAAGTAATGCAATTATTTTTAAAGTAATGCAGTTTTTATTATTTTCAAACATAATAGCTCAAACCAAGCAAAAACAATGTTGTCTAGTGCAGATCCTTAGAGCATCTGCTCTTAACAATCATTTCAGAATCTCTCCACACAGGTGTCTCTAAAGTGCTTGAGCTTTACCTTGGATTACAAACTCCCTGAAGGCAGGGGCTGCCTTTGGACTCTTTTTGTATCCCCAGGGCTTAGCCCAGAGCCCGACGCTAGTAGGTGCTTCATAAATGTTTACAGATTGATTGTTATTGATAATGCTTTGTTGTCTAAAGCGCTTTTATTTTCCCTCCTTTTTACACTATCAGCTTATTGAGTGGTAACTTCCTTTAGCCAACTGTACACGGAGGGAACCTTGGGTTCAGAGAAAAGGCAAACTTGCTGCTATCTAGAGCTCTACAGAAGCAGAAAAGGCTGTCTTGGGCCCTATTGGACTCTTCTTCACTTGAAGTCCTTAGGCTGTGCTTGACGATGACTCATCATCATGGAAGGATGAGTCATTAGAGGATCATTTCTCTGGAGCTTGGACACACCTTAGTCTAACACCCTCATTTCATAGGTGAGTAAACTGAGGCTGAGAGAGGTCGCCCAACCAGTCAATGTGTGAGGCAGGGCTCCTGACTCTCAGTCCCACACGGAGTGGTCTGCATGCTGCCAAGATCATATCTGAGATGTCACCCAGTGCTGGGTTTCTGATATTGTGGTTTTGGGTGGTTGTTCCCATTGAGTGTCATCTCCAGGAGGCCTTTGAAGACTTGCCCAGGTGATGTCCAAGAGGCTTATCCCCAAGGAGGCCACAAGCTCATGGTTGGGGCACATGAACTCATGAAGAACATCTCCCAGGGCAAAGATTGGTACAGCCCATGCTAAGGGTTGCCTACATTGACTAAAATCATATATCCTTAAAGTCTGGATTAAATTGTTATTGCAGGGCCCTAAGAAGTAATTCTGGTACCTGGAGAAAGGAATAGAAATTCAGGTCTCAGGCCAAAGCAAGAAAGATTCTCTGGAATCGCAGGGTGTGCATGCATGCGTGCTTATGTGCGTGAGTGCATGTATACGTATGCATGTGTGCGTGTGTGCGTGTGTGTGCATGTGTGTGTGTGTGTGCAGGTGCATGTGTGTGTGTGTGTGTATGTGTATGTATGAAGAAGAACTTTGGGATATAAGGCCATGTGACAGAAGAAACCCTTGGAACACTATGCCATAGGGAAAAGTCAGAGAACCCCAGACTCAGAAGCCAAGAAGGCCTTGGGAAGGTGTAACTATGAAGTAGAGGAAACATAGAATCTGCTTATATCCTAGTTCAACAAGGATATTATTCTGGGGTTGAAGGAGAATAAATGCTAAGAGTACAAGTACTCTCTAAATTGGTGCCCTAGGACAAGCACCAACTGCCCTGCCCTAGTGATGTCTCTGTTTACTAGTGATAGGAACTGGACCAGTGATTCCATTGATATTGGAGACTCCTTCTAGCTAATCAAATCAGCACCTGCTCTGTAATTTAATAGCTCGAGGGAGAGGGTTGCACAGAGGTGTCAAAAGCCTGTGTCCATTTTTGCACAACACTCCTGAGCATCTCATTTTAATTACATTAAAATGTAATTGGGAAATGCTTAACAAACAAATAGTGAGATAAATGTGCTTTTCTAAGTCAATATGCTGCTCACAGGGATCATTTCATCTTGTATGGGTTAGAGGCCCCATTTTGATTGAAGTCTGACACCCCTGGACAAGAATAGCGGGAGTTCAAGTGGCTTGACCTGGCTCACACCACCAGTGTTGGTTAAAGGCAACACTTGAATCCACATTTTCCTGGTTCTAAGGTCTGCCTTCCGGAAACTTGGGATTTTTGTCCTTGACTAAGTAGTTAATAAATGATCTCATTCTTTCTGTCTTTTCTCTCTCCCTCTCCCTCCCCCAGTCTATCTATCAACTATACCAAAACCTTTTTATTTATTTTAATAACAAAAGAAAATATTTGCATTATCCCTATTAGATTGTAAGATATAAGATGTAAGTCTTACTACTCTCCCTCCCCTGCAGTGCCCTTCATCAATTGTTAATACATTTTGTTTGTTAAATTGACTTGCCTAATCCCTTTTAATCTTAGCACTTTCACTTACTACCATTGTCTTAAGAAATATCATTGTTCATTTTGGTGCCTCAGTTTCCTCCTCTGTAAAATGAAGATGTTGCACTAGATGACCTCTAAGGTCTTTTCCATCTCTAAATCTGTGATTTGATGCCAAGAATTTGAACTGCACTGGAAAAAATATTACATCTAACATCATTTCCAATAATTACTTTTCTGTTTCTGGGTAATTACAATTTACATAGAGTGCTTATTCATTTGTTTCTGGAGTGTTTATTCAGGAGAAAAACCACAGAAGGAAGGCTGTTTAAACACACGCACACATGCTGCCTGTGCATGCTGCTAAATATTTCTCCTTGGTCTGAAAGCACTTGTGAGAGATACTACTCTTATCAACAATCAGCTACCAAGCAACAACCCCCCTCCCCCATCTATGAAGAGCTTGTAGAAAATGGTATTTACCAGCAAAGAAGTTGGGGGTTTGGCAGGACGTGTTCTAACCTGTTGAAATTCACCACTCGGAAGGTCAGGGTGGCTGGGGAGGGGTTGTTGGCAAAGTGTCTGGTGATGCCTGCAGGGAATGACAGCACCATCTCTCCAGTGATCTTCACTATACACCTGGGAGGGCAAACGCAAAGAGAGGACAGGAAGAGGGAGAGCCAAGTCAGAGAACATGGAGTGAGAGGCAGACCTAGGGATGGCAAAGGTGTTGCCACGATACTATTCACTCCAATTCTCATTTAGCCTTCCCTTGAAAGCTTCTGAGAAGGAGCATCCACCCCTCCAGGGCAGCCTGTTTTCACTCTGGGAGAGATAGCTTTCCTCTCGAGGAAAGTTTTCTGGACACGGAGCCCAAACTGGCTTCCTTCCAACTGACTCATGGCTCCTGGCTGTGTCCCTGGAGCCGTACAGCCCCAGTACAAGCCCTCCTTCACACATGGCCTGTCCTGTCCCACATTTTCTCTTCTCTAGGATAAAGCCATGCCAGGTCCCCCTTCCACCGCTCCTTCTATGTCATGGCCTCAAAGCCCTCCCTTTGGAACACATTTTGGTTCAATCTGGGGCAAACAGTCTCTAATTTATCAGTGCCCAGTGGGCATCAAGGGGCTTAGTCTATTTGGTAGGCAGTAGGCATTTAAGACATGTCTACTATATTGACTGATTATGCTGACTTTCCAGTTCAGTCTAATAACTCAGTTTAGTTTCCTCCTTTAATGAGTTTTAAAAGATTTTATTTTTCGGGATATTTCCATGTCTCTAATTTCATCCAAAGAGAGAGGTCCCAGTCAGGAAACACCCTTTGCCGGTGCAACTGCGCAAATTGCTCTCCAGCTTCAAGTCTTTGAAGTGCTCCCTGGGGCACTCTTCAATAACCCGCCCAGGGTCACACAGCCAGTATGGGTCAAGGACAGAGTTTGGACCCAGGTCTTTTCGAATCCACCACTAGCTGTTGGTTCACTGCCTGAGGCTGCCTCTCATTTCCTTGACTACTTTTTCACCGAAATATTGGCCCACGGAAGCAGCTCATGCCATAACCTCTACAAGTTAACCTTCACACATTTAGCGGGTTTGTCCTGCCCTAAAGGTGGTCAGGATGGGAAGATAACTCAGTTTTCTTGAGAACCGAGTGAATAGTTACTCCGTGATGATTCCACGGCCCTTTACAGCTGGGATCTTAGAGCAAAATGCATCTTAGCCTGGCCAGGGTCCATATAAGGTTCTCCCTTAACCAAATGGATTTGGCAAAGCTTTGGTCATTTTTTGGTTGTGTCTCACTCTCCACAATCCTGTTTGGGGTTTTCTTGGCAAAGATACTGGAGCGGTTTTTGCCATTTCCTTTTCAACTCATTTTACAGATTAGGAGACTGAGGCAAAGAGGGTGAAGTAACTTGCCTAGGGTCACACAGCTAGTAAAGTAGAAAGGGCTAGTGTAATGCCATATGGCAACCACAGGAGGAAGCATGCCATGATGGCTAGCATGTCATGATGGAGCTGGAGTCAGGAGGGCATGGGTTCAAATCCTGCCTCTGGTGTTTACTTCCTAGTTGTGTGACATTGGGTAAGTCACTTCAGTTTTCTCCCAGGTCCCCTTATCTGTAAAATGTGGATGACAATATATGGAGCAGAGATTTACCTCAGGTGTTTTGGGGCTCCAATGAGACGATGTATATAAAGCGCTTGGCAAACATTCAAGTACCACTTGAAAGCTGCCTAAATTGGAAAATGAACCTCTTGACTTTAGTGCCCAGAAGGATGCTATTAATACAACAATAATAACTGGTATTTATGTAGCATTTAAAGTTGGCATAGAGGACTTCCCAAGTCTCCTCCACTGCCATGTTGCCTAATGATTCTCCCTTTACCTTCAGCACCAAGAATCCAACTGAGGACATGGTCATGGAAGTAGAAGGAAGCTGGTCAAGATGCCGAAAAGGGAAACTTTTCAGAATTTGTGTTCCTGATTTGTCTGGTCATCCAGTTTATAGCAAGTTAGCCAGGGAAGAAGGGAAAAATCATGGCAGCTGTGTTTACAATCAATTCTTCCCCTGGGACCAGGCATCTACCACCACTTCCTTCATTTGGGCTGACCCATAT
>JAQQSK010003467.1:2317-242317 GCA_028658325.1 Potorous gilbertii | reverse complement strand
TTTAAGAATATGTGTCCATCTTCAAGTCAGAGCTTGAATATTTAAAAATACTTGACTTGTTTCATGATGAATGTAGTTTCAATATTTCAAGTATGTGCTTTAGAAAAGGAAAAATACAAACCATGACCAGGCTTTCCATGTGTTTCAAATAAGATGATGACTGCCTGATCCTTTACACAGAGTAGAATCACTTCTAAGTGAAAAGGTCTCATTTCCCTTGGGAATTACTTTTCCAAACATACTTCTTGACTCCATTACTTTGTTTTTTATTTTGTTTTTGAAAGGGCAAATGAGAAACTAAATGACTGAAGTCTGTTGAGTAAAATTTATTACCAGGCATGGTGGCATACTCTTGTAATCCCTGCTACTGGGGAGGCTGAGGCTGCTGGATCACTAGAACATGGGAGTTCTGAGTGGCAGGTGGATAAACCAATAGAGTTTCTACACCGATATGGGAAGCTCCTAACAACAGGGAACCACTGAGCTGCCCAAGGAGTAGCAAATGGCTCAGGTCAAAATGGAGCACCTTAAAGCATCTGTATTAATCAATATCGGGATTGGCCAGTATACTTCCAGCCTAGATGAGAGAATCAATCTCAAAAATAAAACCAAACTAATTCAAATCTGCCCATCCAAGAACACACATAATGAAGTTATGTCTTTCACATAGATGACATACATGCTATTCACACAAAAAGTGGAAAAAGCCAGAGGCAAATGTGCCTGAAAATAACTCATAGTTTCTTCATGGTTACCCTACTCTGATGGCTTATTGAGTTAGGAGGTGAGCTCATGTGTTTGAGGTGTGCCAGCACAGAGTAAACTTTGGTGCTTTTGAATAAAATGGAGAGAATTCCAAGGACAAGTTCAGTAACAGATTGACTGTCAAAGAGCTACTCTGAGAGGCTTATCACTAGAAAGATGGCAACTGGATGATGGTTTTCTTGCCCATACCAACCCAAGAAATAGGAGTGAAAAGAAAAAAAATTCCTTTTGTTTGGTTGCCTTTCCACTTATACAGTGAATAGAGCAGAAGAGTAGGAAGAGGGTGTTGATGAAATATAATTTCTTTTGTTTGGCATTCAAAGCTCTTCCTGACCTGGTTCCTTTCCAGTCTTCTCACAACTCCTCCCTTTCATATATTTTATGGTTCATCCATCTTGATCCTCACAATCCCATCTCCTATTCCCATGCCTTTGCCTCACTGTCTTCCATGCATGGAAATGATCCCTCTCTCTCCACTCTACCTCTTAGTCTTTCTTCAAGATTTGACCTCAAGTATTGCCTTCTGCAGGAGGCTTTTTTCCTGTGCTCTCCCCTCATTGTGCCTTCTATTCTATGGTTATCATCTACCTACTATACCTACTTTGTATGTTTTATATATACAAGAACATAAAAATAATATTTATTTAGGTATTGTAAGCTCCTTGATGGTAGGGACTGCCCTTCCTACTTTTCTTTGTATCTCCAGCACCTAGTACATAGTATGTTTAATATGTTTGTGGATTGATTAAGAATCAGAATTTTTAGATTACGTACAGACGTTACCATTCACATTCTTAGCGTGAGGTCTTTGTCCGATTACAAATAAGGTGACCTTACAGCAGGCATGAACCCTAATCATGTCAGACAGTTTTAGGATCATATAGTCATAGCTATAGAGCTGAAAGAGACCTTAGAGGCTGTCTAGCCCAACCTCCTCATTTTACAGATGAGGAAACTGAAGCCCAGGGATTTGTTCAGAACCACACAATAAGAATCTGAGCTACATCCTCTGGCTCTAAATTCAGCCATCTCACCACAACACAGATGCGTCGCTCATTAATTTAGTTTGCTTGTGTCTATTATGCAGGATAAGGAAGGATTCTCTAAAGAACTTGACAAACTGGCCCGAAGTCAACATAAACTGATAACTGATGATTTCCATGTGGAAGTGGGCATGGGTTAGGATGGCAAAAGGCACATTTTAAAACATGGTTTCTAGTCGAGAGCTAAAACAGAGAAAAGTTTACAGAAGACTTGAAGTTGTCCACCACCACAACACGACCACTTCTTAAGGTAGAAAGTCAGAAGACCTTAGATCTGGCGGGCATTGAATGGTGTCATAAAAATGAAGCTGTCTATATTTCAACAGACAGAATAAGACTAGTTGGTTATGTAGTTGGACTGGGAAGAGTAGAGATAAAAGTCACTGCAAAATGAGAATCATGGAATCTTAGCGCTATAAGGGACATCAGATCACCTAGTCCCATGTGTCCCTGAACAGAAACCCCTTTACAATATTGCCAACAAATGCTCACTCACCATCTGGCCTGAAGAACTCTAACGAAGGGGGTACCACTACTTTCCATGGAATTCCATTGCACTTTTGGACAGCTCTAATTGTTGTGCATTGAGCCTAAATTTTCCCCTCTGCAGCTTTCATCTATTCTCCTTCCTGGAGTCAAACAAAATATCTATTGCTTTTTCTATGTGACACCCCTTAAAATGCCTGAAGACATATTCTGTGCTGCCCTCCTCCCATCCCCAGCCTTTCTGTGCTTTCTCCTTTCTAAGCTAAGCAGTCCCATCCAAGTCTGATAAGTATCCTCGTATGTCATGGTCAGCTCTTTTCCTTTAAGCACATTTTAACTTTACAGTTTCCTTCCTTAATGGTATTCCTCTATCCGTCAACCTTGGGTTGAGGTACTTGCCCAAGGCCATACAGTAGCAAGTGAAACAGATGAGAATTAAACCAAGTTTTCCAATTCCAAATCCAACATTCTTTACAATATCCTAAGACAGAATGAAGGGGGGCTAGGTTGGCACTCCTTTACTCTTTCTTAAGATGTGCCTAGAATTGAGCACACAGGTGCGGTCTGACTAGCAAAGAATTCCGTGAGGATATTTTCTTTTTTGTTTTGGATGCCACACACTCTTGGTAATAAAGCCCACACTCACTCTGGCTATTTGGATTGTTAGTCACTGTTGACTCCTGAAGAGTTTACAGTCCTTAAACCCTCCAGATTGTCACTGAATTGTTTTCTAGTCATACCTTCCACTTCCATTCTGTAATTGTTCAAGATATTTGAACTCAAGTGAAAGACATTACATTTATCCTTATTATATTAAATAATGCTGGTGTTTTCTTGATATCTACAAAATATAGAAAAATCAAGGGAATGACCTTTCACACAATAGGTACGCCCACTCTAGGGGATTGATGAAGGATACGGCCAAGAATCACTGTGGATGAGAAGTGAGTGATGGGTTGTAACCTGTACCAGTGGAGGAACTAGTCACACTGATAAAACTCACAGCTCATAAGTTCATTGGATCATGGTTATAGAGTTGGAAAAGACCTTAAGAGTCATCAGTCCAACCTCACCCATTTACAGATGAAGAAACTCAAAGCAGTTAAATGACTTGTATACTGTCATACAAATAGTAGTATGGAACTGGCTGGGATTTGAATTCAGGTGATCTGGTTCAAGCCCAGGATTCTTCCTACTATATCCCTCTGCCTCTCAAAATCTCTTGAAGTTTATGTTCTAGCCTACTACTCACCATTAGCTCATCATTCTATCTCAGCATTCTAGGATATTAAGATATTTTTGGAATTCTGACGTTGTAATCCAATGTAACAAACTATTTGTTCTGGTTTTGTTTCTTCTAGAAATCATATATACATGCCAGCTACAGCTAATCCAAATCATTGATAAAAATGTTACATAGCACAGGGAGAAGAAGAGATTCCCAGGGGAGATGATAAGATAAAGATGAGAAGACAACACTTTATGTTACTGTAGGCACTCAGGTTCAAATTCAAAATGAGTTATCAGTTGAAAAAAAGGAGGAGGGGTGAAAAAAGACAATGGCACTACATTTTGCCATTACATAGAGTTGTACAAATGATGCAAAGTGGTCATTCCAATGAGGAAGTCAAAAGAGTCTGAGTGAGTCAATATTTAACCATCTTGTCCAGTGAGATAGACATGGCACTCAAGTAGAACACTAGATTTGAGTGAAATTTGTTTGCAAATCATACAAACTAGGATGATAGAAAATTAAAACCAGTATTGCCTTCCCTCTCCAACCTCCAAGAAAATAGTAGTGGATGAGAAAAAATTCTTCATAGAGTTTAGACTGAGATCCTGAGAGTAGGTGAGCCTAGAAGTGGATCACAGATAGATACATAGTATATTCAATTTTCTCACATTGTTTTTATAGCAATCTGTTTACTTGTATAGACAACCATTTTGTTATTCAGGAAGGAAATGTGGTAGAGTGGGGAAAACACTAGCTTTGACGTCTGGACTTGTGACCAGATTCTGTCAATGACATTTACTCTTTAGTGATTTTGACACATGATTTCATCTACCTGGTCCTCAGTTACCTCATCTGCTAAATGAGCATGCTATATTACCTAACCTCTCTTGTGGCTGTTCAGTCATTCAGTCTTGTCCGAATCTTTGTGACCCCATGCACCATTATGTCCATGGGGTTTTCTTGGTAAAGATACTGTCATGATTTAACATTCCTTTTCTAGGAGATTAAGGCAGACATGACATGGCTACAGAGCTAGGTAATGCTTGAAGTCAGATTTGAGCTCAGGTCTTCCTGACTCCAGGTCCAGAGTTCTGTCCACTTAGCCACCTAGCTGCCTCAAGTAGCTCTCTCCATGTCTGGATCTATGAAGCTATAAAGTAGGGCAAAGGTATTTGAGATGATGAAATTCTAGAGAGCTGTGAACTTGTCCAGCCATTCTTGAAACTATGCTCTTGAAACTGTACACATAGTTTTGACCGACGAAAATCACTGTGAGGTCTATACCCCAAAGAGCTCTACTAATGAAGCTCAGGACCCATGCATATGACATATATCTAGAGTAGTTCTTTTTCATAGAAACAAAGAATTGGAAACTAAAGAGGTGAGGGGTGGAGGAGGTGACTATTGATTGGGCAATGATTGGACAAGTTATGGGATATGAAAGCAATACTATTGCATTGTAAAAAGGACAAAAAATTCAGTTTGAAAGAAATTTGGAGACTTACAGAACTCAGAGTGTGAAATGAGCAGAACCAGCAGATCAGTTTCTGCGATGACACTGATATTGTAAAGACAAATGGGAAAGACTTAAGAACTGATGAGTCCCATGACCAGGCACAATTCAGGAAATCAATGTTGAAGTGCGCCACCCATCTCCTGACACACAGGTCATGGGCTCAGATACAGAACAAGACAACAGTCTTGGAAATGACCAGTGTGGGAGATTTTCTTGTTTTTTTTTTCTTTTGGTTTGATACATATTTATTACAGTTTGTTTGTTTCTCCAATGAGAGAGAGAAGAGAAATCCTTGTTAATTGAAATAAAAATACGATAATTTACATAAGGAATTCTGTGTTGGAGATGATGAATTCATGGGCATTCAGCGATTGATTTTCAAGATAACGCATAGGATATTCCAAATGAAAAGGTTATACAATGCAAAAAAAGTCTGACCACAAGTCATAAAAAATTATTGACCAATAGGAATGGCTTTTTTTCTTTATGAGAATAGTATGTAGACACATGGGAGGTATTTTTTGACATGCTCATGAATAAAGAACGCCAGATTATTTAACAGGTCTGTGGCTGACCCAAATACCTCCACCTGTATGAAGCCTTTTCTGACTTTCTCACGTGCTAATGCCTCATCCCTGAAATTATCTTTTATTTATTTTGAGTATATCATATATTTGACAGTCTATACATATTGTTAACCTTGTGAGAACATAAACTCCTCCAGGAAAGGGACATTTCTATTTTTATATCTCTAGGGCCTCGTATAGGGTCTGGTACATAGTAAGCATCCAGCAAATACTGATTGATTAATTGATTTGTAGTCATACAACTGACTAAGAGGTATGATAATAGCTATCATGACAAAATGCTTTAAGGTTTGCCAAGTACTTTACACATACTATACACATACTATACTATCTCATTTAATCCTCACAGTAAACCTGAGAGAAAGGGGTTGTTATTCGTCCCATTTTACAGATGAGGAAACTAAGTCAGAGAAGAGATGAAGTGCCTGGTTAGTACGCAGCTGAAGCTGGATTTGAACTTTGGCCTGAAGTCAATCTAGGATCTTGCCATGTTTAATGTTTGATGAATTAAAAACAGAACAAAACACAAAACCAACCCTGAGATCGGAAGACTCTTCTTAAACAAAGTGTTCCCCAGGCATATATTAAAATCTTTTACAAAAGCAGCCATGAAGATGATCTTGTTTTTTCAATCAATAAACTGAATGTGGACCTTTTGAATTGTGCAGAACAAGGAGAGGAGAGTTCTCCTGGGCTTTTGTCAGGAGGGTCATCGAGCACATCTAGCAGACACACGAAGAAAAGGATGTCTTTGCAACAGTGAGGGTCTTCAAATGTTTCTATTTTTAATAGTTCATGGAGGGAGAAGGGGAAGAGAATAAGGATTTTTTAATCGCCTACTATGTGCTGGGCACTTTACGAGTATCTCGCTGGATCCTCACCACAGTCCTGGGAGGTAGGTGCTGTTATTTATACCCATTTTAAAGTTAAGGAAACTGAGACAAACAGAGGCTAAGTGACTTACCCAGGGTCACACAGCTATCTAAGGGTCTGAGATCAGATTTCAGCTCAGGTCTTCCTGAATTCAAGCCCAGTACTCTATCTGCTGCATCACCTAGTTACCCAAGGGAACTCTGAAACACTGTAGAGTATCCTCACTGAATCCATCTTCACACAACAGAGATTGGCTTGGCCATCCACAGTAGAAAGACTTACTGTGTTCATCCATCATTGCTGAAGAAGACCATGCCATCAGAGAAATAATGACATGACTTGCATTTGACTTTGTTCTGAGTGAGGGAGGGCTGTGACAGATCACCTGCCTCACTTCTCCTCCAGAGTCATCTGAATCCAGTGACCAGATATTCATCAGGATGACTGGAGATGACCCAGGATGCACTGGGAGATCTTGGCCCCTTTAGGTCAAGGTCTATGCAGGTACTCACTTAGGGTGAGATATTGCCCTCTCATTGAATAGGCCTCTTTAAGAAGTAGCCAGGAGAATGCCTATTGCCTAGATCTGGACACATGCGTGGTGGACACTTTAGTAGATCAGTCCTTCCAACCTCCTTTACTTCTGTACATCTTAGGAGCTGCTGTAGTTGAACAATGAGTAGGAAAAAAGACTTGGTGAGATTGAACTTAGGAAATGATGCCGTACTTTCAGTGATCACTGGCTTTACCAAAGCTCACATCCAACACCAAAGTTTCCAAATGTTTCAATATCTGTGAGTCATGGAACAACATGCCTTGGAAGATTCAAAGTTACCAGTAAAGGAAAGGACACTGGAATGTGTCTTATGTCCAACACATTAGACACAAGAGGCTTGTGGTATTGGCATTAGAAACACTTACCATATGTAAGACATGGTAATGAGGAAGATACAAAGATAAGAACATGTGGCTCTCAGCCTTTTTAGGGAGCTTCTGATATAACAAAAGAGACAAAACAACATTAATGTGAAGAACAAGCTAGATGATGGGAACACAAGAGAAAGTCAAACACAGGACTAGAAGAATTTTGAAGAAGGAAAGATCATTTCTGAACTGCCCCCAGGAAGGATTTAATATGAGTCATTTTCCCTTGCAATCTTAAACCAATGGATGAGCTTTCTCAAGAGCATCCCAGAAGAGTGTTTAGGGAGGATGACCAGGATTGTGAAGGGCCTGAGGTCACAATTTATGAAAACAAGTTGAAAGAACTGTGATGTTTAAGGTGGAAAAGGCAGTGAGGAAGGAGGGTGCCAGCTGACCTCAATTACCTGAAGAGCTGTCCTGCAGAAGAAGGGTGGCAATACTTGTTTCACTTGGCTTCAAAGGACAAAATTAGGAGTAATGGGGGTGTGTAAGGGGATGAGAAGCAGAACTTATGTCAATATAAAGAAAGGCCTTCAAAACAACAAAGTTGTCAAAAAGTGGAATGGGCTTCCTCAATGACCTTCACTGGAAAGCTTCAAGCAAGGTTTGGACCACAATTGTGGGAGGAGGGTGTGGAGGGAATTCTTGTTCACATGGGCTGCACTAGATCCCCTCTGAAGTCTCTTCTGAGTCAGAGGCTCCATGTAATTTTTTGTATTTGCATCACAAGCCTAAACTTTCATGAGGAAGGAAAATCTTTTACCTTTGTGTATGTAATTTGGAGTATCAATAAGAAGCTAGAGTTTTCTCTTTCTCTTTTTCTTCTTTCTTTTCCTTCCTTTTTGTTTATTCCTTTCTTTTTCCTCTTTTCCTTCCTTCCTTCCCTCCTTCTTGCTTTTCTCTCTCTCCTTCTCCCTCTCCCTCTCTCCCTCTCCCTCTCTCCCTCTCCCTCTCTCTCTCTCTCTCTCTCTCTCTCTCTCTCTCTCTCTCTCTCTATTTTCTTCCTTTGTCCTTAGAATACATACCAGATAGGCAGCCAACTACTCCAGAAGCATATGCATAAGGCTAACCTTGCAATGACTAACGAACATGACCTTAAGGGTAGGGGTGACTGTGTGAGTGGGAGGCATAGGAAGTGCCAGATGGAAGGAGCAGGACAGAGAATAAGATTCAAGTGCCATCTGCCACAGAAACTATAATATCAACAAAAGAGCAGAATGCCTCAGGTTACATGGAAGGAGAGTGAAAAAATTTCACGCCAAAAAAGAAGGATCAGAAATGGAAATATTATCTAAGAAAGAGAATGGGGTCAGGTCTATGTACCTTGTCCAAGTAGCCAAGGACCTAGGAACATAGAATTGTATGCAGAAGGGCCCTTAGGGGTCCCAGAATCTGAAGGTTGGAAGGAGGCTGGACGGTCATCGAAACCTGCTCACACCAATACGTATTTCTGCTACTGTATAACTGACAAGTACGCTGTAGCTTCTACTTGAAGATTTCAAAGAGGAGGAAGTCAGCCCCTCTCATGGCAGTACGTTCCACTCTGAGCCAGCTCTCGTTGTTAGAGAAACTTTCCAGACAGAAGTTTAGATGACTCCTGTTTCTTTCCTCTGGGGCTTGGCAGAACAAGCATAAGCACAACCAGCCTGACTCTCCCCCTCCTCGTCCCCCCGCCCCCCGCTGGCATCAATGGATGGAAGTTGTTAGAAGGCCAGTTAAGGCTTGATATCTCCTTCTGTGTAGATCCCAAGCCTCTCCAAGCCTTCTTGTCCTGTGCAATTCTCATACATGTCTTTACAAAAATCCCCCAGAGAAGGTTCCCTCGTTATGCTGGTGATTATCCCACCTTTGGTGGGAACAAATATGACATCTGAGCTTCCCATCCCTCCCTCTCCCCACATGCCCTGCCCACTTCCATTTCTAGGGTGCCATCTTTTCTAGCACCTATCATGTGGTAGCCATTGTTGGTGTCCTCCAGGAGCTGACTTACGGTCGCAACGAATTCAGGCTACCTCCTCTTCTATCTCTTCTGAGTGTTCCATAATTTGCAGCCATGGAACTTCCCACTGAACCATACAATGGAGGAGGAGATAAACTTGCATGTCAGGGAGCTGCTCAGAATCATGGCAAGTACAGTCAAGTCTCCCATATGCAAGATCAAGAAGAGTTTCTCTTCCTGGAATGGATGAGTAGATCCAGGAGTCATTTCAGTTGCGTCTGATTCTTCACGATCCTATTTGGAGAGTTCTTGGCAAGATGCTGGAGTGGTTTGCCATTTCCTTTTTGTAGCTCATTTTAGAATGAGGCAATCGAGGCAAACTAGGTTAAGTGACTTGACTGGGGTTACACAACTAGTAAGTGTCAGAGGCCAGATTTGAACTCGTGGAAGAATTTTCCTGACTCAACGTCCACTGAACTACTAACTGCCTTAAGATACAATTGATTAGATTTAAATGTTAAGTCCAACACTTGGGATAAAAAACAAAAGAACTCAACCATTTACCTGGTGTGGGGAAAGGGGAGATTCACTGATGTTGGAAATCCATTAATATGAAAATGTCCCGAGTTCCAGCGATCCACAAGTGCAATCTGTCAAAGGTGCTTATGCCCTTTTGATAGCACTGTACTGTCCAAAATGAGGGAGGTCATTGTACTCATTCTAGTCCAGTTTTCTCTGGAATACTCTGGGTTGTTCTGGTCACTTCATTTTAGGGGAGGATGCTGATAAGCTGGGACACCCACAGGAGAGGGCGATCAGGAAGATGGGGAGGGTCAACAGCACACCATATATCAGTTCCTTAAGGGAACTAGCTATTGCTTAAACTGAAGAGGTGAAGACATGGCTGGGGAGGAGGGGGTGGGTGGGAAATAAAAGCAGAATATGTCAATATTTCAAGAATTGCCCCCAGGAAGACAGAATACACTTATTCTGTCTAGTACTAGAGGACAGGACTAGGGCCAATCAATCAATCAAGATATTCATTAAGAGCCTACTATGTGCCAGGCACTATACTAGGTACTAGGGAGGTGTGTACAAAGAATAAAACAATCCCTACCCTCAATGAGCTTGCGTTCTAATGAAGAAGATTAAAAATCACATGGAATATACATACACACACATATATATATATATATATATATATATATATATGTGTGTGTATGTATGTATATAGTTAATAAATGCCAGCAACACATACAAAGCAGTCAAACCTAGGCTTTTGAGAGGGAGGCCATTAGCATTCTGGGGGAAGAATCAGGACAGGCTTCATGCCTTTCAGGACAAGATGATAACTGAGCCTTAAAGGAAAAGAGATTTTGAGACAAGCAGCTCAAAGTTATAGGGAAGTATAATTTGACTTAATATAAGGAAAAAGTTCCTAACAGAGCCCTCCCCAAGTGGAGAGCACCACATTTCTGGGGGTGGTGAGTTCCCAGGCACTGGAGGTATTTAAATGGAAGCTGGAGGACCACTAGTTAACAATGGTTTTTTTGGAGGTGGGATTGGGGTGGGGGTAGGATTCATGCTGGGGTCTGGGTTTGACCTCCTGAACTTCAAAATCTCTTTAAGTTCTGAGTTGATAAGCCACACTGATGCTGTAAGTTAGTCATTTCTTAGGCTGATTTACTACTCGATTGGCTTCTTTTTTTTAAAGCAAATCTAGGATACCCCCCACCTTAGCAATTTTGAAATGATTTCTCAAAGACTATACAGCAGGATTGTTTTTCTGATGTTGTCTTCCAAGAGAGGTTGGTTGATTTCTGTGCTTTGTTTTTTTTAATCAGATGTTGACATGGAACCCTGAGGGCTTGCCAGATCAGTCTCTAAAATCCTGCTCTAATAATAGGTCTCAGCAGAAGCAGAAGACTGGGCCCCATGGAGGTGCTATTGGGTTTGAACTCATGTCTATGCTCTACAATCAACTGAGTAAAGATTGTTTATTGTCCCAGTTGTCAAAGGATGTGGGAAACACAGTGCCCTGAAGCTGACTTTGTGCAGGCATCGTTTTATTTGGTCTAAGCCCAGAATATTATATCTCAGCTCTTTCCAAAACAAAAAAGACCCAAATACAGCACAACCACATCCCTCATTTTCTGCAAGCTTTGATAAAGTCATGGAGAAGCCCAAGTTCCATTCTTTCTATTCTATTCTATTCCAATCTATTTATCAATCACCTACTTATCTATCAAATGAAATATTTGTAAAGGTCTTACTTAGCACAATGCCAGGCACATAGTAGGCACAGATAATAAGGGATAGCTAGGCCAGGATTCAAACTCAGGTCTGTCTGACTCTGAGTACAAAGCTCTGTCCACTCTTCCACCTCCAACATTGATGGGCACTAATGGGTTTTCCCTGCCCTTCTAGGGCTCCTAGATACAAGCACATTCATGTGTAAGGAGGCCATTCCTATTTATCAACATATTCCTATGACTCCTGCTGAAGAAAACAGCCAATTAGAAGGTAGTTAAAAGGCAAAGGGTCATGCAAATTGGGAGGCACTAGCTAAATCATGGAATACTGAGAAAATACTGGATTTGTATGTAGGCAATGAAACCTGGGTTCAAATCCAGAGTTTCCATCAAGGAATTTTGTTTGAGCTATGTCACAGACAGGTTGCACTGATGCTAGAAAGAGTGCTGGACTTAGAGTTGAGATGACCTGGGTTCAAATTCTACCTAGCAGTATGACCATGAGAAAGTCACCCCTGCACATATATGCACATATATATAAAGAAAAATAGGAAACAGAAGATAAAAAATAGAGAATAAGAGTAGTGGTTTATAATATGGTTTTAGAGATGATAAATTTGGATTTAGTTTATTAGGTCAGACCTATAAAGGTTGACGACTTCCTTTTAAGCATCATGCCTCTGATTTGAAAAGCTGGTGCCAAGTAAGAACCAAGTGCCATGTGCATTTCATCTTGGAAATGTCGCTGTTGCCAATCAAGTTAGGTCTTTTCCTCAGTTATGAATAGCAGAAAACATAGATTAGTGCATACAAGCCAGCTAATTGTATATATATATATACACATACATATATGTGCACGCACGCACGCACACACATATATGTTAGACATAGTCTGGTATCTTAAAAACCAAACCAAACCAAACCTTCCACACCAATAGTTTTCCATTTCCATTGCTGGCTTTTCTTTGGGCACTTTCACTTTCTCTTAATTATGTTCCAGGGGCCAGAAATTCACACAATTCTCCTTTCTTTGAGTGCTCGGCAGTTTTCTTTGGCTTTGCCATTATCTTGTCCTAATGCTATTACAGAATCTTGTGAAACCCATAACCTGAAATTCCCTCACTTTCTTCATATGGTAGAGAACTGGCTTCTCCATTCAGCCCATTTTTTTATCCGGAAAAAAGGAATTTTGGAGTCAGTCTGGAGTTTTTGAAAAAAGAACGTCTCTGTCTTCTTTCAGTCCTCATATTTGAAATCACCTTTTAGTTACTTATATCTATACACAACAGGACTTCTCACCAGCATTGTTCCAAATTTTTCTTCTAGCTTGCTTTTTTGCTTTAGAAATAAACTTCTTTCCTAAAGGGGAGAGGTCTTTCTTTCTCTCCTTTCAACACTTTAAAACATTTGGATTGGATAGAGAGGCAATGTGGAATAGTTGGTAGATAAAGCTCTGCTCTCCAGGAGCTCCCAATTGAAGAGGGTTGGGTCATGTTAAGTGAATCGCCTTGACACAGATAGTCCATGTCATAGGTGGGACCAGAAGCTGTACCGTCAGGAGGTATAAAACATATGGAAGCATCTCTTTCTGAAAGCCATATTTCAATACATCAGGATGTGACCCCTCGTTCTTTCGGGGTAATAGAGCTTAGAGATAGATGGGGTCATCTTAGCCACATTCGTGGTGATGCCCATCTCTCCATCATCCTACTTTATCCACCTGTTTCTGCCTCAAGCGAAAACATATATAGTTGTAGCTATGTCAGTGCTGTTCAGGTCTCTGAGAAGCAACAGCAAAGATAGCACCTTTTGGGACATGTGAACACAATACAAAATGAAGTCAGATTACGTATTTGAGTACCATGTAATAATACCTTAACAGCAGGGGGCAGTGATGGTTTAGAAATATCATTCCCTTGGTTTACACAGGGTATAATTTATGTAATCCAATACTTAGCACAGTGCCTGGTAAATAGTAGGCACTTAATAAATGTTTATTGACTTCATTAACTATTATATTATCTAAACTGGGCCCTCACTGCAGCAAGGCAAATATTTTATTTCTCTCTAATTAAATCCACCCTCCAAAAAGGGTGTTCCAAAAACTTCTCATTTCTCCTGAATTCTCCTATGATACCCTCTTCTCCCCTTATCTCTTCCCCTCAAAAAGACCATTCACCAAGATATCCCCAGTTGTCCCTCCTCCTCATTTCTCATCACTCAGGCACGTTTTACTATTTCTTCTTTCACTCTGATCCTTTTCCTTGTCAAGGCAAACCATTCTTTACCAGGCTCTGATACCAATCCTTTCCAATGTTTCTAGTAATTTGTTTCCATTATCATGCCTACTCTCTTTCTCAAGTCTTTAGTCTCTCCTTGTCTATGGTTTCATCTCTCCTGACTACAAATATGACAATGTCTCCCCCAACACCCATCCTTAAAAACCCCTCATTTTACCTGACCATTCCTGCCCATTATTGATCCACATATCTCTTTTGTGACTAAACGCTCTGCCTATCATTGGTTCCTCTACTTATCTTCTTACTTTCTTTTAAGCACTCTGCAATCTGGCTTCTCATGGTTCCACCCCAACTGCTCTTTCCAAATCTACCAATGATCTTTTAGTGGCCACTTCTCCATCCTCAATCTTCTGGATTCCTCTGCAGTCTGCTGAGTACCTTCTTTTTTTTTTGATATTTTCTCCTCTCTAGCTTTTCATCATACTGCTCCTGTTTGAATGCTCCATCTCGGTTTCCTTTGCTCTTTCTTCATCTCTATCACACTCTAATCCCAGATATTTCCCAAAGCTCTTTCCTGCCCCCCCTCCACTACCAGTTCTATACTCCCTTTGTACTATTTCATTTGGGGATCTCATCAGCTCCCATGGGCTCATGTATCATTTCTACTGGCTCTAGATCCAATTCTCGTCTCCCCTCCTGAGCAGAGATTTATGGTCACAATTTTCCAACTACTTCCTGGACATCATAAACAGGATGTATGGCAAGTATGTCAAATTCAGCACATCCAAACAGAACTCATTACCATTCATTCCAAGCTTTTTCCTATTTTGAACTTTTCTGTGACTGCCAAGGGCACCACCATTTCTCCCTGTTACCTGTGCTTGCAACCTCAATGTTGCTCTTGAGACCTTACTTTCTTTTATGCTACTCGATAACGAATTCATTGCAACATCTTGTCTTTTCTGCCTTCACCATCTCTCTTATACACTACCCCTTCTTTTTACTTAATATAATCACAGCCATACTTCAGGTTCTGATCACCTTTTCTTGCATTAGTACGACAGCCATCAACTTGGTTTTCCTGCCTCAAGTCTCTACTCATATCAATCCAGTCTTTACTTAGGTTATTCTTCTTAAGCATAGGTTTTCCTGGTACTTTACCCTGGCAAGTGCACCTTTTACTAGCTTTCCAAAATTTCACCACTTTCTCCCATACTCAGTCATCTCCTGGGGATTGATAATGAAGGTGATTACTCCAGTTCCACTCTTTTTGGAAAGAATTCTATCATGGATGCTGGCCAATGACCCTGGGCGGACAGCAAGAAGAGGAAATAAGATAGTGATAGCAAAAATGACCTCAGGATCCTTGACAGTCGGTGCATCCAAAACATTCCACTCCATTACCGTTACCTACAACCATTCACACACATCTATCACTTCCAGGTTTATAAAGGGCTTTCACAACAATGTGAGTAGAATATGTAAAGTCAATATGATAGGTATTATGATTTCTACCTTACAGATGAGGAACCTGAGACTCCGAGAGGCATGACCAGTAAGTGTTGAGAGGTAGGTTTTAAACTTGGGTTTCCCGACTCTTTCTACTGTGTCAAACTCCTTCTTTCTTTTCCCACATTCTTCCCTTCTGGCTTCATGCCACCTTGGTATGCCTTCAGACTGGCCCTTACATTCATTTTCCCTTGGTTTCATCTGGATCAAAATGTTCTTGGTGGAAGGCAGGGGAAAGATACAGGAAACATAATGTGATTTACCTGGTCTTCTCCCCTCCAAGACATAGCCAAGGTCACACACTTACCAAAACCGAGTTCAGCCCCCAGATGTAAAATAAAAATGCCTTTTGTCAGTATTCATTTAATTAAATTCATGTAAGATTTCCGGTGGGTCCAGAAGAGTGACTTTCAGGAACATAGGATGTCACACACACTAGAAATGTTTTGCTAGTAGTGACCATTATTAAGTGACCAGAACTCTTTATTTAAACCAATTCTTACAAATGAGTTAAGTACAATTCAGATATGGAGATCTGCATGTCTACTTGTCTGTCTCCAAAGGTGATTGACTGTGAAAATTACAAAATGCTTAACATAGTGCACATAGTAGAGACTTAAATGCTTGTTCCCTTTCCATCCTCTATCTATCTATCTATCTATCCAACTATCTATCTATCTATCATCATCTCCATATAATTATCTGTCAAGACTTAAAGAACTATCTAGAGTTTCCCTATCCATAGTCTCACAGCTATTTTGTGTTAGGGGGAGAATCTGAACTTAGTGATTCCTGGTACCAAGCTCAACTCTGTAACCACTATTGCTGCCTCTCATTGCACTCATAGAGGTTATTTTGTGAAACATTTATAGAAAATAGTACTTTGCTTACTATGATAGTTCCTCTTCCTTTCCTTCTCTTCATTTCCCTTTTTCTCTTTCTCTTTACAGTGAAGTTATAATTAGGCCCTGAATTTTGTACGTAGTCCTCAGTTTCCTAAAATGGCAAGAGGGTACTGACGGAGTTGTTCATTGTCCTGAAGTTATTCCAAAAGTTAACTTAGTGAGCCACAGATACAAAATCACACAAATGCTATTTTACATTAATATGATCTCAAAGAAACACCCAAGATCATGAGCATCAATTATGTTCAACTATAACAAGCAATTTTCTGAAATACAAGCAGTCCAGAGTCATGTGAAATCGTTTTACAAAATCAAAAGATGTTTTTGCACTTGATACATCACCTTTATAATCAATGAATTGCAGAAAAGTTTAAAAAGAGCCCTGGTTGACAGAGTTAAGTTCCTTGGCCAAAAAAATTGCCAAACATGGTTTATTTTCTTTTTTCCCTAGAATTTGCTATAATTTTATGACGACAAATCAATTGCTTTACCAAGAAAAGCTCAAGAAGATTATTATTTTTTTATTTTTTTCTATGAGAAATTGAAAGTCATATACAAATCAAATTTAAGAAATTCTAATCAAACTTTTCATCTTTTCCAAGTAGCCATAGCATTTTCATTTTAGAAAGTGAGACTAGATTTGTTTTTGAAAGAATCTCTGGGATATCAAAATGGAGATAGGGAGAAAAAGGTCAAGGGTGGGGATGAGGGAGTAAATCGGAGTTTGGTATGCTATGTACTACTTACCTTCAAAAGTCAAATAAAACTTTCCTCTGTCAAACCAAACGAGGGAAGGCTGGTCATTCTCTGTATGGTCAGGAGTTGAAGCGGGATGGGAAAGGTTAAGGAGAGGGAGAGAGAAGGACACAGTGTGAGTCACAGAGAAGCTCATTATTCCAATTATTGGGTAGGTAGGGTGGAGGAACTGAATGGCATTAACGTGCAGGAAAACAGGCCCTGGAGTTCCCATTGCCTTGAGAATTAGGAGAGCAGAAAACAAAAAGCAAAGCTATGGAAGAGTCGAGGGAGGGATGAGGGAATTATTGACTGCTTGACTTTGGCTTGCTGGTATGTATGGAGCAGGAGGAGGCATCCTGGACATGCAAGCTGGATTAGCATATTTTAACTGCGTTAGTTTTGGCAAGCCCATCCAGTAATTTCCATCCCAAGTTCACCTCAAATGGCATCCCCTCCTGTGTTGTAGAGAAATATCCATAAAGAAAACAGAAATCAACTTGTTTAAAAGTAGCTAAAATCTACCTTTTAATGACATCAAAATTGGAGGAGTGTGTGTCAAATGAACAGTTGTCCGAGATGCCTTTTACCTCCCATCCCTTCTCCGTATAACATGAACTCAAAATTCCCTTTATATACTTGAGAAAAAAAATCATCGGAATAGCCAAACAAATCCCTGCACCAACTCTGGAGCAGTTAAATTATTCCTTCCTTCCTCAGTCAATTCACAAAGCCAGAGCATCTCACTGTTTCTCCAACCTTTTCACCAAGAAACTGCCATGCAAGATGGTGCTTTGTAATTTACAAAAGAAAAAAGAGATGTTGGTGGCATTAGCCTCCACTTGCAAACAGGTCAATACAGAATGTGTCTGAGAGGCACTGGACACTCATGGAGTGGAGAGCATGTCCATGAAAGTAGTAGGCATTCGGATGACAGAATGGCTTAGGTCATTGCAAACGGAGATTTCTGGGAGTCTCTTGGCTGGCACCATACCTTCAGGCGTTTCGCCGTGCCTTTCAAACGAAGGGAGCTTGCCACTAAAAACATCATCTTCTGACACCGGAAACCAAAGGAACATAAAGAAATGGGGGAGAAGCAAAATAAAAACAAAACAAAACACAAACCCAAGTGAAATCCAACCACACACACCATATCTTAACAGAACACAAAGGAGGGTGCGCATGGAAAGACCAACACACAAGTCATTGGGATGTGGTGAGCATCTAGGGGCCAGTCATGAGCTGACAAGATCAACATTCAATGAGGCTGCTTCCTACCCCCGCCCCTCCTTAAAACTAAAGGAAACCACAAGGATTTGGTGTCCACACCTCTGAATCCTGACAAAAGTCCATCAGCCTCATCATGTACATACCACATCAACTCCCAGAGCAGATTGTTAAAGGGATGATTCATGAATAATTGGCTTATGATGCCAGTGTACTTTTCTGCTCTGATGTAATTCATTCCAAGTGGTCAGGCAGATGCCCATCTACAAGAACATCAGTCTATGGATTGACTGCTCACCAGTGTGGTCTGACATGCAAATTCCACACCCCCACCCACAGACATATCTATATATCTTTAGGTATCTTTAGATATATAGTGATAGATAGAGACAACAAAAATCCATCACAAAAAAGCAAAAACAAGAAGAAGAAGAGATAATTGGCTGAGGCCCCATGGGCTTTGTGGGAAAAGTCAAGGTATTGAAGTCAGAGGACCTGGATTTGAATCCTCACCTCCACAGTTCACTAGGTGGTCCTTTTACTTCATTGGGATTCAGTTTCCTCATCAATATAATGAAAAGATTGGATTAAATTGCTTCTAAGGAGTCTTTCTATGCTTCATTCCATGATTGAAGGATTCCTCCCCTCCCCTCCTACACACACACACACACATACCTTTTGGCAGTGGTGCTGGGATTCTGGGGTAGGGAACTCTAGGTGTGGAGAGTTTTTCCAATGACACAGATGACAAGTCATATGCACCTTATAGTGCTGGAGAGCTCCTTGGGGACACTGAGAAGTTAAGTGACTTGTTCATGGTCACACAATTAACATGTGTCAGAGGAAACATTGAACCCAGGCCCTTCCTGACTCCAGTTCTTTTCCTACCACACAAAGTTATCTCTTCTCAATATTTCCCTTTCACAAGTCAGGTTCCAAATTATACAGTCACAATTTTACCAACATTCAGGCAAACTTCATATAAAGTCTTTCTTTGGTATATTTAGAATTCTCTTCCCTATGATTCAGAGAGCTGGCACAGTATAGGGAAAACGGTCCTGGACATAAAATCAGGAGGGGTAGCATGATATAGAAGTTGAGACATTGAACTTGAGATAGGAAAGACTTGAATTCAAATCCTGCCCCAGACACTTACTAGCTATGTGCACTTTGGGCAAGGGTGATCCCTCAACCCTTCTGTCTTCTTCTCTATAAAATGAGGGAGCTGATGGAGGGTCCCTCTCACCTTCAAAGCTATGCTCTTTGATTCTATGAGAAATGGGTTGGAGCTCTGTCTTTGTAATTTACCAACTGTGTGACCTTGGGTGAATTAATTAACCCTTCTCCTCATCTGTAATATGATGGCATTGGACTAGATGACCTCTGAGGGCCCCTTCCAACTCTAGCTCTATGATACTAAGTCACTTAAATTCTCTCTGAGCCTCAGTTTTCCCCTATGTAAAAAGAGGGGTTTGGACTAGATCAGAAGTGTCAAGTTGCTTCAGTGACAAGCAGTGGGTAAAACTCCAGAATGGGCTTGAATCGGATGAAAATATAATTGAGAAATGTTCAGAAAAATAAAGGAAAATGTAATACATGTAATGTTGATTTGTGATTATCTAAATCAACATTTGAATTTGACACCCCTGGATTAGACCTCTAAATTTCCTTCTAGTTCTAAATATATGAATCTATGACACATACTCAGTTTCCTGATCTGTAAAAGGAAACTCCTGGCATCCCTTCTAGCACCAGTGTTGTTTAATGATGCTAGCTACATCCTAATAGGAGCTCTCATGGTTCTGTTTACCATAGAACTCCCCTTTGCTTGCCTGGTCCTTGTAGTAATTACCGATTAACTGAATTTTGGGAGTTTTCCTTAATACTGACTTCTTTCTGTTCTTTTCAATCAATCAACAAGACCAAGGACTTTCCCAACCCTCCATTTTCCCTGATGGAGCCCTGGCACTAATTATTGAGAGAGAAAAATCGGGAGTGATGGTTTTGGCACAATCCTAGAACCTTGAGCACCATCATCATCCACCACCGGCCTCTGACCTGTATTCAACTTCATACACCCGTGTCAGGAGTAATGATGTACACCAAATTTAGCCCATGGTCCAAATTCAGGTAGGGGATGAATGGAAGTTGGCTTCCCAAATCTGGTATGACCTCTATACTTCTCTCATCTAAGTACAAAATCAATTAAAAGTAGACTAGACATTGGAAAAGAAAGTACCCCATTCATGAACTAGAAATCCACCACTGGAATTCTCCAGATGATGCATGAGAATATTCTATAAATGAAATCTTTTTCTGGAAAATCTTCTAAGCTTTATCTTCTAAATACAAGCATAAGGACCAAATAAGAATATCTAGAATGACCTTTGAGGTGGGAAGGCCATTGCATTAATGCAACAAGAGGGTGACTAACTTGTGCAGGGAGGTAATTTCATGGGTATAAGTCAGGTACTTTGGGGATTTCTGCAGGTCCCTTTGTGTTATTGTCTAAATGAATCCTCAGTTGCACCAGATAGGACCCTGGCAGATAGCACAAAGTTAATTCACCTCTGGAAATATTCATAGAGCAGTATAGTTACTGCTATAGTTCGTCGGAAAGGATCAAAGAATTTCCAAGTTATGAAGGACCTCAGAGGCCATCTGGTCTACATCATATCTGAACAAGAATTCCTCTTCCAAGATACATGGTCAGCAGTCATCCAGCCTTTGTTTGAAACCTTTAGTGAAGGTCTAAGTAGCTTATTCCATCTGGGGACAGTACTCATCTTTTCTTTTTAACCAACATCAAGGTTAAATTTGGGGCCACACAGAACATCCTTTTTCTGCTTAGGACCTCTTATACTATCTGAGTACAGCCTCAGTCTAGATTTTTTGGCTGCCATATCATTGGCTTGACTCATCTAATTCAGAGTCAAATGTAGGCAATTTTCCATCCCAAACAGAAAGCTGAAGACAGCTATCACGTCCCACCTAAATCTTTGCTTCTGCCTTATAAACAGCTCCAGTTCTTTTTGCTAATTCTCATAAAGTATGAACTCAAGATCCTTTACCATCTCTCAACATCTTCATTGCCTTAGTCTTGGTAATAATTAAAAGAGCAGGCCCTTCCACAACTTTACAGTTTGTAAAAGTGCTTTATATGAATATCTCATTTTTATGCTCACAACAACTCTGGAAAGTAGGGACTGTTATTTTCCTCACTGTATAGATGGAAAAACTGAGGCAGACAGAGGTTAAGTAACCTAGCAAGGTCACACAGCTAGTGAATGTCTAAGATTGGTTTTGAACTTAGGTCTTTCTGATGCCAGGACCAACACTCTATCCACTGATACTTTCTGTACATTCCATATCCTTCCTAAAATGTGGCATGCAGAATAGAACATCATGATCAAAATTGCAGTCTGACAAGAGATATTCTCTCCCAACGTACCCCACTGGAAAGAGTGATGGATTAGAAATCAAAGGATCTGGGTTACAGCACTAGCTGTGTGACTTTGCAAAGTTAGGCAATTCAATTTCGCCTTCCTAGACCTAAGTTTGTTCCTCTATGAAATGTGAGGATTGGGTGAGGACCCCTCTGACAATAGATCCAAGAAGTCAAGATCATATGACCCCTAGTTCTGGATCTCATGTCTCTCTTAATGCAAACTTAAATGTGCAATTAGGTCCGTGTCACATTCTGGACTCAACTAATTCATAGTCAAATGTATACAGGTTTCTGTCCCAAACAGAAGTCATGGCAAAGGAGAACTTTCGACATACTCCAGGAGGTAGAAAGGCCATTGCATTAATGCCAACTACACCCTTCTCACTAGAATGACCAGGACCATGGTGATCGTCTTTGACCTAGTAGATGATGGGCTGGGCCTACCCATTGCTTATAGGATCCTAGATTCCAGGTTGGAAGGGGCCTTAGGGCCACTGAGGCCAACCCTCTCATCTCACCAAAGAGGAAAGAGGCTTGAGGAGGTTAAGTGGTTTGCCCAGGTGGGCATAAAAGTTTGGAGTTGGACTCAATTTCTTTGCATTTTAAATTTCAATCTCCTTAAAGTCGAGGAGGCTTAAACATTTCTATTTTTTATTTGAGTCAATGTGACATGAAAGAAGTTCCCTAGGGATTGAAAAGAATACTTGAGATGATTTCTGAAGGCTCCAGAAGGACCTAGTGAAGGTGGAAGCCTCAGGGATGTGGAACTGAATGGTTTTGATTTTATCCATCCATTTGGCAAAAGCTAATTAAGGGCTACTGTGGGCAATGCAATGGCCTAGGTTACTGAGGAGGTAGGGACTGCAGCTGGCCTGTGATTTCATTGGTGTGAGGAGCTCCAAGGGCGGAACTCCTTCCAGCAACGCAGGTCAGCATCTTCTTTGCAATTCATAGATTGCTGCCTGGAATGCACTGACAAACCTAACCAGTAGTTTTCAGAGATGAGATTTGAGTCCAGGTCTTTCTGGATTCAAAGTCAGCTCTCAATTCATTCCATGCTGCCCCTTCCTTGAAAGATGCAAAGATAAATATGGCGCAGTCACTGCCTTAGCAAGAAAGTAAGAGTACCATGCATGCTTGCTCTCTTGCGCTTGGCCTTGGAAATAATAGCAATTTAATTTGTAATGAGGGATCTTTTTCAACTCCCTGTCCACTAATCCAGAATCAGTTAGCATTTTAAGAGACCTTGTTGCTAGGGGAAAAATAAAGCATCCACTAAGTTCCATTAGATTCACTTTCTTGCAATTAATAAATGTTGGTTTTTAATTTCTCATTTCAGAGCCCCTTGGCATTCCTGATTGGCACACCATTCAGATAGCTATTACAGATTCTGTTTCTTTTTTGCCAGGACAATCTATATACCCAGAAGCAAAGAATATGGAAGAATTTTCAGGAGTGTAATACAATTTAGAGTGTTTGCCTCACCTTGCAGACTTAAAAATTGGGGGAAAGGCATCCCAAGTTTCAGACAACATGACCAAAGTTCAACCTTAGAAATTGGCTGTGAATTCCTAATAAATGAACACATTACTTTTGCTGATATTCTTGGCATGTTTCCTTTAATGCTAAAAAAGAGCTTGCCATCATGGAAATACTTTTATTTAAGGGTTGAATGACAATTTATGAGCACCACTACAGGGGATAGGACAGCATAGCCTCTAAGGTGACTCAGCTTTAGGATTCTTTGAGTCTAGGAAATGATGACTGCTCATTTATTATAGAATCCTGGAAAGAGGATTTGATTTAAATTGTGAATATATAAGGAGATTCAACAAGGAAAGCGACCCATAAACGTCTCCATCTTTTGGCACTGAAGTCATGAGAAGAGATGTTAGTGACCAGTACACTTGTATTTCAGTTACAAAAGAACGTGATTCATGATCACAAGATGAAGGAAGAACAGGGGTCAAAATATTGGTTATTGAAGAAAGAGGCCAGCTTTTTAGAGCAGAATTGTTTTTCTTATTTTCATATTTCCATCTCAGAGTCTATGATTCTTGGGATTGGAAGAGATCTGTCAAGCTCAACCCTTGCCTGTACAACAACAATTCTCTCTACCTGACAAATCCAGCTGTCATTGGAACCAGTCAGGGGAAATCTACTACCTCTGTAGTGGGATTCTTCTAATTGTTCAGAAAAATGCCTTCCTATCCACATCCTTTTTGCTCTATTCACCATTCCTGTGACTTTCAAACTGAAACACCCTTGTCACAAAACTTCCACCATTAGAATATAAGTTCCTTGAAGGCAGAGATTGTCTCTGCTTTTGTATTTGTATTCCAAGAACTTAACATACAGCTTGGCTCACAGTAGGTAACTTAATAAATGCTCATCCATTCATTCGTTCATTCATTCCTAAGTTTGTCTCTCTGCATCTTATACCCATTCCCCCATTTAGTCTGTGTTTGGGAGGCTGCATGTGTGGCACAGTGGAAAGAACTGTGGTTCTAGAGACAAACGGGTCCAAATCTTGCATCTGAAATTAAATCTTTTTGGATCTCAATTTCATCTAAAATAAGGGAGATGGACTTAATGATCTCTGAGGGCTCTTCTGGTGCTGGATTTGTGATTCCATAGTTATGTCCCCAAGGGACAAAAAGCTCAGTCCTTTGCATCAGAGTTTTATCAAAATCCAATAAACATCAGGAAATTTAGGCATTTTGGAATGTAAATAGGGGCTTGTAGTTCTTCATTAGACATGGAAAGTCTGTCTCTACCAACTCCAATTTAGGACTTTACTTTCATGCCTCCCATGATGGAAATACTTCATCTATCTGGCTCTTAAGGACTAACCCAGTTTTCTTGGCTAGATCTGAAACAACACACTTTCAAATTAACTTGTTATTTGCTCTGTTCCTTTTGGTTCCCACTGCTTTCCTTCTGGTTTTGACTCCATTGCCATGGTCAGTATTAGGGAAAATTACAGGGGTAACAAGAAACACACACATACATATACACATACACACACAAACAAACATATTCCTATTGTTTTCAGAAACATTGCTAGATACTTTCCCAATTTTACCCACCCTTGTCATTTAACACATGAGAAATGGAGTTTGCATGGGGCCATGTTTATCCTGAATAGGCCCTCATTGTCAAGTAATCTAAGCCCATCCTCTCTCTCCAGAGAAACTGTGCTCTGCAGGGGGCTGCTGAATGGTCAGTCAGTTGATAGGGGTGAATTTGCTGCCATAAGGTGGCTCTTACATAGCAGGGGGAAATAAAATCATAGTGAAGAATGCATGAAGAAAATGGAAACCAAACCAAAAACTTGAAATAAGACATGGAAGCAAATCCAATCCAAATACTCCTCAGCAAATAAAGCAAGGTGGCAGCTTTGCAGTTCTTTGCTGTGGTTTTTGAAAGAGGGAAGACTGGTCACATTGAGAGTAAGAATAGATTGGCACGATTTGGGCTTCCTGCTGTAGGGATGATAGAAACATATTGGGTACACTTTGGATATAATCCAACCCCAGGACTTGACAATAAAAAATAGAACTCTTAAATTTTACATCAGATAGTTAATCTGAGGTTACTCTAGATAGGCATTCTGAGTGACAGTTCTCTCCTTGTCTTCCTCTCTAACCAATAAGGCAAATTAGATGGAGTGGGTGGAACAATTGATGCCAGAAAAGATGGTAAGAGTGGAAAGGGAGCAAATGGATGGAAGAAACAATTGAGCAAGGAGTATGTCACAGCTGGATAACAGAGATAAGATGAGATGGGTCCAAGGAAAATGGAAAGGAGTCAAGAGTAGTCCAGGTATTTCAAGCTAGCCAATAAAATTTGAAGTGTGGTGCTGGAGAAAGAAAGAATTTTAAATGCTGGAAAGAATGAAGAGTTCTAATGAGAAAAGGAAAACAATGAGGAGACACAGTGTCTCTATGGGAAAGAAAAATGAGAGCATGCATGAGAAAGCAAGGAAGATAGGAGAGCAGATGAAACAAGTGATGGCCAAGAGGCTCCTAAGTCTTAGCTTTGGAAGGAGAGAAGAGCAGACCAAGGGAAAGTCAGGACATCAAATACTTGGGGAAAACTTTTTGGAATTTTGCCTATATCCCATGCATAGCACGAACAACATGTATGATGGTGTCGGAAATGGATTCAGGTCTCTTAGCAAGTTTAGGATATGTCAATAACTCATAATGGCATAAAGAGGAAAGTGCTTAATTCTCAGAATGCCAATGTTTCTACCATCCACCCACACAAGGATGAACAAATGATTTAAGAATGAATGAAAACAAATTTAAAAAAAAGACTCCAAATGTTATTTCTATCAGGACACTTGAAATTTTAATAAACATTTTTCTAAATGAAGAATGTTTAGGCAAGTGTTATGGAAAATAAAATCTACATTATAGAACCTTCTTTGAACACTTGTACTATTTTTTAAAACAAAATATTAGTACTTTCAGATGTGACAGGATAAGAAAATTCCTGTAAAGTACAAGTGTTAGTTGTCATCACATTTTCTCAACGTTTTTTTCTCGCAGGGGATAGGGGGTGGGGTGGTTAAGACACTTTGCCTTCTTTGCTGAGAAGGAAGAGTCAGATGAGATTGGCAACACACACAGCAAGGACAAGTTTGATCAGAGCCAAGGGGCCTCAGGGACTTTCAAAGTTGAAAAAGTAAGCCAGTTCAACCTACAGAGAAATGAAAAGAGATTTTTTGTTTTTGTTTTTTTTACCAACAGTGGGTGTCGTAGCTGCACTCAAGGAGTTGGTGGATGATATTGATGACGTGCTCTCTGCCCGGGCGAGGGGTGCAATTGGAGGAGGGCTTGAGGAATGTATGGGAGGGCTAAAAGGTCTAGACTGTAGGAACAAGAAGAAAAATATAAAAAGTTAGATTCACAGATGATGGCATTTCCCTTGAAATAGTACCCTATAATATAATTTATGTGGATATTTCTATTTCACCACATTTTGCAACTTGACCTTTTAATCTTTCAATAGCAGTTAAATATATCACACAATGCCAGGGTTGGAAGGGAACTCAATAGTCAGATATCTAGTTCAATCCAGAGGATGTTGGGTACTCCCTCCTCTACCTCTCTACTCCCTACATTTTTCTTCCTCCACATCTCCCAGAGTCTTCAGTGTTATATCACTTTAAAAGTGCCACTAATGGCCAGATTAGAATTCCATACATCCCCTTCCTAAGTCACCTTGTTTTGCCCATTCTCACATCCCTTTTTGAACCCCACCAGCTACTCCTTTGATGGAGATAAACCAAAGATTAAGAAAAGAAAAAAGAAAAAGGAAATTGGAACCTACCACATCTCCCATCCCAGGCTTCCCGGGAGGCAGCTTGGGCCTAGATGGAGGCCGAGGAGGAGGTGGAGGTGGCGTGGTCCCGCTGCTGTGGACTGATGGGGTGGCGGGCCGGGCTGGGGATGATGCTCCTAAAAACAGTCATGAATCTTTAGATTGGGAAGCACAGACATGTCCCCACCTCCCCCAACAAGCAGCCGAGCATCCTCCCTACATGCAGGCCCTTCCCCGCTCCAGGTCCCCAGAGCGCAGCAGGCTACTTGTCACATAAGCAGAGCATGACACCAAACACCAGACTCCAAACTCCATCATAGGTGTGTTTTTAAGGCAAAAGTCACGTGGTTGAGCTATGGTTGATGGCTAACAGGGAAATTCACCACCCTCTGCCAGAATGGAGCATGAAGTAACTGAGCTTCAGTGCTCTCATCTGTCAAATGGGCATGATCACAGCACCTACCTCCTAGAGCTCAGATGAGAGATAATGGGATAGAAAATGCCTCACCACACGCCCTTGTACAGGACAATTGCTCCTGTGCTTTCTCTTCAGACAGAATAGCATTTGTTACAATTCTTTTACTGGGGGTTCTTCAGCCTTTCTGCCACACATGCTCAGTTAGTACCCTGCTTTCACTGATCTCATGTGGGGCTTTCCTCTAGTAGTGCCTATGCCACCCCTGTATGGTTGGGGTTCAGGGTGTGAGACTGCCAGAATGGAGGAAATCCTTACTCTGAGGTCATGGCACAGCTAGTGAGGACCTTTCTGGAACACAGCTGGTTTGGCTTCTGGATAAGAGATACTGACCATCATCCCATGGGCATCTACTAGAGCTTACAATGAGCTTGGGCCTTAAAAGAATCCTGACCATTGGACTAGGAACCTACACGCACAAAGCTGGCCCTATTCTAAGGCTGGCCTGCTGTTACCTGCCCTCTGCAACCTTTCTCTATGACAATAAGACTTAGATCTGGGCTTCCCAGCCTTCTTCAATTTCTACACTTCTTGCTTTTCCATAAAGCTTCCCATACCCCTCTCCCCAAACACCTTTAATCAAACAAAACAAAATATATTCCAGAATTGCTAGAGCTGACCATGGAAGTCACAAAGGAAATTAAAGAACTTAGTAAGTTTTCTCCTCTGAAGGTACATTAAATTTGTCTAATCTCATTGATTGGAAATTGTTGTGGAATTTCTGGAACCTTCCAGTTGGATACTGAAGTTATTATTTATCAATCACTGATAAGGCTGTTGTTGCAGGTGTAACCCCAGATTTAGATGACAGATTGATTGGTTACAAACAAAGTCAGTTCATCAGAAAATCCATCAACTAGCATCTCTCCTCCACAGTCCTGCTCTAATTGGATTTACCTTCTGGGATGCCAAGGGCAATTCGATTAGGAAAAAAGGAAGGCACACAGCAAGCCAGAGATGTGCAGACACATATTGTATTTCTGTAGTTGGTGATCCCAAGTATTTTAAGTCTCACCTGTGTGATGCTAGATCAAGCTCACAGAAGTTTGTGAGAGGTGATTATTAAATTTTCAGTGAGACTGTTTATACCTCTGAAACTGACAAATACTATTACAAACCAGGTGCTATACCTTATTGATTTGTTAACTGTCTGGTATCTAGAAAATGATGGAGAAAATATTAATAGTTCAGATCCAACATGAAAGCATATTGGACATACATCCCAGCCCCGCCTCCAAGAGCTGGTTGTTAAAAATTTACTAGCACATACCAGAGGTTATCCTAAAGACTCAGCTAAAAAATCAGATGTTCTGAGTCATCTTAAACAAACCACTCATGTGATTTGGAGAAGGTCCCTTTCCCAGTTCCAAACCTCCTGGAACTTCCTAGCTTTATTGGGATAATAAGCATAAAGCCATCCCAAGAGAAATATGACAAAATGAAGTTTGATGTAGCAGGGAGCAGGTCTTTTAATTAGGAAGATACATGTTCAAATCCCACTTTACATACTTACTGTGTGACCCTGGGCAAGTCACTTAATCTTTTGCTTCCTCATCTGTAAAATGAGGAAGGAGTTGGATTCAATGAGCTCTAAGGTCTTTGTCACTTCAAACCTACGATCCTATGACCTTCTCTCCTTTACAGTTTTCTCATCTGTAAAATTAGTATAATAATAGCAATCACCACTCATAAATTGTGGTGAGGATTAAGTATCTAAAACATGTATGTACATGTTTATAAACACATAAAACATTTATACATATATATTTGTATGGATACATAAGTATTTCATCTCACTACAATGTACGTGCATGCCCCTATCCATATACACATAGTGCTTTGTAAACTCCAAAGCCCCAGGTAAGTCTTTGGAATTTTTTTCTGGATTATTGCTGTCAGGAGATCCACAGGGAACAACATCCTTAACAATCGAGATCTCCCCCTTCCCTGTAACTTTTGGTTACAAAGAGTTGTCTGGAGCACCAAAGGGTTAAGCGAACAAGCTAGGGTCATATATACATCATGTTGTGTTCTAAGGCCACTGATGGCAAGTGAGAAGGGACCTTGGAGACCACTAAGTCCAGTCCCCTCATTTTACATATATGAGGGTCTGAGATACTTTAAGGGGAGAGTGACTTTCCTAGGGTCACACAGCCAATAAATGTGTGATGGATTTGAATTCGTCTTCCTGACTCCAAATCCAAGGCTTTATCTGCTACATCTCACTGCATATTTTTATTCTTATTAATCATTGTCATTTTTATAAATTATTCTGATTCTATTACAACATCTTGAGGAATAATTAGACCCTTAACGCGGAGTTTCTAGGTCTGGGGCAAGACTACAGTGGAAGAGGAAAAGAACCTCCCCCAGTGAGAACAGCGCCAATCGGGCAGTTTCCTAATTCATCTGCACTAAGCTCTCTTGTCCCCGTGCTACTGAAGGACTGTGACTCCTCTCAGTTCACCCCCTCTAAACTGGGCACCTGAATGCTTGGTCCTCATTATGGCTCTGCCCATGAGAAATTCCAGGGAAAACTGTTTCCATGAGATTCCTAGACTGATTCCTCAGTGCCCAGATTTATAGACTAAGAGAAATATTCTAAGTTAAGTCTCCAAATCTCTTGTGATGTAGATAGACGATCTCCATAATATATACCTTGATGAACTAGAAGCCCCCTGAAGGTAGCGGTTGTCTCATTGTTGCCTTTGTGCTACCCACATCTAGCCCAGTACCTGGCATATAGTCATAACTTATATTGGGTGATGGATCCAGACCAGGGGTTTGGGGGCACCAGAAACTTCTAGTATAGAAACTCCCCCCACAAATACAAATCAGTGAAACATCTGTACTTTGGCGATTTGGATGTTGTCCACGATTCTCTCAAGACATTGGGGGCTGACTACTAGCAGTGACCGGAGGTGTGTCCCACCACTTCTGGCCCGAATCATCTTCTTTTCCATCTTTCTCTACCCTGCATGTCCTTATCTCTGGCTAACGACTGGAAATTCTGGTCAAATTTTCTGAGTGTATTTGCCAATGCCTGATGCAAAGTTGTCCTTGGTTTTTACATTAATTGGTAGATCTGACACAGCAAATGTTTTCAACTGACAGTTAATAGACAAAGACAAGGATTGAATAAAATGCAAAATCTTTGTCAGGAGGTGTCATAATTTGGTATTTTTGTTTCTTTTTATTCTGTTTTTATAGAATGAAAGGGAATTCATCCATGCATACTCTCTCTTTTAAGAAATGGTACTCCAAAACCATACCCAAAAAAGGAGTTCAATTATATGCCCTTTTCTCAAATGCTACCCAGATAATGACATTTTAAAATTCATCTCAGTAAAACCCTGTAGAACACTGAAAGCTGGTTCTCAATGAGAAGGCTTGTTGGCTGGAGGCCAACTCAACCATTGAAAAGTAAAAACACAAGCAACACAGTTTGACTGGTCCTAAATCCCATTCTCCATCCCTTCATCCTTAGCTGACCTACTATTTCACTATTGGGGAATCATAGAACAAGGAGATTAATTGGAGTCAGGAAGACCTTGGCCCATATCCTTTGCCCCTCCACCCAAACACTTTTTAGTTGTATGAGCCTGAGTATATCACTTAATCTCTGTGTCTTCAGTCCCCTCATTTGTAAAATGGGGCTTATAATATTTGGAATACTACCTTATAAGTTTGTTGTGAGGTTCATAAAATGTACCCCTCCAAAGTAAGGTATGATATTAATGAGTAAGATAAAGTATTCCAAAGCAGAATATTAAGATATTAATAAAAAAGAATGAGGCTATTAAGAAATGATTTTAGAAACAGTAGGAAACTTCACGGATAAGAAGTAATTTGCAATTGCTAGAAGGAATGCCCAAATTGTTGGGCTTATGGATCCTTTGGTGTATTTGAGATCAAATTTCTAGATCCAGGCTTTTCTCTTGAAGCCAGAGAAGGCAAGGTGGAAAATATTTCACATGGGTACCCTTTGGTCCAGGTGTGAGGAAAACAGTGCTAGGCAGATGGCAATATGATAGCTGGGGTGGAAAGTTGGAAGCGATGTCAAGGATGGTCTAGGGCCAAGGAGATGTGAGAGATTAGGTGAATTTGCACTGACTCTTCTACTCATTCCTACCTTGCTTGAGGCAGATCAATGAAATCATTGCTTCTAGAAAGCGCATGTGGACAACCATGCTATGGCTCCATTTCCCATTTCTAAGACTTTTGGCCACCACTGCCCTCTAGGTATTGTCTTCCTTTAATAGAGCATAAGTTCTAGGTGGCAGCAGGAAATATAAATATCACTGTTATTTAGGAAAATGCTTAACATATAGCCCCTTAAATGCTTTTGATTCATTTGAATGGAATTAGAATTTGTACATTCCTTAGAAATTTCATTTTTTTCATATTTTGTCTACCTGAGGATATTATTTCTGTTCCTTCCTTCTCTTCTACCTTCCCTCTTGCACTGGTATCTTCACTACCAAGAATCTTCTCAGAAAGTAACCAGGATTAAATTTTGGTAGTTATTATATGATATGAATGAAGGTCTGGGACTTTTGATTAAGTTTAGAAATATCTCTGTTCCAGCTGGTAAGCAGTCCTTCAGATTATACCAAATCCTGGGATTCCAACCCTTATTCCCACAGGTATCCCAGAGTACTTCACACCCACTGCCCATAGCCAGCCAGCCATTCCAGTGATGGATGGCCAAGACAGTCAGTGATGGTCCTATTAAAAACTGTCTGAGGAGAAGGGTGGGGATGAAATACTTTATCCCCTATCCTCCTAGTGGCCAGTTGTCATGTTCCCTTTTCTTTCCCAGAATCTCATTAATTTCCCTGGGGAGTTGCTAGAAATGGAAGTAGGCTCAAAGCATGTATTTATAAATCTGGTCGCCAGCTGTGAAAGGTTCATGAATTTCCTGGAGTCTCAGTTATCTTATTGTAAAATGGGCATGTCAGCGCTTAAACTGGGCCAGGATGAGCAGACTTTAGAGAATTATGTCATTGTCAATTATTTGTAACATCAGTAATTATTGTTAATGATGGTTGTTAAGAATAGGGACGACATCTGTTAATGTTAACAACAGCAATAGCAGTAGTTGTTAATGATAATTGCTATAGCAGGCAGAATAGTGGAGCACATGGAGGGGGCAGCCCTCAAAACCCGGATGATCTGAGTTCAGGTCTTACCTTTGACCCTGGGCAAGGCCTTTCAGTCACCTCTCGGTGACTTTCTGAGAACATACATTGCAGAGAAGATGCCAACCTGTATCGGTAGAAAGGTTCTTCACCTGGGATCCCCTTCCTTGTACCAAAGAAACTATGGGGCCAGTCCCTACAGCTAATAACATATATTAACATGATACTGTATCTTAAAAGAATCTCTATTTTCCTTCAAGACTCTGCTCTGGCATCACTTTCTACAGGAAACCTTGGCTGATACTCGTTAACTGCTGGTGCCTCCACCCGCCAATTATATTTTATTCATTCTGCACGTTTTTTAGAGAGGTACCTATGTCTCTCCCCTGGTAGACTGTAAGCTCTCTGAAGGCAGTCTGTTTTAGTTTTGTCTTCGTAATACTTCTTCATCTAACCCAGGAATAGGTACTTAATCAATTCCTATAGATTAATTGAGTCTTAAGAGTTTGATGATTAAGAGTGATTGTATCAGTGTTCCTCCCACCCACCTTTAAACTCTAGTAGATAGAGCATTTTCAGGAGTTTCTCATGTGAGAGGAAATTTATTGCCTTATATGCCTGGTAATGAGTCTCTGTATTTAATTAGGATGGTTCTTAAAGATGGGTCTATGGAAGGGGTAGGGCCACAAGGCCACATGTGACCCTCTAGAGCCTCAAGCTTGGCCCTTTGAATGAATGCAAACTTCACAGAACAAATCTCTTTCATCTAAGGATTAGTTGTGTAAAACTTGGATTCAGTCAAAAGGCCACAGCCAAGGACCTACAAGGCCATATGTGGCCTTAAGACTGCAGGAGGTTCCCCAGCCTTGGTCTATGGTTTGTCACCAGGTCACAGAATCACAGATGCAGAGCTAGAAAGGACCTTAGATGTCATCAAGTCTAACCCCTTCATTTCCCAGATGAGGAAACTGAGAAAGAGAGTTTAGAGGTTTGCTCAGAAAGTATGTGTCAGAGGTAGAACTTGAATCCAGGTCTTCCTGACTCCAGGTCTCGTATGCTATACACTATGCCTGCTGCTTGCTTCATATTCACAGCCTTTCTACTTTGGCAGAACCTGCCAACCCATCAACAAGCATTTATAAAGTACCCATTGCTTGCCAGTCACTGTGTTTGGTAACTGAGGATACAAGGTCAAAGACTGAAACAATCCTTTCAGACCTTGCAGTCGGCTGATACAACCTTCCACAATCCAGCTTCTCTTTCCCATGCCCATAGTACCAAGTACAGTCCATCACAAGAATAATATTCACACATTTCTTCTGGGAAAAGTTCTCTCTACCCAGAAAACCTTTATGAATGGCTTCCTTTCCTAGATCTGACAGTGCCCTCTGCATCTGCTTGTCATCCATCACTCCATCACCTTCCTGTGGAGTTAGGTGAGATGAAATAAAAATAAATACAATGCATCCAATTAATTGTTGTTGGGAAAGTGTGTGTGTGTGTGTGTGTGTGTGTGTGTAAAATCAAATGCACTCAATTATTGCCCTAACAGTGTATCTCAGTTATTAAAACACGAGGCTATATCCTGTTGCTTTAATTCAAAATTTACATTTCTGCCAGCTCAATGTATGTTGCATCAATAAAAGATTAAGGAGCAAATAAACTGGGACTTAATTAAGGGGATAATGGAGCAAAGTTTTATTTATTCATGAACTTCCCAGGCACCGCTCAATACTCCACTTAGAAACACCATTCCCCTAATAGCACCAGAGTAGGACTTTTTTTATACCGCTCAATGATTAGCAATCAATATTTTTTAATGGTAACAGTTTTTCAGATAAAAAATAGGGAAGGCTGGACTTCCAAACACTTTCATGGAAGGATGGTCCACACTAGTTAACATCAGTAAATTGACATATTTCTTACACTTTGGTAAGATCATGGCAGGAACACCTGAAGAGGATGCCTATGAGACTATCAGTCTGACCCTGAACAATGCTCCAGGAATGCATGAAACAAAACCCATTTTCCCATTTATGTACTCATTATTTTGTGTTTTAAAATGGGTTGACCAACCTGGGACTTCACAACAGGTTCTTCAGAGTTGTGATGCAGTCTTTTAGGCAAGTGGGTAACTATGTAGCATAGTGTTTAGAATTTTGGATTTACAGTCACCAAGACCTGAGTTTGAATTCTGTCTCAGACACTAGCTAACTGTTCGATCCTGGGCAAATGATTTACATCCTTTTTCAGCCTCAATTTCACTATTTGTAAAGTTGAAATAATAATAAGCTTTCCTTCACAGAATTATGAGGAGTCAGGGAGGTAATATAAGTAAAGCACTTATTAGTAAATAGAAGATAGATAAATTTATCTTAAAGCTCTATGTAAATGATATTATTATTATAAAAATGCAAAACTCCTATTTCTAATGGCATTGAGAATGTGATAAAGTCCTACTGTAATCTTGAAAGAACTAAAATTATTATGGTGGTATAGAGATACCCTATGGTTCTCTAACCTGGATTCTATTTAATAAACCAAGCAGTTTCATTTTGGGGTGGATTTTGTTGAGGAAAATGAAATTGCAATTCTTTTCCCTATTCATCTTGGATACTTCTGATTTCTGATCTCCCAATACCAGAATCTCAGATGGGGAGAGATCTTAGAACTTGACTTCTTCTTCAACTCATGCCTAAACTCTTACAAATGCTTCTTTGTCCCATCATCTCCATGACAAGTGATCATTCAATCTCTACTTGAAGAACTCCAGTGAGGGACTACTCATGACCTCTCAATGTACCCCTTCTTCTCTGGCTCATTTATCATTCCTTGTATCAAGCCGAGATTTTCTTCTCTGAACTTTTACCCTTTTTCCTTCTATTTTTTATTCTACAGCAAAGAGGAGTTTGTAAGCAGAAAGAGTGCTAAAAGATACACTATGAAAAGAAGCTGAAACAGTCATTGAAATGTTAGAATTTAAGTAGATAGACTTAAGTAGATAGATAGAAAGAATTTAAGTAGACTGCCCACCCTTAACCACCAACCTCCCTGGGGCTTAAGACACATGATTAGCCTTTTAGAACACACAGCAAAAGATGGCAAACTATGCCATCTTCCGAGAAAGAGCGCTCCTACACAGAACCAAGCAATATCAAGCACATGCGTGCACACACGCCACAAAACAGGCCACAGAGGCCAGGTAGCCAAGCTCAAGCAGCGATGGAATGGGGTAGGTGGAAAATGTGCATCAGAAAAAAAAACCTGATATCTCCATAACAAGCACAACAGAGTCTTCTATTTATTTTTCTGTTTTGGAACCATAAGCAATTTTCTTTTAACTCCACAACCATAATTTAACCGAGTTCAAATCCAATGCTAAATTTTGCATGTGAGTCTCAAAGGTTACTACATACATATACATTGAACTTTTTTCCCCTGTGTCATATACTTTCAGTTGACATCCTTGCTTGTTATAAACTCAATAAATTTTTAGGGTAGTAGCTTGAAATGTAAAGGTATTTAATAAGCCCTCTGTCCTGTCTCCATTCTCTGCAATTCTCCCTTAAAAATTTTCCTTTTTGGTTCAGGAAAATACAAGAGGAATGAGAATCAAAAGACCCAGGAGTATGAGTCCTAATTGACTAGCTGTATGACCATGGACAAGTCTCTTGACTTCTCAGCCTCAGTGTCCAGCTCTGTCAAATGGGGTGCAATACCTAAAACAATTAGCCTCAAAGTTTATTTGTGAGTACTAAGCAAGAGAATGTATGTAACAGCCCATTCTACAATAGCTTTACACAAATGGGAGCTAGCGTGATTATTGACAACAAAAGAATGACAATATTAAGAAATACGTAGATTCTCAGAGGGTCTGTCAAGGAAACTATCCATTTGTCAGTGAGTCATTGCTCCTACTGTAGCTTTCCTTGGGATACAGTTGGTGACTTCTCAGAAAAGACATCCATTCTATGATGGCAGATCTCTAATTGAGATGGGGTTGAGAGAACAGCATTGACTTGACCTGGACCATAGTAGATGGCATTCAAAATGGATACATCCCTGGGGCACAGTACAATTCCCCCCCAAAAAATGAAAGAAAAGATCTGATGCTCCAAAGGCATCCAGTGGGTGCTAACAGGGTCTTGCTAATATGGAAGGCATAGCAGCTCACCAGCACACAGAGAGCACAGGCACGCAGTCAAACAAACATACCGCTGGCGGTTCCCGTCCCACTGCCTGAGCTGGGTCCGGGTGATGATACCACTGTCCGGTAGGTGGGTGGTGGAGGGGGAGGTGGTGTAGCTCTCTGGCCCAACCCAAAATCTTTAGGAGATGCGACTGTTTCTAAGTTATCATCTTTCCCGAGGGTCTGCTCAGAAAATTTCTTCTGAACCTCTTCTAAATCAAGTGGCGATGGAATGCTGCGTGGAGGGTCAACAGCTGGGGAGTCAGTTGGGTTTTCTGACACCAGCGGTGGGGACCCCACCTTTTCCCTTGAAGTCAACTCTGGAGTGACCCGTTCCGGGGATGCATCAGAAAAATTGACCCACTTTTCTTCCGTGTTAACGACCACAGACTTGGGGGACAAAACTGGGCCAAAAATGCTGTCCAAATCACTGATGGATGGTAGTTTGTCACCTTTGACCTCGGGTGTGGTCTGCTCACTGCCTGTGGTCAGAGGAGTTGGTTTAAAACTTTAACATTGAGTTTACCACTATCTCCTACATGGGTTGGGGGAACTACCTATTCCCTGGGAGAGGAGAGCTGGGACCAAATTTTCTTGAGCCTGACCTTTTTTGGGGGGTAGAGACCAGACTTGTGATTTTATTGGTATGGGCCGCTCCTAAAAAACATAAACTTAAGAGGTAAACTGATCTGTCTAGGGTCACATAGCCAAGAGGAGTCAGAGTCAAGAGTTGGACCTAGGTCTTCCTGACTGTGAGGCCACCTCTCTAGTGTCTAGTGAAGTATACCACACCACATTATCTCTTTTCAGTGATGTAAATGAGGATGTATTTTATGTGCCTGAACATGGATTAAAGATAGGGGAGGGCACTGTGGAAGGCAGAGTTTCTTGCATCTTATCAGGCAACCTCTTGCTTCCTGGATGTCCTATTTCCTTGTGATATTTACAACAAAACATGGGAAAAGTATTGTCTTCACCATGGGCTGCCTGCACCTTTGCTTCTTTAGAGTAGGAAATGTGTCTATACTTCACTGGACAATGACAAATGTCATTATCTTGGGAAAGCATCATTTTTAGACCTGGAGATAACTTCTATACACACTGGTTAGAATTGTGCAGACTGAAAGGGAACTCATCCCACAAGGGGAGACTGGGACCATACAACTGGAAGAAATGTATGCATTGTAAGGAGAGTGTGTACTGATAAGGAGAATGCTCATTGGGTTCTCTGAACCTTAGAAGCTGTGTGATGCTGAGCAAGTCACTTAACTTCTACCTGCCTCAGTTTTCTCACCTGTAAAATGGGGAGATTATTAGTACCTACCTGAAAGGTTTACTATGGGGTGCAAATGGAATCATCTATCTGTATAACATTTCAGGAAGTCCAAAGTGCTGTATAAATCTCCATTTTAGATTTTTAAACACTGATTATTTTTACTGCCCATGTGACCTTGGGCAGCTCACTTATCTTCTCCCTGGGCTTCAGCTTCTCCATCTCTAAAATGGACAGGGTGAATCAGAACTTCAAGGTCCCCTTTAAAAGTCCACCTCTAAGGCTAGGATTTTACAACATCAACCCCTAAACTACTGTGGCAGTTTGCAAATTGGACCTAACACACCTCACGTTGAGTGGTGGGGCACATTGCATCTCATCTCATGCTACAGTGTCTTCCACTCAGTTATTTAAAGATCTGCAGCCTAATTAACTGTGATCCCTAGACCTGAACTCCTGATCCTTACACCTTACATAGCAAGTCTCAAATTAGCACAAAGGGAAATTTACACATTCATGTAAAATTTAAATGACTGGGACAGCATTGATGATATCCCAGGACTAGGGATATTAATTAGTACAGTCCTATGCCTCAGACGGGAAACATAGCACCTACAAAGCAGCAAAAACTCAAGATCATTGACTATTTATTTTCCTGCACAAGTCAGAACATTTAGCAAATGGAGCCATGAAACACCAATGAGGGCAAAATGCTCATGTTTTCATTTGAAATTTGGACTCCCATTCAGCACTCTGGGTTTCTTTATTCACTCATTTCTTTGTTCATTCATCTATATTTAATTTATTTCTTTATCTCTTCCTTTGACTCCAATAAACCTGACTCCCTAATTGAGAAGTAAATAGCAACACTTTTCTTACAAGTTCGATCTCATTTTCAAATGATAAAACCAGGGTCCATTTGATATTGCAAATGACCTGCCCAAGGTTTGTTACTGAGTCTTTGGCGGTCATAGGTGGACCTTGGCAAAAAGGCATTCTACAGTCCTGGAACTGGGAACCTTGGTAGCAGTATGGAAAAGTGGGGAAAACACTAGATTTGAGGTCAGAGGGACTGGAACCTAACCCTGGCTTGGCTACTTACTCAATGCATAACCTCTGGGCCTCAGTATTTTCAGCTGTAAAACTAGGAGGTTAGACCCACTGACCTCAAACTCTAAATAGTTTAAAAAGAATGGCTCTTCCCAAGCTGCTAATGCTTTAGATAGTCAATGTTGCTTGATATTTATAATCTTGTCTCTTAGACACTGCTGCATGGACCTGCTGAGGGAATTTTAGGGAGGGGGGAAGAAGGGAAAAAGAGAAGAGCAAGCATTGGGTTGGCAAAAATATTGATTTCTGAGAAACACAAGGAAATAGATGGTCAGTGAGGGAGCCTATCACAGACTGGATTCATTGCTCCCACTGAGAAATGGTCTATTCTTCAGCTGATGGTCTGTGAGCTACGCAAAGTGGGCCAATGAAACCATGTTGGAATGAGGAAGCTGACCAAGGACTCCTAATAACGAGGAGCAGATGCAAACTGGGAGTTCGATCAACCAAGACCCAGGAGATGTTTTATGAATACACAGCATTGATTCAAGTAGGTGAGATCTATCGATCTGTGTTAGCCATGGAGTTACAAGGCCTTTGGCCTCCTCTGCTCTTGGCTATGTTTCAGCTGCTTCTGATCTGCTGGCCTTGGGATACTAATTATTTCAAAAACTACTGGGGGAAAAATCGTTTACAATGCACATTTTATGAGAGCTTAGCCATCCCCAGAGCACATCCCACCTCCGTCTGTACATGACAGGTTTAAGTCTGCTACCAATCTCACTGGCTTTTGAAAAGTGAAAACAAAGTCTGGGTCTTAGGAGAGCTCATGAAATTTTAAAATACTGACATGAAAACAAAGGAAAAGCTGGGTACCAAATTAAAACAAGTTCCCCCTCCCTTTTTCTGAACTAAGATTTTCCTCAAGTATCATCTGAGAAAACGTCCCTTCTCTCTTTCAAACAGTTCAGTGATAATAAATACAGAAAGAAAAGGGAGAACATTATTTTTTTAAGCACGTATAATTTCCTGTAGAGAGGCAAAGCCAAGCATAAAGTACAATTCCATGTTGACAAAACACATAATGGAACTGAATCAATGTATACATATTCATTCTTGTCAAACCCTAGAAATTCTGACACATCCAAAAAACATATGCTTATTTTTTAAAGAGCCAGTGTTCTGAATTACTCTCTATTCTCAAATGAGAAGTATCTCTTTTCAATTTACCTGGTCCTACTGTCAAAGGCGAGCCGGTTCGGGGTGGGGTCGCTGGTACATTTTTAGGAGGCAAAGGTGGAGGTGCTGTGAAGAGAGAAGACGGTGGCCATTAGTGAGTGGCTTCTGCATAGGGAAATCAGAATACTTTATGTCTCAAAAAATGAGTTTTAGGTTCAGGCTGTTCTTGCCATTGAAGAGATAGAGAAGCAGCTGATGTTCCTGAATGTAAATGTTTCAAGGTAGAAAACAGAATCATTTCACACGAGAAAGCTCAGAATGTTGACCTTGTCTATTCCCTCCCAGATCACTGCTGCCAACATTAGGTCAGTGGAAAGTGTTGGGTGCACATGCCAAGGAAACATTGTGAATGGTCTTGGATCCCCAATGGCCCCAGGAGCCATGTTTGAGTAGGTGACTGGCTGGCTATAGGCCCTATTTCACATTTTGTTTTTCATTTCCTATTTGTTTCTTGACCAGAATAAGCAAAGACTCAGAGCTCGAAGGGACCCTCATCACCATCTAAGTCAACTTATCTCCCCCAAAGGAATCCTTACTATAATGTACTTGGCTCGTGACCACCATACCTTCCTTGAAGACTTCTAGATGAGGGGAAATCTACCATCTCCCAAGGCAGTCCATCCCCCTAATAGGTAGCTCTAATAGGAAATTTTAATTTAACTCTTAAAAAGACAAGAATGGATGGAGAATAGAGGGTAGATAATGCATTTGTGATGTGCTTACTATGAGCCAGGCATTGATCTAAGCCCGGAGAACATACAAAGAGATGCTTCCCTTCCCTCAAGGTGCTTATATTCTAATGAGGGAAGGGCCATACATAAAATGAAGCCAGAAAATGGAGGCTAATAAAAGTCTGGGAGCTTCAAGGGGCAGAGGTGAAAAATCCAGGAAAGTCAAGAAAGGAGCTAGGAGTAAGGTGAATACAGATAGCCCAGGCACCTCCTGAAAGAGTGGTCCAGCCTAGAGACTCACCAACTAGAGGAGAAGTTCCTAGAAGATGCAAAAAAGGTGCCTGTCAAGGACTCCAATGATTTATGATCTAAATTGGAAGATTCTTATAATTTCCCATGTTACATATAGTCACTGACATTCCCCTCTGCTGCCCCATTGTGGTGTGTGTGGGGGGGGTGAGGCTGCACTCTCAGAGGCTCTACAAGTTTCTACACCAAGCTGGGAAGACTAAAAGGAAAGTGCCTGGTGATGGAGGCTGGCCTTGCTACTTGAGAACCAGCCCAGCTAAATTCTAAGAGGCATTGCCTGGAGAATGGTTACCAGGGAAGGGGTTGGTTTTGGACATGGTAACTCAGAAAATCATTGAAGGCATAGATGATTTCAAGTTACTGTGCAGTAGAAAGAGTGGGTCCTTACTGTACTCAATTAAGGCTGAACACATAAGCAGAAGTAAAAATTATCTCAACCTAGTAAGGTCCAACCTGAATCTTGAGCAGACATTTGAACCATCCAGTCAATCTCTGACATTCAAAAACAATATCAGATGACTCCCCTTCCACAGGCAGTTATGACCCTCCATGTCCTGGCCCAGCAAAAAAGAAAAATATTATTCAACATGTAAATTCCCTTTGCCTTGGGTCAAGCCTAATACCTCACACCTACTCTCTTGTGATGAAACCTCCCCCTCATCTCTGCTCTCCCACCATATTTGGCAGACTCAAGGTATCCCAAAGTTCAGTAAGCATCTTTACCCAAACTGCATTGTTTATTTGTGGTCCATTCACTCCTAACTCTGAGGTGCAATCTGAGACACCATTCTGAGTTGGGTGAAAGTTACTTTTCTGCGGCCAAGGATGATTTAGCTTCTCTTTTCCTCTTCCTGTAGGAGCCTTGCTTTGGCCACTGACTGACTCAGGATAGGACTTCCTAGCTTGCCCTTCCTGACCAGTTGCATTTTCCACTTTTTATACCTTTTCCATTACATTGCAAGCTCTGTGGGGGCAGTGGCTGCCTTTTGACTCGTTGTATCCCTAGCATTTCGAAGAGTGCCTGGCACATAGTAAGTGCTTAGTAAATACTTACTGAGTTGAATTTCCTCCCCTCTGATGATGGACTCTATCTTTCAGTCTCCTCATTTTTTCCCTACATGGCACTCCCTCTTCCTTCTCTGCACCTCTGCATCATCTGCTCCTTGTGTCCACTGCACCCTCTCTCCTACCCAACCTCTCAGAACCCCTTGCTTTGTTCAAGACTCATTTCAGGCACTATTCTGTACATGAAGGCTTTCCTGTTTCCTCTAGCTGTCAGTGTCTTCTCCCAAACTATCTTTAATTTTTAAAAGATGTGAAAAATTGATCATTTTTGTAACAGTGTATCTTCCCCAGCTGCTAGGTAATCTTCAAACTGAATCTTTTCATTGTATTAGATACAAAAATCTATCATGTATGTATGTATCTATACATGTATGTAAATAAATAATCAACCAATCAATTGATAAACATTAAACACCTACTATATGCCAGGCACTTTTTGTTAAACTGGGAATAGAAAAAGAGGCAAAAGTCAAGTCTCTGCCAACAAGAATTTTATAATCGAATGTGGAAGACCACATGCTGACAAATGTATATATCTATCTATATATACATACACACACACACACACATACACACACACACATATATATATATATATATATATATATACATACATACACACATACAAATGTATGTATACATGCACACAGGGCAAATGGGAAGTAATTAACAAAGGGAAGTTACTAGATGGACAGATAGGTGGGTAGATAAATAGATTCCAAGATAGATAGAAAGATGTGGGTAGGTAGGATAGATAGATAGAAAACAGACGATAGGCAACTGGATGGAGGGATAAACATGATAGATATGTAGCTATGTAGGACAATAGATGAGACAACAGATCAATAGACACGCATGCTATCTTTTCCTGGCAAGACTGAAAGTCCCTTATGGACAGACTGTCTTTGAACCCTCAGCACCAAAGGCAGTGCCTTGCACACAGTGGGTGTTTAATAAATGTTTGTTCATGGATCAACTACGTAACTTAGAAAGTGGATCCCTACTGCAGAACCCTAAGAACGTACTCAGGGGTTGGCGCTCTTCAGAGAGTGCCCTTGGAGAGCCCAGGCTGCTTCTTTACCTTACCTGAGTGTTGACAGGAGGACAAGGGAACCAGGGTCATTTTGGAAGAGCAGAAAGAAGAGGGTTTGACAGCTCCAATTCACTGGGCTCTAATTAGAAGCCCCAAGTCTGAGGGAAAGAGCCCTCACATCACCTTTTCCCCCTCATATCCCACTGTTCAGCATGGACACTTTCTAAATACAGAACTGGGATACACTATAAACAACTGGAACAACCATTAGAGTCCACCCACAAGGTCTTTGAGTAGTCCCAGACTGGTTGGAGTGGGTCAGTCAGTCAGTCAGCAAACACTGAGCACAGTGTCTGGCAAACAGCAAAAGTCTAATGAATGATTATTGACTTGCCATAAGCTCCCAGCTGTTCCTTCCTATCTGGACTCTAGTCCCACTTTCTCTCCTTCCTCCTCCATTATTTCAGGCTCCTCAGACAAAGGAAGGCAGAGATAGAAGGGCTCCATGGATTCTCCATAATTCTGTTCCTCATTTCCTCCCTAATTTCAGCTGGGGATGATGGCCAGGTTATTTATGAAGCACCTAGTATGCGCTGGGCATTGGGGTAAGTGCTGATAAGATTTAACCTCATCATTTCATAGGGAAAGAATGTGCAGCCCAGCGGGGTTTCCTGGGAACTGCTTCCAGGTGGTCATCTTTGTTTGGAGTGTGGACAGAACATGAGGCAGTTACAGCTGCCATGGACATAGCTGGAGTGGCTGAGGGTGTACCAGAGTCCTCTGTCCTCTCTGATATCATGGAAACCTTTCTCTCCAGTTTAATGAAACTCAGCAGACTATGAAGCAGAGACTTTCTTCTAGGCACTGGGGGATGTGCCGAGGGTACAAAGACAAAAGCAAAACAGTCCTTGGCCTTGGGGATTTCATATTCTACTGGGGAGGAAAAACATGCTCATGGATAAGTGAGTGTGGGCTATGCACAAAATTAATTAAAAGTAATTTCTGGTGTGGGCTGTTGGTGCTGGGGGCGCTGGACAAGGCCTTTGTAGAAGATGATACAAAAATGTTAGGTCTTGCAAGGAATTAGAGACACGAACCATCATGCTGATAAGTAAATAAAGCTAATTTTGAAAAAGAGAGAGAACAAGCATCCTGGGGCATCTCTCTGGGTGTGTGCATGTGTGTGTGTGTGTGTGTGTGTGTGTGTTGGGGCGGGGAGGTTGGCTCAGGAAAAACCTCATTTATGAGCCGGTGTTGGACTGGGTTTTGAAGGAAACCAGGGATTCGGGAAGGCAGAGATGAGGAGGGAGATTTCAGGCATGAGGCACAGACTGTGCAAAGACGAAGAGGTAGGAAGTGGGGAAATCCTGCCTAGACCAATCTCCAGTCTGTCTGCTACCGAACAGCTGCTTCATCTTCTGAGGATTCTAATCGCTTCTCAGTGCCTCCCCTCCTTCCTTCCTTCCTTCCTTCCTTCCTTCCATCAGCTCTGATGGAACAGCTGGGTAGATTATGAGATTGCCAGAGTCCTAGCAAGAATTCTGGACTCTACTTGCAATGTGATTGACCTGAATACCAGGTCCCCTAAAAGAGTGGGATGAGGGTATGTGTGCATGTGTGTGCTCCTTCTGATGTGATGATAAGAAGCAGATTTAGAATTCACATAAGGCAGACTCTCCTAATTAGAACCATTCTCAAGTCTTGAAAGCTGGGCCTTTTCTTTTTGACTTGGTAGCCCTAGTGCTTAGCATGCACCTGGAAAAGGGCAGGTCCTTCCTAGTTGCTTGTAGCCTGGCTGGCTGGAGTGGGAGTCCTCAGGAGGTCATGGACTTGACCTCACAGAAGGCCATCTTTGAGCCCAGGTTGGCTCACCCCTTGGGTGTGTAATAAAGGGGATCCTTGCTTGGTCAAGATTGGACTCAGTGGCCTCTGAGCTCCTTGAACACCTAAAACTATGATTCTTCCTTTGGTGAATCTGGGAGTCTTGAGGGCCTTTTTCAGCACCTGAAGTCCCCAGGCCGGGACAGAGTTATTGCACCATCTGTGCTCTCTGGGGCATAACAGAGAAGGCCAGAAAGCTCTGGACTCAAGTCTGACTCTGACATGGTGTGATCCTAGGCATGTGGCTGAATCTGAGGGCTCTAGGCTATGTTATGCTTCCAAGGTGTGCAGAAAGCTCAGGTCCACAGTGGAAGAGGGTTTTTGCTCACATGGGACTTCCCTACACCAAAGAAAACCGAGGTCTCTCTCTAGCCCAGCCCTCCACAAGGTGAGGCCTTATCATGAGGCATCATAGCCTGGAGATACCTGGATGTGAGTGGGTACACTTCCCATGTATTCCTTCCATTCCCTGACCAAGGGGCTAACTGGGACGGAGTGGATCTTCTTTTACTTGCCCTGGGCCCCAAAAGCTAAAGTATACTTTCAACGTTATATAGACTCCTTAATATTAAGCAGAGTCAGTAAGAACCTCAGAATTCTTGACAGCTGTCCAATTTCTCTGGGCAGACAGAATATAAAATGAGTCACATTTTTCCAGACAAACCAGATGCTTAACTTACTTCCAGTGGGAAAAGGTCTTGTTAACTTTGGAGACTCAAGGCTTGGATTCATTGGTTGGACAGAACCCCATATCTCAGGCTGATCTAAAGGAACTGAGGACACAGAAAGAAAAATTATGCAGGGTCTAGACATAGAAAAATAACAACCAACACTCAGAATTTCCATAGTTTCTTTTTTCAATTATTGTTTTCCCCAGGGTCAACTAATTAACTTGAAGTAGTTCAGCCCATCATTCCTATTTTATAAGACTATGAATGTATTTATAACCCTAATTTGAGGGCCTGGGCTCGGTCCTCTATATGACATTGCTTCTCTTTGTGTATGCCTCCAATACTACTACTAGTGCTGTTGCTACTGCTGTGACTACCACCAGCAACATTTATAAATAGCACCAACCATAATAATTACTGTTCCTGTCATTCAGTTGTGTCCAAATCTTCATGATTCCATTTGGAGTTTTCTAGGCAAAGATACTGGCATGGTTTGCCATTTCCTTCTTGAACTCCTTTTATAGATGAGGAAACTAAGACAAACAGGGTGAAGTGACTTGCCCAGGGTCACACAGCTAGAAGGATCTGAGGATGAATTTGAACTCAGGTCTTCCTGAGCCCAAAGTTCTATCCAGTGTACCATCTAGCTGCCCATTAATAGTAATGGTGGTGAACATGATGATAGTGTTTCTACAATGCCTGCGCTGTTTTAAAGCACTTACAACCTTTTCTTCTTGAATAATCATTTCAGGATCCAGTCTTAGTGGGACTTGCCATCTGTCAGTGGGGAAGTTTCCTGTGTTGACTGAAAAGGCAAATGCTAGTAGCCCCTCAGAGTGTCATTTGCTTGGCTGTCCCCTGTGAAAATGGTGGTAGGCAGTGAAGTTGGGGACAGGTGGTTGGACTTGAAGTCAGGAAGACTTGGGTTCAGATTTTCCTTCTGGTACCTGTAGTGGTAGGTTGTGTGATCTTGGGTGAGTCATTGCAACCTCTCTGAGACTCAATTTCCTTGTCTGCACAGCAGGGATACAAATAGCTGTAATGCCTACCTCATGGGGTGACTGGAAGGGTCAGATGAGCAAACATTGATGGGTGAAACTCTGTGAACTTTAAATACTATATAAATGTCAGTGTCTATTATTGATAATAGCATGCAATAACATACCAGTGTTTAGTTCTGCATTTTCAAAGGGTTTTGAACCAGGGAAGGCCTTTGTTCATTTCATGAAGCCCCCTTTTTTTTAACTCCAAACTTGAAGCTGAAAACACTTGGTAAGTGTCCCAGGACTTAAGTCATGAAAATGAACCTGTGATGAGGGACTTAAGACTAAGAAGGCTGAAAGGCAATCTGACACCAGACCAGAAAGGTACTTGACAGACTGAGCTTTCTATGTCTCTCTCCACTTGGTTCAGTTTCAAAGACATTGGAAGGATGATTTCTTTATTACTGCTTTCTGATCTTTTGGTCAGGCCATAAATAAAGGCACCAAAGGAAAGGGGGGCATTAGGCAAGGAGAAGGGAGGGAGGGGCTTTGTGAGTGTGCAGAATGCCAAGGCTGAACCTTTGATGAGTGACAAAGACCAGGGAGGGGCCGTCGGGTTCTCTCTCCAGCTTGTGCAGCATTGTGGAGTATGAGCCCTTAGGAAGCAGGCACCATCAGTTCATGTTTGTTTTATCTCCTCTGGACCCAGCATAGCATCTGGTACACACAGTCAGTGTTTAATAAATGTCCTTGTTACAGTTTGCAAAGCACTTTACATACGTCATCCTGAACTTCACAACAAGTCAGTGAGGAGGGCACTATACATGATTTATAGCCAAAGACATTGCAAAATGAGTGGAGTTATCCATCTATGGCTCACAAAGTTAACAAACATCCAAGCTAGAGCTTGAACTCAGCCTTCCTTTTATTAAATGTAATTTTTTGTTGGTTCATGATCTGAAAAGGATGCATTTAATATTCCTGCCTTTCTTCATCAGATTGTGAGGTTTTCACGCCCTAATACATGGTCAGTTTTTGGTATGGTGCCATGTACCACTGAGAAAAAGGCATATTTCTTTTTATCCCCATCCAATTTTCTCCAGAGGTCTATCTATCCTATCTAACTTACTAGATCTTGAGCTAGCAGGGACCACAGAGGTCATTTTAATTTTACCCTCTCATTTGCAAGGAGGCACTGAGGTGGCAGGGTGGACAAAGTGCAGGATTTAGACTCAGGAGGACGTACATTTGAATTTTTTACTAGCTGTGTGACCCTGGGCAACTCAACATCACCTTCCTCAGCTTCAGTTTTGTCTCCTGTAAGATGGGGCTAACAATGGCGCCTATGTTCCATGGTCGTTATGATGATCTACTGAAATAATATCTATAAAGCACTTTATAAACCTCAAAGCACTACATAAAGGTTAGTTATTAATATTAATGTTATTATCAACATCTTTATTAATAACAATTCATAATTGAGGCCCCAAGGTGTTGTCACTTGTCCAGGGTCACACAACTAGTAAGTGACCCAGGGTTTTTCTGACTTCAGGTCCTGTGCCCCATCCTCTATAACACATTGTCTCTCTCTGTGCAGGCCTTCAATACTAATAATAAATAAGAATAATATTGGCCAGCAAATAACACTTTGAGGTGTGCAAAGCCCTTTGCAGTGATCATCTCATTTGGTCACCCAGGGAGGCGGGTGCTGCTATTGTCCCCAATTACAGAGGAGGAAATTGAGGCAGACAGAGGCTAAGGGGCTTAACCAAAATCATATAACTGCAGTCAGGGTCTGAGGCAGATTTAGAATTCAGGTCTTCTGGATTCTAAGTAAAAATGTTCTATTAGAACATCTTTTTTAGCTTCATAATTATATCCTGGTATCATCATGCCACCATCTAGATCTATATTGGGGCATGAGGAGGAGTAGGGAATTGCACCTTCTGAGTAGATAGAAGATTTGGATTCAAGTCTTCCCTCTGACCTTGAGAGGAAATTACTTCACCCAGGAGTTCCCTCTAACAATGGAAGTCCAGTCCCCACCCACATGCCCTCAGTAGGAGGAGGCAAGGATAATTTAGGGTATGTCTTTGTTATCTCCAGCTCCTAATTTTGTTTTTAAGAAGAATTTTATATTTTCTCTGTGAGGTTTGAGGTCTTGATTTGTCTAACAAAGATATAGATGCAACAGAATCCCTTTGTAACTACTTATTATGTGGAAACATGGCAAGTCAAATCCCGTTTTTGGAAATGAAACTGTTTCAGCCACAAAAAGTCAGATGTGGCTCAGTTAGTCTGCTGTTCTGCCCCCCACATCAATGACATATAAACAAAGTCTCACCATTTAACATGTAAGTCTCTAAAGGAACCTTCAGCGAAATTCATATCCATATTTCCAATCTAAGCATCACAATACCTCCAGCCTCCTGGGTCTAATATGTTCTGCACTTATCTCTCTCCTGCCTTCATCTAATGGTTCTGTGGGTTTCAGTGTATGGATGGTCCATGTCTCAGCTGAGCCAAATGGAACGATCCAAGAATATATCCCATCTCTCTTTGAGCGGCTCTGGGCATTGGCAGAAATATAGACTTGAGGAGTGGAGTCCATCCCTTGAGAGCAGAATGTATATTATCTCAGTCATAACTAAGTTAAGTTATTTAAGCCCAGATGAAATTTAACCTTGTCATATTTATCTCTACACAAACTCCACAGAATGATCGAAACTCGCATACTCATTTCTTCCAGAAATGTTCTATTTCTCAGCCAAATATGAATGGGTAATTGTTGGTTTTTCAGCCTGTCAACAATACTAGTTCTGGGTCGACCAACAAGTGGCCTCACCTGATGTCACAGGATGTTAGACCCAGGCCTGCAAGGAGTTTTTGGTGTTACTGAGTATAACTTCTTTATTTTACAGATGAGGAAACTGAGGCCTTTCATTTCACAGTGAAGTGAAATGACCTGTCTAGGACCACATTGCTAGAAAGTGTCTAAGGTGAGATTGAAAGTCAAGTCTTCCAGATGCCAAGTCCAGAGCCCTGTCCACTACACCAAACTACCTTCTTCAGGGAGGTTTTCCCATTCCAGTCCTCCCCCTGCCAATTTTAGTGCCTTCCCCATGTTGTTTTCCAATTGATCCTGTCTATGGCATGGTTATGTGTAGCTGTTGCATGCTATCCTCCCCAATGGACTGTGAATTCCTTGAGGGCAGCAGCTTGTCTTGCCTCTTTGTATTCTCAGTGCATCGCATGGGATGTGGTACACAGGAGGCCCTTAATGTTTATTGACTGATGGGGTTTCTTACATTGTGACGGAATAGAAATTCATGAACCTGAGAGTGCCCAGACCTCAGAGAGCTGGCAAAGGGAAAGCAGACTGGGTCAGTGCTCCTGCCCAGTCACCCAGGACATCCCAGAGGATGTCACTTTGAATGGCAGAGCCATGACTCCATGAGTTCATCATGATATTTGTGGAAGTTTGGAGGAAGATAGAAGGTGGATGATTCTGGTAGCAAACCTTTGACCTACCTTTAATAGGGGAGTGGCAGTGGGGGAAGCTTTAATTTGGCTTTCGCTAAAGCCTCCCTTTTCCATTACTTACCAGTCAGTCAATAAGCATTTATTAAGCGCCTACTTTGTGCCAGGGAGAGATACAAAGACACATTGGGCTGATAGGAATCCTGGGATTGGGCACCTCTGAGGGGGCAGGCAGGGGGCTTCCTACCTTCAGATTTCTGTTCTTCAAATGTCGATTCCAATGGAGGACCAAACAACGGGGCCAAGGCCACAGGGTCTTCTGGAGGTTTTTTGCTAGATTATACACATTCAAGGCAAATGCAGAAAAGATGACAATGTTAATACCCTGAGTAGTCAATTGTCAAATACTTGTCACATAGCTTTTGAAATATTCTGGTAAGGTAGCAGTTGTGTGTGTATGTATGTATACATGTGTACACACATGTGTATAAGTGTATTCTCTTAGTTTTTAAAAACCATCATCTTCATCATCTTCTCCTCATCTTTCTTCTCCTTTTTTTTCTCTTCCTTCTCATTCTTCTTCCCATGAAAATATTTATCTGTGTATGTGTTGGGCTTCTTCCACCCCCTGGAGAACGGAAGATCTTTGAGGGCAGGGGTAATTTTCCTCTCTCTTATCCCAAACCCTGGGCGCAACATCTGGGATGTTTTTGCCTACCTGCTCTCTGCCTTCTCTCCTGCCCCAGGTCTTCAGTCTTGTCTGTTTCTAGACTGTATGTACAGGATTCTTTACATTTGAGTTTCTTTACAGCTGAGAGGGTGTTTTTGCCTTTCTTTGCATTTCCAGTGCTCACCACCATGAAGTGGATTCTAGATCAGACTGAGAGCAACCTTAGGAACCAGAGGCAACTGGGGCTGAGAGAAGCAAACAGTCTGCCCAAAGCATAAGCCTCATCTCCAAAATGGGGCTAATAGTAGCCAGGGTTGTTAGGAAGACAAAATGGCCAATATTTACCAAGTACTTTGGAACCTTAAAGCCCTACATAAATGCTAGCTATTAATAAGTATCTGAGACGAGATTCAAATTCAAGTCATCCTGATTCCACAGCCAAGGCACTATCTACTGCACTATCGAGTGCATTGCTTGTTGACTGACCATTATTGACTCCCATACTCTTATCTAAGACTGAGAGAACTGGTGCCCTGCCTTTGAGACATCAGGGAGCCAGTTAAGGGTCCTTTGGGTTTGGTAGGAAGAGAGTTTGGCAAATTGAACTCCTCAAGATCTAGTTTCATCTCTCTACTCTCCCTCTGGGTGGAGACAGAGAGAGGAAGAGCCTCAGGATATCCCTCTTCCCTCCTATCTCAGTGATTCACAGGGACTCTTTAAGGCTATATCTAAATGAGAGCTTAATAAATTCTTGGATTATATTGTGCACCTGGAGTTAAAGTTCTAGGTCTGGCCAATATGTGTGTGGGATGTGTGGCATCCCAGCTCTACATGTAGAGAACAAGATGTCATGTCTGATACAAAATAGCCGAATACTTGTTTAATTGAAAACTGATATTGAGAATATATTGGCAGCTAGGGAGCACCATAGTGCATAGAGAGTTGGACCTGGAGTCAGGAAGACTCATCTTCCTGAGTTCAAATCTGGCCTCAAACATGTGCCAGCTGTGTGACCCTGGGCAAGTCACTTCCTTCTATTTGCTCAGTTTCCTCATCTGTATAAAGAGCTGGGAAAGGAAATGGCAAACTTCTCCAGTATTTCTGCCAAGAAAACCCCAAATGGGGTCATGAAGGGTCATACAAGCTCAAAGCATCTCCATAGAGGACTATACTGGTCTTAACAGCTCTGTTTATACAATTCATTGAGTGATTTAGAGGATGAATGAAAGGACAATTAGAACCCTGGATTTAAAACAAATAAGAGTGGAGTGGGAAGAACCTTGGATTTGAAATCAGAGGACCTGGGTTCAAATTCGATCTCTGGTCTTTGTTAGCACTGTGGCCTTGGACAACTCATTTCCCTTCTGACAGGCTCTGTTTCCCACTTTGCAAAATAGGGCTCTTGTAACCTTCCCCCTGAGATTATCTTACATCACACTGTACATATCCTGTATATGCCCAATTATTTACATATTGTTTCCCACATTCAAGTATCTGCTTCCTAAGGCCAGGGTCTTTTTTATATCCCCTAGTTCTTGGCACAGAGTCAGCTACTTAATGCATATGGACCATTTGAAATGCTGGGGTGGGTCACCTGGACCTGATGATCTCTCAGACCCCATCGAGCTCTTAAACTGATCCAATGATCAAAATCTGTCCTTGTTGTCCAATTTGTCTAATTATGCCTAAGGAAGTATGCCATCCTTTGGAGTGTCTCTCCACATAATACTAACAACTTCTTAAGCAGAGGAGACATTATGGCATATGTGGTCCTATTTAGGAATCCTAAATATTTAACTTCTTGACCAGAACTCATGTATGTTGTAACACACACATACCTGATATTTAGCACGCACCTGCTACAAAGTACATGACTTGGGCCATCCCCAGGGCAATCTCACCAGAGGTTTTCCCTGGGTGCAGAAATGTAAAAGGTGCCAAACTCATGTAGACCCTACCCATGATGAATGACAAAGGGGGATTCATGTTCCTTACTTCCTGCTCGTGGTTCTAAAATCGCTAGTTATGGCTCCAATGGCCATAGGTCTCAATCCCAAGGGGACCCTTCAGGTCATCTGGCCCAACCCTTTTATTTTACAGATGTAGAAACTGAGGTTCAAAGACATTCAGTGACTTAGAATCCTAGATCTAGAATTGGAAAGGATGTCAGTGACCATCCAGATCACCTCCCTCTCCTCTGAGGAGCAGAGGTCCAAGGTCCAAACCCGACACCCATCCCTCTGTGGGCAACATAAATGTCTTTTCTAATCAGTGACTCAGGCACTAAGGAAAATATCTCATAAGACAGAACAGGAGGGAAGCAATTGTGGATTCCGGTTGAGAATGACCTAACCCTTCCCAGCAGGGCTCCTTAGAACAGCACTTAGGAGAAATTAAATTATTTTCTAGACTCCCATCTGCAGCCAGACCTCTTTTCAGTAGATGGTTATGGGTACAATTCAGGTCAGAAGGGAGTTGTAAATTGATGTCCTCTGCTCCTGATTTTGTACAAAGCTCATGGTGTATTTTTCATACTCACCTTACAAGCTCTGGTGTGGGTGTTGAGCGTCGTGGTCTTGCCACCTCTTCACCTGTGGCACAGGACAACATAGGTTTAGAGTAATTCTATCCCCTTCTGCTGGGAGTTCCTACATGAGCTACAATTAGATACACATGCAAGTTTGATCTCCAACTGGATACACACAAAGTCACTCTACATTCAAACACTTATCATGTAATATCCCAGGTCTGAGAGCACATTTGATCCATTCATGTATGTTACATTCCTTTGTCTGGACTGAACCAGATTTTATTGGCCCCCTAAACTACTATATTCAGCCCCCAAAGAGAAGACTCTCCTTTGTTTGGTGGATGAGTTTGCTCATCAATTGTTTACTGTAAGGAGCTGCTAAGCCAGAGTGTAAAGAATACTAACCACTGCCCTTCTCTTGCTGAGAGGCCAAGAAAACAGGAAAATGGAGAATACACTGACTCATTTTGCATGATCCAGCCTGTACTCACCACTCTAGGGGAGTTCTACCATAGATTAGATTCCCATTTAATTGATCTGGTTAACTGGCCTTGCCAATACAAGAGTACAAGATCTGTTCAGTTCTGTTCACTCCCATCTCTCTGCCCATTGTGAGGTCTGTGACACCTAATTCAGAAACTAAATGTCCATGGAGCTGGGCCAATGTGGAAGCAGGCTGCCCAAAGCACCGGCACTGGCAGAAATGCCAAGCCACATTGGTTGGGAGAATTTAGACATGGGCAGCACAGAACCCACAGGAGTTTCTTGGCATCATTAAGTTTTCTCTGCTGTAAAGAAAGAGGAATAAGTTCTAGGTAGGCTTCAGATGTTGAGCCTGAGTCCATATTTCAAACACACACATACACACACACACATACACACACACGGCTCTCCTTCAGGAAGATATTCCTTGGACAGGATGTCCTCTAGATTTGGAATCTGAGCCATACTTACTGGATAAGTTCCTTTTAATTGCACCCTAGAATTAGAAACAGATACTATAAGGATTAGGACCACATATAATATTTGGCATAATATGCACATTTCTGTCATTTCAATTAAGCTGGGCAAAGAAGCAAAGGCAAAGAGAGAAAAATGGGTTTCACTTGAAACTGGGCTTAAAATGGGGATTGCACAGCAGGACCATGAGCTCACATGCACACACAGAAATCTGTTTTATATTTAAACCAAAAAAATAGAGTTAGCTAAAAAAGAGGAGAAAAGAAGGGAAAGAAAAGAGAGAGAGAAGGGAAGAAGAAAGAAAAGAAGGAATAAGAAAAGGAGGAGGGGAAAGAAAGAAATGAGAGAGAGGGAAGGACGCAAGAAAGAAAAGAAAAAAAGACAAGAAAAATGGCAAATCAAAGATTTTTTGAGCCAAATAAATCTGCTATCTGGGTGGGATTGATACTGAAGACTTGCTTTGATCATTAACTCAATCATCAATGATCGCTGGATGCAAGATCATAAATTATTTTCAATAAAAATCTTCTAGTTCCTAAGAAAATGAAAATTAGACCAACATGATCCACCCATCCATCCACACAATGCTTTCAATATTTGAAAACTCTGGTGAGAATGAAGGATCCTGCTTGACTTGGAGTAATCTCACACAAATTGGGAACATCCTTTATGATACCAGGAAGACTGTCCATACAAGTACAGATGGAAAGATGGAGGAAGAACCAGAGCCATGCCCTGAAGCTATACTATCATTTAAATGCTGGGTTTACTGATCCCCTACCCCACTCTCTTCATTCCAGCCAAACCAGTTCACTAGCTGTTTCCCAGTGGGCAATCCATCACATAAAATCCATCACAGGTGCCCCATGCCTGAATGCTCTCCCTCCTCTCTTCCATTTCCTGAAATCCCTACCTCCCTTCAGTGTTCTTCTCAGGGGTCATATTCACAAGACCATCCCTGATTTTGTCCCTTTCCTCAGTGACTATTTTTCTTTCTCTCCTATATTTTAAAAATGTTGGAGTTCTTTGTCAGATTGTTCTCTCCCAGTAGAATCTATGTGCCTTGAGGGCAAGGACTATTTTCATTTTTGTCTTTTTGTCTTCAGTATGTAGAACAGCACTAGCACATGCTTAATAAGGGCTTGCTGAATTCAATGTAATTCTCAGAGCTAGTCACTTATGGGCAGAGAAATCTAGCCTTCCATTTGAGGGGCTCTCTGGGAAACCTTCTCAGCTCTAAACTATCTGCTTCTCTAATCTTCCACAACATTGGAAATAATATTAAGAAAACAATGATTTTGGTTGAAGCATTGTCTCCAGGAGTCCCTCAGGAAGGAAGAATAAGCCACCATCAGCCTTTAACACCCAAGTTTGGATTTATTGATCAGAAGAAGCTGGTTAGTCCCTTAACAAGGCTATGAGAAAATGGGACATTGAACAGATACATTTAAATTGGTGGAAAAGGAATGGAAAGAAAGGCTTGTTGTGTGTGTGTGTACGTATGTGTGTATGTGTGTGTGTGTGTGTGTGTGTGTGTGGTGGGGTGGGATATCACTGCCTTGATCTGTTGGGAGGCAATATAAGGATATTGGAATCCTGGGGGCTGGACTATGGGATTCCCAAAGAAGGAAGCATATATGAGGAATGTCAGGTAGAAGAGACTAAAAGAATTTTTCCTCCTTCACAACTTAGCCTGAAGGTCTCTCATAGTAATTATGAGCTGTGTATCCATGATCTCTTGAGAACTTATTACTATATCCTTTGGTGCAGCCATCTGGAAAAATTACTTATATCACTAATACAGGACATTATTATAAAAATAAAACATTGACAGAATTCCTCCTATGAGGAATTCCCCTCCCTTCCTCTTTCCAAGATGTGATTTAGACAGTGGGAACCATATTGCTTCAAGGTGAAACAAGGAATTTTATTTTAACAGACTCCATGAAAATCCTGCTTTAAGTTCTTATAAGTGAGGCTTATTTCTAGAAGGGGGAACATTCAATCCACACATTCAAAAAGCCTTCTGGATTTTTTTCTGCCATTTTTGGTTATTCTAGAGTCCTGGGCCCATTTATTTTGTGACAAGTCAAATCCAGGAAGGCTTATGACTGGTGTAGACTTGAAGATTGCAGTGGACTGAGAGAATCAAAGACTGTTGAAATGGGAGCAGAACTTTTTAATTGTATCCATAGTTTGAAAGAACATCTTCCTCATTTTCTACCCCCAGCAGGTGTATCATATGGTTAATGGGCTGTCAAAGGAGATGAAGTGACTCTTTAGAATACTGGGGCAAAAAATAATCCTTCTACATCAGTGGGGTTAGGACCCCTGTCAAAGAATCCTAGTCTCTCAGAGTTGAAAGAACTCTTAGTAAACCCCCTCTACCTCTACACCATCCCCAATGTAAGCCATTCAGTCTGTATGCATAGATCTACTACCTCCCAAAGCAGACCATTGCTCTTGTGGACCATTGCTCTTTTTGGTAAGAAGTTCTTCTTGACATCAACCTAAAATTTGACCTTTTCTATCACTCCCTACCCTTCTTGAAATAACTTGAAGACAAGTATTATGTGCCCCTAAACCTGGCATATTATAGGTACTTTGTAAGTACTTGTTAAGTTATTGTTTAAAGTCTTCTTTTTTTCAACCTGAAAAAGTTCCCTTTGTTTCACACAATGCACAAAATTTTCCCTTTTCTTTTTAAACATAATTTGCCTTCCTTTTTTCAAATCACAGTATCCATAAAAATACCCAAAATCTAAAATTTCTGCTGAAAATTTTTCCCATCCCTAGTTTTTAGCATTCATATAATAAATATTTATTGTTCAACATCAGCAGTGGGGAAAAGACCCTCATCTAGTTCTATTAAATTCAATTATCACATTCAATAAGCACCTACTATGTGCCACACTATTGTAGTTGGTGCTGGGGGTCTCCATCTAAACTCTAGAAATTGGTTCATATGAACAAAGATCTGGAGGTTTAGCGGATTGCCTGTTCAACATAGATGTCCGATATGGCTCCCTGAAAGCCAATGGAATCCTAGTCTGCATGGGGATGGAATGCCTGATATTGAGAAACCATGAGGGTCCTGCTACTCTGCTCTGCTCTGATTGAAGATTAGGTGAAAAAAATGAGAATACTTAGTCTTTGTAAATGATTGGAAATAGAAAAAAAAGGACAGAGTTTAGGATGGAGAAGCAAAGGATTGGGGGGAACACAACACCAGTCTTCAAGTATTTGAAAAAAAGAACTAGATATGTTCTTCTCAAACCAAGCTTATGTGGTGGGGGGCGGGGAAGAATACTGGAAACATATTTTTGATTCAAACATTTCCAATTTCAACTGCTTACAAAATGCTTGGGCTGCTTTGGCAGGTAAGGGACTCCTAGTCACAGAAAGTTGGAGTGGAGTTGGGGCAATGAGTTTTTGGGGAGCATTATGTAGATGGACTTTTTCTTTGGGGTTGGACCTGGGCCGGATAAATTCTGAGGTTTCTTTCTACTCTGTAGTTCTCTGATTCTGTAACCCCCCTTTATGTGTATGCAGCAAAGGACCCATATAGGAGAAGCCTTCATTGATTATAAGTTCAGGGGACAAAAAGAACATACATTTTTGGTAAAAGCCCTGAGTTCCAGTGATGTACATCTTGCCATTGGAAAAGCAAGTTACAGAAGAGCAAAGGGAAGACTCAGATGGTCCAAGGTCAAATTCCAGCCCTGACACTTTGCGCCAGTGTGACTTGGGCTCGTCATAGCGTTCTTGACTTTCTTTGGTTTCCTTGTTTATAAAATAAGGGGGTTGGATTAAATAGCCTATGACGTTTTCCTTCCAACTTTAGGTCTTTGAATTCTCATGAAAAATGGTTCTTTTGCAAGTCTACTATTGAATGGTGCTTGAATATAGTTGGTAGAGAGACAGGCAAAGCAAAATATTGGAAAGGCCACCTGCTAGTTAAGGCTGTGCGTCTAGGCATGTGTACAAAAATGGAATTCTATCAAATTATATTTTTAAAAATCCAGTTTGAAGTCAATCAACTGGCCTCCTCTCACAGAAGACAATATTTTTGACATTTTGATTGTCACGTAATTTGGAATTGACATCTTTTCCCGCTTACTCCCTGTGCCGTCCCCCACCCTGGCTGCTTTCAATTGTCTAGTATCACACTGAAATGTTGGGCTGAGATAATTCCCAATTTGGCTAACCAAACCCTCAGTAATAGAACATATGGTACTGGGCTTAGGACAACGATGAGTTTTAAATAGGAAACTGCTAACTATGCAGGAGGAGCAGCATTGGTTTCTAAGAAATATCCGCTAACTGATTGACATCGATTTGAATATGGCTTTTGTTAGAAGCTCTCTGTATCCTTAGAGTAATCAACAGATTGATTGGAGTCATTTGGAACTAAACAAAGACATTTCTGTCTGTTCATGATGAGAAGAATTTATCACGTCCTCCCAGAAACTGATTTCTGATAGGCTGTGCTTTAAACACACTAATGAGATTTGACTGTCAGATGGCAATCACAAACACTGAAGTGACAGGCTGAGATGAGAGTACCTGAATTCAAAGCCTACCTGCCCCTTCCTATTCCTGGGACCTTTCGCAAGTCCAAGGAAGACTTGCCCTCGCTGGGCCCCAGTCTCCTCTTCTGTAAAATGAGGAGGTTTAGATGACCCTTGAGGTCCCTTCTTTTCTATCCTACGACTTGGGAGCACATTCTTCCTTAAAAAAAAAATCTCTTAAAGTCATGTTTGTATAACCCTATACACAAACCTGCATGGGGTGATCTTGCATTCTGACAATTATCTTGAAGAGCAATAATTTCCTTATTGTCATCTTGACTCTTCTCCCCCTACCCTTTACCCAGCCCCATACCGCACCATACACACACACACACACACACACACACACATCATTTTTGTTCTCCTAATGGTTGGAGTTCCCAAGTAAGGGATGAAGATTAGAAGTATCTATCCTGGAAAAGGTCCAGAATATTAGGTAGTAACTCACCCTTAGAGGATGCCACTCTATCTGACAAGACTTGCCCTCCCCAGAAGCCTCAAGTACCCTATATTATGGTCCACCGAAAGGACAACAAGCATTCCCCCATTGTCTCTGCAGGAAGCTTTCATGACCCATGTTAAGATAACAAATGCGAGAATCCTTACCGGGCTGCGCCTCTGTGATCAGCAAAAAGGAAGAGAGAACAGATACCTGGTCAGAGAGTGACAGATCAGTAAACGGATTGGGGCAGCATCCAGTTTCATACAGTTACCCGCGTAGATCCCCCCATAATAGGTTACTCCCTCTCCCACAGGAATTGTCCTAACTTGGACCATAATGGAGAAGTTTGGAGGTGTACAGTCAGGTGGGAAATGAAAATATGGATGGGGTGGCCCCCTCCTTCAAAGGAGGCTTTCCTTGCTTGGGGCTCTCCCTCTGTCCTCCAACTGGAGGGGCAGAGGGTATTGAGGATGCTGCTGAGGAGTGAGGGCCGAGGTCAGTGCTCTCTTGCTGGATGGAGAACCTTCCTGTAGATGCTGATGTTGGATCCAGATGTTTCTAACATCTGCTGTAGCATCGTGAGGTCTATTGGTGGCTCTAAATGTCAGTACCCTGGGGCAGATCCCTAATGGCTCCTCCTTAGGACTCCAGTAAGAAGTAAGAATCTAGAGGAAAGGACAATTGAAGGGCTGGAGGTTACTAATCTAAGCCAATTTCTCATGTCATTGTGAGTATAGGTTATTGGTTTTTGAGTGTGGTGAAGAACAGGAGAGGATAGCAACCTGATGTAGCAGAAAGGTTAGGGACTGAATCAGTGATTTCATTGGGATAGAGAACTACCAGGTGGGGAAACTCCCTCTGCCAATGCAGGCCAGTCCCTTCTCTGTATCAGAGCCTTTGAGGGTTGCGTGAGAAGTAAGTGATTTTCCCTAGGTCACATGGCCATTATCTGTCAGAATTTGGAGCGAGGGGACTTTGGTCCTAGGGCAAATGGCTTCCCTGGGGCTTGCTACTTTCCCTGTCTCGTCCTGCTTCTTCTATAAAGTGGCTGGGCTGGATAATTCCAGCTTTAAATGTAGAATCAATCCTAAATGTTCCTTAATCCCCCAGACTAATAGCATATGCAGTTACTAAAGTAACTAGTTAACTAACTAACTTCTCACTCACCTAGGGAGGAATCTGAGAGCAAACCTTAAACAAAATGGAAGCCAAGATTCATTGCCTCTCCTTTTCTAGTATTCACAAAAACTTGAATTTTTGAGGAAGCTCTGAGGATGGTGGTAACTGGGACAGCTCACTCCTCTGGACCTGGTGAATGGTGGGTGCTTGCTTATCCTAGGCTTCTGGCTTTCTTCCTGTAATTCCTGTAATTCTCTGCTCTGATCTGGGCTCTCTCCCAAAGTCTACTCCTCTTTATCTTTTTATCCAATGCTCAGTTTGTCAAATGATTGGAGCAAGAGAAGACAGGAAGTGGGAAGGGCTGACTGATTAGTAGCCCCCTGTTACCTACTTGAGAAAGGATGGGTCAAGCAAATGGGATACTTGCTAGTTTCACAAAATGGAGGGGCTATTTCATACCCCTAGAGGAGCCAATCTTACCCAAAGGTAGGCTACAAATAGCAATTGTGGTTGTCTAGAGAAATCCCCAAACCTGAGAGAGCTGAGGGATGTTGACTCAATAGCATTTTTGTACCACTTTTTTCCAATTCCACATGCATTTAATAGCTACCAACTATATGAAAGGCTTTCTGCAGAATGGTGGGGATTCAAAGAAAAGGACAATCGTCCCTTCCCTCAGGGAGCTTGCTTGTTTTTCAACTATGATTTTGCTTTAGGTTAAACTCATTATTAGTTATTTTTCTTACTTTCAGAGTTTAAAAATGTTTGTGAGACCCTTCTACATGTACCCTTGATCCCAATATATTGGTTCCAGTCCTGCTATCTGCCCAAACTTCCATGTTTCCCCATTTCCTGGGAAGCTCATCAAATCATCCCAACTATCTACTGTCCTATATCCCTTTTCCCTTTACCAGATAAACTTGAGAAAGTCTTCTACACAAGGTACTTCCAATTCTCCTCTCACTCTTTTCTAAACCTTCTGCCATCTGACTTCCAGGCTTCATTACTCAATGAAACTACTCTCCTCAAAGTTACCAGTGATCTCTTAACTGTGAAATCTAATCCTCTTACTTGCTTATAAACCCTCTTCGGTCTCACTTCAAACCTAATAATTTGACTGATGCTGCCCTCTTCCAAGTTAACACTTATCTCTTAATTTCCATCTCGAACAGCTTTTTCTCAGTCCTCATCTTGTTCTCTCAGCAGCCTTCAACACCATTGACCATCATATCCTCTTGGATCCTCACTCCTTCCCAGGTTTTTGTGACACTGCCCTCTTCTGGTTTTCCTCTTCTTGCCTGACTGCTCATTCTCCTATGCCTTCAGGTCATTCCACTGTGCGTATCCATCCCACTGGGTGCTGTCCTTGGTCCTCTTCTTCTCTGTACTCTCTTGCCAATTTCATCAACTGCTATATGTTCAATTATGTCTCTATATTCTAGTTCTCTTGCTTCTCCTGCTATGAGTGCCTTCCCTCTAACCCCAAATTACCATGCATTTATTTTGCATATAAGCACCTTGAGGGCAGAGACTGGTCCCCTTTTATCACTCTATTCTCAGCTCCTGTTACTGTGCCTGACACATAGTGGGCAATTACTAAGTGCTTGTTGCTGTAATGACTCCTATATAAACCACCATGAAATCTTCAAATTATATAAGATTATGATCATAAGAAGGGGCTGGGTAGCTAAGTAGCACTGCAGTGGATAGAGTGCAGGACTTGGAGTAAGGAAGATTCATTTTCCTGAGTTCAAATGCAGCCTCAGATACTTACTAGCTGTATGACCCTGGGAAAGTCACTTCCACCTGTTTGCCTCAGTTTCCACCTGTAAAATGAGCTGGAGAAGGAAATGGGAAACCATTCCAGTGTCTTTGCCAAGAAAACTCCAAGTAGGGTCATGAAGAGTCAGACAAGAATCTCCTCTTGAGACAACAGTCTTAACAAGTATTCATCTGAGCTTTGCTCAAAGACCTCCAATGACAGGGATCTCACTACCTCCCAAGGTCTAGTTTGGGGCTGCTCTCATTATTAGGATGCTTTCCCCAACACCATGCCACAATTTGCCTCATTGCACCTTTCACCAATTATTTCTGGTCTATTCTCTTTTTTTCGCATGACTTTCCTTCAAATAGTTAAGGATAGGTATCATGTCTACTGTGAGTCTTCTATTCTTCTGGTTAAATATCCCAAATGTCACCAAATGAGCCTTTCATGACATGAATTTGAGGCCCTTCATCACTGCAGTGCCTTTCTCATACATACTTCTGCCAATGTTCATGGCCAGAACTGAACTGAATCATATAGAAACAGTCAGCAGGGCAGAGGACAGTGGGGCTATCCATGCCTAATGTCTGGATTCTTTGCCTCCTTTGATGCAATTTTAAATGGTTTTTGGCTGCCATATAACACTGTAGATGTATTTTGGGATTTCCATTTTCTAATGATCCCCCTATATTTTTTCATATAAATGGAGATCTAATTTCTCCCATATTTTACTTGTGAAGTTGACTTTTTGAATCTGTGAGTGACTTCACACTTGCTCCTGTTAAATTTCATCAAATACCTCCCCATCCCACCTCCAGCCATCACTGACAAGGGAACTTGAAAGTTTGATCAAGTGAAACCAGAAGAGGGATAAAGGAAAAATGATTTGTTGTAGTTCTTCAGTCATTTCAGTCACATTTGAGTCCTTGTAACTCCATTTGGGGTTTTCTTGGCAAAGACACTGGAATGGTTTGTCATTTCCTTCTGCAGTTCATTTTACAGATGAGGAAATGGAGGCAAACAGGGTGAAGTGATTTGCCCAAGGTCACAGAGCTAGGTAGTATCTGAGGCTAGATTTGAGCTCAGGTCTTTCCAAGTCCAAGTCCAGGGTTTTTTCCACTGTGCCATCTAGCTATCCCCAAAATGGAAAATAGATTCCCCCTTAAAAACACACAAAAATAAAAACATGAAAAAAGAACTTGCTCTGAGTCTGGCTCTGAGGACAAGGGAACTATTTAAGAGTACGAAAACTTCCCCAGACACAAAACAAAAGCCAATATTTCAGAAAGTTCTGTCCAAATTTGAAGCTGACCAACTTGGACAGTCGAATACAAAGTTAAGTGCTTACAAATGACTCAAAGAGACCATTGGTGATTTCCATAAAAACTTCAGACAGCCAAAACACAAGGTCTGCTTTAATGTCATTCTTCAGGCAATGCATAACTAACTCTCAGTTACTCTCCAATGGGCCTCCAGGAGATCTGTGATGCCCAGTGTTTTTCTCCTTATGCCTTTAGCAGTTTTACTGAGCAGCCAAAGCCTCATGCTACTGATAGGAGAAATGAGCCTTTCATGACAGCTTTTCTACCTAATGTTGAGGCAGATGAATGCTTTTTGTTTGCTCAATCCAGAAATTTTTTATCACTTATTATCACAGAGTTTTCCACCAGATATTTGGTGGAAATGAAGCTAATGGCTTATTAAGATGTATGTACATATATATATATATGCAATCATATAACAAATACACAATATACATATGTGTGTATGTATGCATGTATACTTATACACACATATAGATATGCATGTGTGTATACATATATATATATATAAATATATATATATACACATTTGTATGTATGTATATACGCTCATTAGTCAGACTAAGTAAAAGATGTCATAAGCTGAAAGGACCAGAAAGGTTTAGTCTAGAGTTGGGGAAGGCACAATCATTGTCTTCAAACATTTGAAGAGCTGTTAATGGGAACATAGATTAGGTTTCTTCAGATTGCATGGAGACAAGTAATAGGTGTAATATGTAAAGAGACTAATCAGATTTGAGGTGAGGAAAAACTTCCCAGCAAGTCGAGATGAGCCAAAGTAGAATGAGCTGTTTCCAGTGACAGTGGAGGACATGGAAGTCATCATGCAGAGGCTGGAGGGCCATTTGTTGTGCATATCATAGTGGGGATTCCTTCCATATAGGAGCTGTAGCAGATGGTTACTGAGGGCCCTTCCAAACGCTAGAAATTCTATTATTTTGCAATTCTATGAGATGGGCTTGAATGTGACCTCATTGAAGGTATGGAGTGTTTTTATTTTTATTTGTTGCCTTTTTATATCCAGTCCTTGGTACAGTGCCTTGGCACATCATAGATGACCACATTTAGAATTAGGGTTATATTCTATAAATTCTAATTGACTTGACTTGTCTTACTATAGCATCGAGAATAGGGCCTTGCATATAATAGGCACTTAATATATTCTTGTTGAGTGAATGAAGAAATATCTTAGTACCCAAAGTGCACATTGGTCATTGCCTATGACTGGAGGAAAAGCTATGGCAAGACTGCCACCATCACTCAATGTGAAATTGTGTGGTAGTGAGGCTGTGATAGCTCATCCCGTTTCAATTCATAGCAAAGAGTTGGCAAATAATTTAATAAGCACCTTCCTCTTTCATTTTTACATGTAACAATTAGACTCTCTCCTGGTCCACAGTTTGTCTTGTTTAAATGTGTGTTCCTTATCTGCATTTGTATTATCAGCAGGTTAGACTAGTGTTTTAAGTGAGTGTTTTAAGAATCCAGTTCTTAGTCAATGTTATTTAATTCATTATAAGAATCAAGATCTCAGAACTTACAGAGACTAGGACTGCAAAGGTTGTTACATCCCAAGAATTCCCCTTTACAATGACTGATATGTAGCCCTCCAGCCTTTGCTTTAAACCCCCAGTGAAGGGGAGTCCACTGCTCCTCAAGGCTTCTCAGCACTTCCTCCTTTTGGATAGTTCTAATTGGTAGGAAGTTTTAAACCCCCAGTGAAGGGGAGTCCACTGCTCCTCAAGGCTTCTCAGCACTTCCTCCTTTTGGATAGTTCTAATTGGTAGGAAGTTCATTCCTTTTCTCAAGTCTCAGTAGGCCTCTGAGACCTCTGTCCATTGCTCCTAGTTCTTATTCCTGGAGTCAAATGGAACAAATCTAATCCCTCTTCCACACTATCTAATAATTGAAGAAAACTATCATTTCTCTTTTTATTTTGAACTTCTTTGTTTCATGTTAAATAACTCCATTTTCTTCAAACAATCCCATATAGCATCAGTTGGAGGCCCTTCATCATTCTGCTTACCCTCCTCCAGACACCTTCCATGTTATTAATGTCTTTACTAAGAGCTTTATGATTCTACTGTACAACCTGGTCTATGCATAATGAGAAAGAGAGAAAATAGAGTTTAGCTAATCATAGGTCAAAAAAGGGGAAAAGGTGAATGTTGTATCTTACCGGACTTTTCCTCTAAAAGTGCAAGCATGGAAAAAGAAAAAAAAATAAGAGATGAAATAGGTTCCCCTAAGAAGCAGTTCAAAGCAAAGAAGGCCTTTACACAAGAAAACCCTCCAGCGAGCTGCTGGTATGTGACTGGCCTCCAAGATGGCGGCAGGATTCCCAACTCACAACATGGAATTGATTGAGCCATAGGCAAGATTGTTCTCATGCTACAGGGTTGAGCACTGTCTGCAAAGTGGATCAGATGCTTTCCTCCATATTTAAACTTTTTTGAAACCATTCCAAAAGGGCTTACTTCTTTTGAAAACCTTTGTAAAATGCAAAACAAGCATGGTCATTTTTCAAGAAGTAGAGGAAAGGGAAATTGGACATGGAATCAGATGTCCTGGGTTCAAATTCATGTTGTTTTTATTACCCACATACCCCAAGGCAGATCCCTTCTCTCTATTCCTCAGTTTTCTCATCTGTAGAATAAGACTCTTTAAGGTTTTTCCAACTCTGAAAAGTCTGTTTCTTTCCATGACCAAGTGGGAGGAAGACCAGGCATGCATACAGTATTTAACTTGGGGAAATCATACAGAATCTTCTATTTGTAGTAGAAAGTGCATCCTTAGAGAGGCTTAGGGAGGGAGTATACGTGGGCTATTCAATCCCAATGTGCATATCCATGCATACCCACACATCAGGGTGTTTGGAGAGGGCAGCTTTCAAAAGCAAGGGAAAAGATAAGGGGTTATTTGCAGGAGTGCCCAAGTTGTCCCTGACCTAGGAGACCTGACTGCAATTGCAATGGTTCCATCAGTGGCACCATAAAGAATTCAATTAACTCCAGTTTTATTGTCAGTATTTCCCTGTCCATTAGTGCCCCTTGGCTGTACCACTACAAAGGTCCGAGAGATGCTGCAAACATTCACCTGTCTATTAGCAAGGATCTAAGTTAATCAAGCTCTTTCCTTTCCCCTTTGCCATCCTTCTCTCTCTCCCTTTCCCTCCTCTTCCCTCCTCTCTCTTTCCTCCTCTTTATTCTTCCCCCTCTCTCCCCTCCCTTTCTCTCCTCTTCCTTAGTCTCTCTTCTCTCTCCCATCTCAACTTATACTATTTATAATACGTTAATTCATATGTGAGCATGGATGGAAATTACTAGAAATTAATATGAGCTGTGTCCCTGTCTTAGCAAACAAATGATGATCAGCACTAATTAAATAGGCTGATCAGTTTTTTAAATGACACAAGATTCTTCCTGTGCCTCCTGTCTCCCTTGTCACCCCTGGTGCCTTTCACTAAGCAGGTGTAAAGCAGCACCCCCTCTCCTTCTCAATCCGGGCAGAAGTGTTGCCTCGAGCATGCAAGGGGAGGCTGAGGTGTGGGAGCTACACGCTGGGGCTCTTTGATCTCTTGCCAAACTGGAAAACACAAGAAACACCTGCCTTTTACTGTGTCTATCTGGCACCCATCCAGGCCAGGTGTGGGCCATGCTGCCAGAAGTCCTACAGCCCACATGCCAACATTGAAGGCCATTGGGAAGGAAGCAAGAAAGAAAAACGAGCTCAGCAAAATGAAGCAATAACTCTCCTCCTGCCTTACTCCATGAAAGAAAATGCTAGATTTCTATCTTGGAAGAAAGATGAGTGTTGACTCAGGGGAAGGAAAGCTGTTGCAAGGATTCAGCTAAATGAAACTCAAGAAACACCTCTTAAGAACTTACTATGTGCCAAGAACTGTGCCAGGAGCCTACTATGTGCCAGGAACTGTGTCAGGCACAGGGAACACAAAGAAAAAAGTGATAAATAATCCCTGACCTGAGGGGAGGCAGTAGGTAGAGGAAGGAACCTGGAGGCACAGGTCCTGAGTTTGAATCACCTCTGAGGTGATGCTACCTGGGTAATTTGGGACAAGTCAATGAACCTCTCTGCTTCTCAGTTTCCTCATCCATAAAATGAGGCTGTTGCATTGCAGACATGGCTACTGAGATTTCCTTCAACTTGATCCAGAACCCTATGACATTCTACTGGGGATCCCATATAATTAGAGAAGTAAATCCAAAGTCATTTTGGCAGGTAGGGGGAGGGAAGGAGGAATTGCTGATAACTGTCATTGTGGTTCAGTCACTTCAGTCATCATCCACTCTTTATGGTTCTATTTGGGATTTTCTTGGCAGAGATATTGAAGTGGTTTGTCATTTCCTTCTCCAGCTCATGTTATAGATGAGGAAACTGAGGCAAACAGGGATAAGTGACTTGCCGAGTGTCACACAGCTAGTCACTGTCTGAGGCTGGATTTGAACTCGGGTCTTCCTGACTCTAGGCATGGTTCTCTATTGCGTCACCTAGATGCCAGCCTAATAACTGAGAGGATTAGAAAAAAACCCACTGTGGGATGTGGCCCTTGAACTGAGCCTTGGATAGAAGTATGGATTCCAGGAGGTCAAAGGGGAGGTGGAGGGATTCTAAGCATGAAGGAGGGATGGAAGAGATGACACACAGACCAATATGGCTGAGACATAGAGTTGGGGAGGAAGAGTGCTATTAGTCTGGGAAAAAAATTCCAGTAGAATGGAAACATCTGGAAGAAAAGCCAGTTGTTTGGTCTTTGTAGCTTTAGTGGCTCACACTTCATAGCCAGCTGTTTAATAAAAGCTTGTTAAATACAATGTCTCCATTCAAACAATTGGGAGTCTTCTATTCCCAGCTCTTCCACCAACTCTCTGGAGGACTGCTGGTGACTCATCTCAACTCAGTGAATTGTTCAGGGTTCCCCATGGGGAGGCAGGCCAGAAAGCTCTAGATGGCTTGCTTGTTACTATTTGGCAGTGTCTTCCTCATCTTTAAAATGATGGCAGGCAGGCAGGTGGAATAGATTGGACCTCAGTGTTTTTATCCTTAAAATGGGGGAGTTGGACTAGCTGACTTCCTCAGGGTCCTTCTAATCAATGATGTCATTTAATCATCACAAAGACCCTGTGAGATGATGAGTGCTTTAGAACATGGGGCCAGACTCAAATAGGAAAAAAAAATCTCTGCCTGTTGCAGAGTTGACTTAGAAAACCATGTATTAACATTATCTGTGTTCCACTGTATTTTTATTGATTTTGTTAACTATTTCCCAATTATATTTTAATCTGGTTCTCATAGTTGATATCTCTGTTTGAGAGGACCCTAGCTGTGTGGCCTTGGGCAACTCATTTAACCTTAATTCGTGACATCTACAAAATAGTTTTTTTAATTAGGTGTCCTCCAAGGCACCTTTTAGTACTAAATCTACGCTCTTTAAGGTTATGGTCAGTCAATAAATATTTACTAAGCCCCTACTCTGTGCCAGGCTCTGTGCTAAGCACTGAGGATGCAAAGAAAGGCCAGAGTCAAAGAAGTTACTGATCTGCATTAGAAGATGGAGTTCCCTCAAACAAGCACTTTATATCATTAAAATTGTAGTTCTAGAGGGTATAAATATAACAATAATTAATTTAATAATATCTACTGATAATTTAATATGACACTTTAACATTTACAAGAAAGCATTTTAAATACATTATCTCATGAAAACTCCTTGAGGTTAGGGACGGTCTTTGTATCCCTAGCCCTAGCAAAGTGCCTAGAAGAGTACACTCTCTTCTCTTCCCCCGCTTCCTTTTTCTCTTCCTCCTCCCCCTCCCTCCCTTCTCTTCCTTCACCCTTCCCTGCCCTTTCTCTCCCTCCCTCCCTGTATGTCTGTCCTCTCCTCTCTTCTCCCCTCCTGTCCTGTCCTTCCTGCCTCTACACCCTCTCCCTCTTCCTCTGTCTATCCTTTTCTTCTTCTGTCCCTAGCTTTATTACAGTACCTGTCACATAGCAAATACTTTAAAAAGTCCCTCTTGATTGACTTCTAAGAGCTGCCATTTATGTAGGGCTTCAAAGTTTACAAAATCCTATGTACATGTGACCTAATTTAAGCAACAATTATGTGAGGCCAGTAGTACAGGTCTCATAATCCTCAATTTATGGATAAAGAAACTGAGGCTCGGGGAGATGACCTGTCCAGGGTCACAAAGATTTGAAAGGCCAGGGGCAGAATTTGAACCCAAGTCTTCCTGACTCCAGGACTAGCATCACATGCTACCTCCCATAGTCCTATCCAAGGGCTGTCATTGACAAACTGAGAGAGGCTCATCATCAAGGGTTCACTTCAGTAGTTCAGGGAAATTATTCTTTATGACAGGAAAAGATTTTTCCTGGTGCCAGTAGATGAAGAAGCCACATCTGTGAATTGCACATTTTTAGAGTATTTAAATATTAGTTATTTCAGATAGGATCTGATGTTACAATCAAGTACACTTTAAACTTACATGTATTTTATACTATTATAAATACTATACTAGTATTTTATACTAGAGAATCAATGTGGAATAATGTAAGAGTGAGGACAACATGGGTTCAAATCCTGTCTCTGACATATACTAGCTATGTTATCCTAGGAAGGTGCTTCACTTGCTCCAGAGCATTAGGCTCTACTGTGTCAAAGGTGCATAATTATTTGCATTGATGGAGGGACTTTCCACACCAAGAATGCCCACTATATGCAAGCCACAAAAATTCAATGTTAGGTGTTCTGTGTTGTGCCCTTCCTAAGCCAAATAACTAGCCCCCTCTGCAAAGATGGGAGGAGGGAGGGGCCTCTTCTTTAATTTTTACTGTTTATCTTTGGCTTTGGAAATACACTTTTCTCCTGTGTTTATTCTTGGTTAGTTTACTTAGTATGGTGCCTGACTCACAGACTGATCACTTAGCCCAACAATCTAGGTACCCCCAGCAACAGCAAAGAGCACTGCTGGCAGCTGCCTGCTCCCTCTAAGCACTATGTGGAAGATGGAAGTATAACAGAGACAGCTCAGTTGCCCAGTGGATAGAGAGTTAGGTCTGAAGATGGGAAGACCTGAGTTCAAATCCAGCATCATACAGGTATTAGCTGTGTGACTTGGGCCCAGTTATTTGAACTTGGTCTGCCTCAGTTTCTTCAGCTACAAAATGGTAAGGATAATAGCACCCACCTTTTCCTGGGTTGTTCTGAGGATAAAATGAGACAATAATTATAAAATGCTTAGCCCAGTGCTTGGCACAGAGCAAGCACTTAAGAAAAGCTTAAAACAACCCCCTGAGCTAGAAAATATCTCAGATACAGAGATAAATGTGGTGGAAGAAAAAATGTTGAGTTTGGGGTCAGGAGATCTGGGTTCAAATCCTGACTCTTTTAAAATTATCTTTGTGACCCTGGGCACCTATGATCTCTGGGTCTTACTTTTCTCACCTGTAAAATGAGGGCAATGAATTAGATAACCTCTTAGGTCCCTTCCAGCTCCAAATTTATAATCCACTCCACCTCCTTTCCCTTGCTTTCCACCTTCCTTTCCTTTTCCTTCTCTCTGTTCCCTCCTGGCATATAAAAGTGGAATGAGACTTGGAATAAAAAAATCTGGTTTTGAGTCCTCCTTACATATGACCTTAAGCAAGTCCCAGAATCACCTCAAGTTGTACCTTCATCATCTATAGCTGGAATAGGAGGAATTGAAATCTGCAACATCTACCTTGTAAGTGTTCCTTCAAGCAAAGTGCGTTGTAAATTAGAAAGCCCTGGGTGAATGCAAACTATTCTTCTTCCTTCATTATTTCATTAATTTATTAAACAGATATGCATTAGGGGTCTATGATGGATAAAGGGTTTTCTTTCCTATAGAATGTGAACTCCTCCAGGGTAAGAATTTTTCAGAGGGCTTGGGGAAGTTTTCTTTGTCATTGTATCCCAGCCCGTAGCACAGTATCTGGCAAACAGTAGGTGCTTAATAAATGATTCTTCAATGAAATTCAAAGACATGAAGATCACTTAGGTGCTTGAGGCCTAAAAAAAGATTAAACATGACCCTGCTTTCAAAGAACCGTGATCTACTAGGGGAAAAAAGACAAGGGTACATAGGATTCACTATGTGACTAGTATTATGGCAAGGCAGGTCAGGGTAAGGGGACACTTCAGGACCATGGACACCGCAATGGTGACTATGCAGCTAAAAACCAAGATCTGAGCCTTTTTAGCAACAGTGTTTAAAACCTACGGAGGTCATGGGGGTCTGGGAAGCATTCTAGCCCTTTCTCATGGAAAGAGCTGAAAGTACGATGTTTATAGCCAAGGACCATGGGCTCATTTTGCTTGACTCAGATTCAGGATGAAGAAGTAGCCTCCAGTGAGAAGTTTGATATCTTGAACTTCTTTCCAGATTCACACTAACAGTCATTTTTGGATATTTCACCCACCCACAGAGAGGATGGAATATTTTCTCCCAGAGACTTCAGGGTGCAACTTTTCATCAAGTTCTCCATAGCCCTGAAAGGCCCCAAATCTGCAACTTCTTCAGAAATCGCTGCTGAATCGAAGGATCTTCTGGTCTGTCTTTAAAAACTATGCTCTTGAATGTTACAAGGTACTGTCTTTGAAGTCAGAAAGATCTGAATTCAAATTCTGCCTCAGTTAATTACTAACCATATGACCAAAGGCAAGTCATATAACTGAAGCTCAGTTTCCTCAGCTATAAGATGGGAATAAGGATGATGACGATGATGTTAATAATACTTGGGCTGCTCTGAGGAACAAATGAGATCATATAATAGACTGCTTTGCAAACTGTGAGATACTGTATAAATATTAGCTATCACCATTGTTTCTTGCACCTGTGTCCTTTTATCCCTCTACATGGCTACCACTCTTGTACAGACCCCTGTCACCTCTCAACTGGACTATTGCCGTGACCTCCTTGTGGATTTCTCTGCCTCAAGTCTCTCCCTATGCCAAAACATTCATCAGCTAGCTAGCAAATTATATTCCTTAAACACAGGTTTTGGCCCAGATCAAAACACACCAGTGGTACCCTATTGACTCTAAGATATAATAAAGACTCCTCAGCTGGCCTTCCACAGTCTCTTGCCTACAGTCTCTTGCCTACCTTTCTATATCTATTCCAGATTATTTCTTTTATGTATTCTCTGTTTTTACTGAACTGAACTACTAATAATCTCCAAATTTAGCATCCCGTATTTCACTTTCATGCTTTTGCAGCAGGTTTCCCATGGTACTATATGTGTAGGCCCTCTTATTGAATGAAAAAATGCAAAACTTATTTCTCTGTCAGTCACCATGATTGAGTGCCATGTGGATTTTGATATAAATAATGCAATATGAGGCATTAATTATGCATGGTTTAACTGAGAGGGTTATGGAGGGGCTAGGGAGAAGTTCCTAGGTGTTCTTGCATTCTGAATATGTGAAGTCTCAGTTTATGTACCAAATGATAAAGAGATGTGACACTTTCATGTGTATTCAATTATGCAATGACGATTTCTAATATGTAGCCAACTGAACTGTCCATGCAATGCTAGGCACCTTCTGGTGAACATTAGCATTGCTTATGTTTTCTCAAATGTTTTCTACTCTGTAGATGTTGGTACTGATTCTTTAAATTCTCAGTATGTCAATCACCTTGAGAGTTTTTCTTATGTTAACTAAGTGTTAAGTCTCAGATACAAAACTTCAGTTTTGCAGTTTAAAAAATAATAATAAGGCTGAGAGAACTGACATGTTGTATGTTATGTCTACTAACTACCCAAATTACCTTGTATCTAATTACTTTTTATTTCTTCTTGTAAATTTATCCTCTCTCTCATTGTCTGTTTCCCTTCCTCCTTCCTTTCTCTCTTTTGTCTCTCCATATCCTATATATAACATATATATATACATATTATGTATTATATTTTATGTATAATAATTTACATATTACGATTTATGTCTACTTCCTGTGGCTTCTATTAGAATACAAACTTCTTGAGAGTCGAGATTACTTTATTCTTTATATTTGTAACCCCAGTGCCTGTCACTTAAAGGGCATTTAAATACCTGCTGATCATATTGACCGATCTTACCATATGTTGCTTGCAGTTCTGATAATTTATAGAGGACCAAAATCCCATTCAACATATTACTATTTTTGCTTAACAAAATGTCAAGGATCATGGGATCATAGATTTAGAGTTAGAAGAGAATATAGAGATCAAGTCCAACCATTTCTTTTTGTAGACATTGGGAGAGAGGTGGCCCAGTGAATAGAGCCTTAGACTTGAAGTCAGAAAGAGATGAGTTCAAATCTTCTCTCAGATACTTACCATGTGTGTGACCCTGGGCAAGTCACTTGACCTCTGTCTGCTTCAGTTTTCTCATCTGTAAAATGGGGAGCAATAATAGCACTTCCCTCCAGGGACTGTTGAGAGGATCCAATGAGATGATATTTGTAAACTTTAAGTGTTTTATAGATGCTAGCTGTGGTGATGATGATGATGGAAATGGAGACACAGAGATTAAGTGACTTGTCTGTGGTCACACAACTAGTAAGTGCCTGAAGCAGGACTTAAACTCAGTCATCTTGACTCCGTTATCTAGTTCTCCACCATTTCACAGTAGCTTACAGAGTTATCACCTTCGACTCTAAACACTGTACCAAATCTCCTATGAGTTATAAGACCTGTTTTACCTAATGAAGGAAACTATCTCTTGTCATTTCCCAGAACCACTAGGACCTTGCTAACTGAATGAAGGAGATGTACCTGATAGCTCAAATTTCAAGATTAGAATCAGGACCTCAAGGCAAAGTATCATCAATGTCATGATCTCCCATTTAGGGTCACCTTTCCTTACTCATGTCTATATTTAATAATAATGAAATAGCTACTATGTACTATTACTTTCATGTTTATAAACTGCTTTACATATATTATATTATCTACTAATTATATACAGATATTAATATATTTATGTATACGTGTGTATATCTATATATTTTTTATCCCCAAACAACTCTGAAAGGCAGGTGCTACCTCAAGCAGACCTGATTTAGAACCTTGCTACTGCTCTTAGAATATCTAAACATCAAACTAGACTTTTACCTGCAAGATGAAAATGAGGGAATCTTCCGTAAGAGGAACCCCGAATATATTCAAAGCATGAGACTTCTCTTGAGAAGCATTACGTATGCAAAGTTCTCTTGGCCCATCTGGGAGAATCTGAAAGTGATTGCTCTTTTAATAGGATGACAACTTGGATGTACCAAATGGTGCAGCTTTACTTGTTTTTTTTTTCTTTCTTTTTCTCTGGAGTTGGCTTTTCTTGTCTCACCTAGGCTGAAATTGCCATGATCACTCATGGGCCTGACCTCACATCCGATGACCGTAGGAGCCTTGCCAAACTGGAGTGAGTTTGACCCTCATTGACAGCCTGGTGGCCTCTAGCTTCTGGGACTTACCACATGGGTGCCTTATTGTTATCTCCCTATCAGCTTAGCCCCACTGGAGTTTAAAATTCCCAAAGTTAAGTGTTCTACCAGCCTCAACACCCCCAATAGTAGGGAATATAAGACTTGCTCTAACCCCCATGCTTGGAGCACTGCTTTGTTTGTGAATGGGACAGCACTACCAAATAATGAAAACAAAGAAAATAAACATTGCCTTCCATTAGACTGAGTTCCCTGAGAGTAGGGACCATCCTTTGCCCTTTTTTTGTATTTTCAGTACAGTGCCTGGAACATAGTAGGTGCTTTATTGAATAACTGAGAAAACAGCTGATTGTAGGAAAAAAAACACAATGAGGCAAGCCAATTCACTGAATATTTATTAAATACCTACCATGTTCCAGGCACTGTGCTAAGCACTGGGGATACAATTAATAAAAAGAAAGACAGTCTCTGCCCTTGTAACCTAAGGGATTGTTAGAATCTAAGCCAACCCCTGTTAATTCCTGTCAAAGTTTTCCTACTGACATTGTACATTAAAGTTAGGACCAACTTACTCAGGTTACTAACTATGGATTCAAGAGCATGGCCCTATCAAGACAATGCCAGAAATACTAAAGCCACAATGAACTGAGGTTTTCAATGAATAACCAAGGTCAACCACACAAACACATGGATAGCTTTCTTTTGTTGGAAACAGATAGTGGCTGAGAGAGAAAGAACAAAGAAAAAAAATGATGCCAATTCAATGCATCAAAATGATGAAGGCTTCCTTCAGAATGAATTTCCAAGAATCAATGAGGCTAAGATCAGAATGGGGACACTTATGGGGCCCCAAATGAAGATAGAAAGTGAACATTGTAAAGGGCAGTTGAACGATGCTGAAACCAGTGCGTAGACATCCTTTAAAAAGTCATTCAAAGTTGTTTGAGGATCCAAAAGGCAGAGTTACCAAGAAGCTGTCATTGATTCTCTTAAAACCTAGAAGGTTTATGCCATGTAATAATGCCATAAGAACTCTATTTCCTGAATTCATATTTGTGCTTCTTCCCAGAAAACCTAGGGACCATCAAGGACCAGTACAAGTAAAACTTGCATAAAGACATCTCCCCAGTGGAAGAGTGGATTCTGACCTCTCTGGCTTTATGAAGGAAGTAAATTACTTTCAGATTTCAGATTCAGATCACTATTGGACACCAATGATAGATATTCCACAAGTTACCTACAACAATATCTAATTGGGAGTCAGGGTTGGGGAAGTTATTTTTTCTGTAAAAATAACTGTGATGTGGTGGATAGAACACTGGACTTGGAGTTGGGAAAAGCTGGGGTCCAACCTGGCCTCTGACTCTTACTTGATTTTTGATCTGGGGTTGAGTTACTTCACCACTTAGTTTCATCATTTGTAAAATGAGGTGGTTGGACTAGCTGACCTTTGAGGGTCCTTTCTGTTCTAAATCTACAATCCTACTATTAAAATTCATTCATAAAACACTTAATATATAATGAGAAATCATCAGTACCTATCACTTACATGAGTTAAGTTTTTTGGTGAAATGTAATCTTAGGAGGTGAAAATCGATAGCGTACTGGACCTGGAGTCCAGAAGACTTGTGTTTCCACCTAGTTTCAGACACATACTAGCTGAGAGACTTAGCTTCTCTCTCAGACTCAATGTCCTCATCTGTAAAATAAGGACGATGATAGCTGATGCTTTTCAGGAATGTTGTGAGGATAAAGTGAGAATATTTGTAAAGTGATTTGCAAACCTTAAAACATGATATAAATGCCATTATCAATTTTTTTTAAAATAAAAATCTATTTTTATAAAATTTTTATACATTTTAAAAAATTTTATAAAGTATTATAAAACATTTTTCCATGAAATTAGTAGGTCATAGATAAAATTTTAAGCCATATTTGAAATCAGCACTAAAAAGGCAAGATTTCATTTCATTTTATGGGTATAAGAAATCCTTTGGTTGTTGTCCAATGTAATAATATTCGCATTCCTATAGTACTTGAAAGTTTACATACTGCCCCTTTGGGAGGAAGGTAGTACAGGTATGACTATGTGTATTTTACAGCTGAGGAAACTGAGGTTCTGAGAATTTAAGTGACTTGCCCACCATCACACAGCTAAGTATGTAAGGCATGATTTAAATCCCAAGTCTCTTCACTCTAAAGTCCAATGCTTTATCTACTAACATAGGATGGAAGGAGTTTAAACTTGTGAATTCATCTAGAGAGAGAATTTCTTGTATGGAAAATCCTTCTAGCAATGCAGATAGAAAACTAATATATTACTTATCATTTTAGAGTTTCTTGGGCCACTGAGACACTGCATATCTAAGGTCACTCAACTCAGGCAGTATATGTCAAAAGCAGGACTTGAACCCAGGCTTTCCTGCCTCCGAGGCCAGTTTTCTAACCATTATACCATGCTGCTTCTCAAATAAAAGTACTACAAAGTAATTATATAAGGAAGAAAACACTCATTGGAGGATTGAGGGGGTGGAACATCACCAATACTCTGAAGGAAGCTAAGGCTTTGAAGAGGCAGAGGTGAGGAGGGAGAGCATTCCATAAAAGGGAAGCACTTTTGCAAAGCAGGGAGAGTGAGAACTGGAAAGCTGTGACCAAACAACCACCAGTAGATCAGCTTGGCTGGGATGGAGAAGGAACAAAGAATGGGAAAAAATAACTAGAAGCCATATTGTGTAGGGCTTGAAATGTAAGGCTGATGATTTTAATTTCATTTTACCAGCAATAGAGAGTCACTAGAGATTTTTAGTAGAGGAGAGACAGGATCATATCTGTGTTTTATAAATATCAAAATGGTATCTGGGGGAAGGGTAGATTCAAAAGGGTAGAGTCAGGAAGCAAGGACCGATTAGAAGGCCGTTTCAATAGTCTGCATGAGGGCTTGGCATGGGATGGAGATTGTGTGAGTCTAGATAAAGGGACAGATGTGAGAGATGTTGAGGAGCTAGGATCAAGAAGACTCAGCCATGGATTGGATATGGGAGTGAGAAGGAAGGGTCATGCATGACTTCAAGTAAACAAATCATTGGAGAAATTATTGGAAAGGTAGTGTCACCTTCAAGAGAAATTGGAAAGATTGAAGCAGGGATGGACTTGGAGGGTGGGAAGGATAACAAGTCTGTTTTGAACATGCTGAGTTTCATGGCTTGGACTTGACATCACGATTTCTAATCCCACAATGTGGAGGTGAGTGCCAGTTCACCCTATAATGACTCAGCTCTTTACTAGATTCCCCAGAACTAGGTGAGGGAGTTTCTCCTGGGTAACATATGAGCTAGGCTTTGGAGGATGGGAAGGATCTTGGCAGATGGAGGAATGCAGAGTGAGGGTGTAAAGGGGGGAAGGGAGGAAGGGAAGGTCGTTTCAGGCAGCAAAGGAAGTACAGGAAATTACCAGCTTAAAAAAGCACGTATCCCCAACTGATGAGTAAAGATCTCTAAATCCTTGGGCTTTGGGGGCCTCAAAGTCTAGCAGACAGAAAATATCCCTCATTTTTTCAGGCCTTTAGGAACACTGATCCTTTCTGTCATCAATACTTTTCTATGATTTCAAAGAAAAAGTATTCTGGCTGTTTGTGCTCAGGAGTTCCATTGCCAGGCTTGTAGTTCTCTTTTTCACTTTAACCCCTATCCTTATGCTAGGGGACTTCAACATATAGGTGAAGGTTCCCTTAAACACCAGGATCTCTCCATTTTTGGAACTCTTTAACTCCCATAAGCGATTCCTTCATTTCACTGCAGCCACTGAAGGGAGGATCCTACCCTCTTACTGCTATCACCCACATTTGTTCTACTTCTGGTATCAAAAATTTGGAAACTCCTTTCTAACCAGAACTTCCTCTCATTCCATCTCTTCCTATGCCTTTCTCCTCCTTTTAAATTTCTTCTTCCTCCTCACTGTGACCTCCAGTCTCACTACACCCTCAGTACCTTCCAGTGGCCACCATCTTGGCCTTGGCCCTTAGCACCCCTCACCCAGAGTATCCCAGTAGCCTTCCTAGTTCAGTGCTCTCCCCATCTCATCTTTCTCTTCTCAACCCACAAGACTGCCAGAGGGATATTTATGAAGCTTAAGTCTGACTAGTCATTCCCTTATTTAATAAACTCTAGCTGTTCCTTCTTAACTCTAGGATCAATCAATTTGTCAGTCATGCATTAATTAAGCATTTGCTATTATAGCAGAAACTGTGTTAAGAGCTGGAGATCGGAAGACAGTAAAACAAGACAGGGTGCTTGTGTTCTAAAGGAGTCAAGAAACGGGCTTGATACAAAATACAGACAGATTCACTGGGAGGCAATTTTGGAGGGGAAGGCACAGATGCTGAAGAGACCAGGGAAAGGCCTCCTAAAGAAGGCAAGGTAGGAACTAAGACTGAGGGAAAGCAGGGAGCTAAGAAGTGGAAGTGAAGAGGGAGAATATTCCAGGTATAGGGGGGAGGCAGTGAAAAGTTAGTCAGGAGATGGAGCATCATGTTTGAGGAACAACACATAGACGATCTCCCCTGTGATATCACTGGTTCTCTCTGAGAACTAAGGATGAACATTAATGATTGCTGCTGAATTATAGAGTGGGTGGAAGCTGGTAAAATGTAAAAAAACTGGGAAAAATTATACTATGTTATGGAAATGCTTGTTTTATTCCACAAATTAAAAAATTACTGCACAAATTAAAAGTTAAAATAATTTTTTTAAACTGAGAAAGCTGGAAAGGACCAGGTTACAAAGAGTTGGAAATGACAGATTTTCCTGGAAGTACTAAGGAGCCATTGGGACTCATTGAGCTGGGGGTGGGGAACAACACGTTAGATCTATATCATTGAAAATCACTTTGGTGACTGTAGACTGGATTGAAGTGGGGAGTGCCTGAAGTTAGGGGAGAATAGTGAGAAACTATTGTGGTTGTCTGAGTGAGAGGTGAGGAGGGTCTTGTGCTCAGGTCATGACTGTGCATGGGGAGGAGGGGAGGCATAGGAGAGATGGTGAGAAGGTAGAAAAGCCAAGACTTGGCAATAGATTAGTTATGTGGGATGAGCAACCAAATATAAACTTTTCTGTTTGGCATTGAAGGCTCTTCACATTCTGGTTCCAACCAACCTTCCCAACATTTTAACACATTGTTCCATCTCATGCACTCTCTGATACACCAAACTGGTATTCTAGTTGTTTCTCACACCATACACCATCCTCCCATTTTCAGGACCTTGGGCTGCTTGTCCCCTATGATTGGAATGTTCTTCCTCACTTAATAAATGTGTTGAATAAATGAATGAACTGGGTTTGAATCTTACCTGTGCCATTTACTACCAGTGTGATCTTGAGTATATCATTTCACATAACTAGATCTCAGTTTCTTGATCTATAAAATGTTAGAATTGAACTATTTCCTGTAGTCTCAGGAAGTTTCATGGGAACTCCTTAAATCTATGAAGTTATAGTCCCAAGATCCCCAGAGGAGAAACTAAAATCCTTTGTTCCTGAGCTAAAATTACCATCATCTCAAATCATTTTCATTGACTTCATACTTTCAGGTTATTTTCCAAATACTCTTGTGTGAGTAATGAGGAATCAGGAACTCAGACATCTAAGCTCCTTTGTCCTCTAGGTTTAAATTAAATCACTTCTCAACATCCTAGTGGATGGTGGAAAATTACTTCCAAACACTACTGACTGTTAGTGGGAGGTTTTTTTTTTGTCAAAACATATCACTGGATACTCTAATAAGGAACCAAATTTTTATGGGGATATCTGGCATTAAGCTTTATATCTCAAGAAGATCTTGTGTTTATAGCACTTCAAGGTTTGTAAAGGGTTTTGCAAATATCTCATTTGATGATCCTTCCAACAAAGCTGGGAGAGTTAGGTGATATTACATGTGGGGAAACTAAGCTAGACAAGAGATTAAGTGATTTGCCTGCAGTCACACACTTAGAAAGTGTCTGAGGCCATATTTGAATTCAGATCTTTCAGATTCCAGGTAAGACATTCCATTGTATACCTAGAGACTATAATAGACTTGCCTCTCCATATCTCCAGATATATGTATATGTGTGCATGGTGTGTGTGTGTGTGTGTGTGTGTGTGTGTGTGTGTGTGCGCGTGTGCGTGTTCTTCTGTCTGTGTCTGCCTGTATATACACTGGCCAAATGATTTTTTTTCTAAATCAGAGGTCTGATCATGTTGTCTCCTAATCACTGAGCCCCAGTGGCTTCCTATGACATCTGGGACCAAATATCTGGGACATCATATATTTAAAGTCATTTAAAGTTCTTCGCAATCTGACCCTTTCCTAATCCTTCAGCTGTCTTCCACTTTACATTCTAGCAATGACAGCCCATCTGCTGTTGCTCAAACTTGACATTTTAACTCCAGACACAGTACCCTGGCATTGACTATCCCCCAAGCTTAGGACACTGTGTCCCTCTCACCTCTACATCTTCTTATCTCTGGGAAGGAAGACCTGCTACCACATGGGAGCAGGAGTGTTTTCTCTGCCTTGAGTCCCCTCTTCACCTCCTACAGCCAGGACCAGAGTGTTTGAATGCTTCCATAGCTTGAATGAAGTTGGATTTGCCAACTCTATTTTGCTTGGTGAAATAGAAGATCACCAAGCCTTAGCAGAGTCCTTGCTGCTGCCTCCTAAGGGCCCCTGGGGCTCTCATCTCCCCTGTTCCTGTGACCTGCAGACTCCCTGCAAAATCATCTGACCTGCTGACTTAACCTAGGATGTCTCTGGGTTCCAATTAGAATGTGAGCAGAAACTGTCTTCTTTTTTTTCTGTATGTATCTCCAGTTTTTAGCACAGTGCTTGGTTCATAGTAAGCACTTAATAAATGTATTTATTTATTCATTCATTCACTCACTCATTCAAGAATGGAAACTATTCTATTTGCCAAATTACCTAACTACTTCAAAAACATTTAGAAACAAGAAAGTTATGATTAAAAAACAGAATCACAGTTTTCATAGATTTTACAAAATCATAAATTTCAAGCTAGAAGGGGTCTTTGAGGATACCTAATTCAATTCCCTCACTTCATAGATGAAGAAACAGGCTAGGAGTGACTGGTCTAGGCTCACACAACTAGTAAATGTTTGAACACAGGTCTTCCTGATTCCAAGTCTATCACTAGGAACCTCAACAAAATTCCTCATCCAGTCAAATTCATTCCTATCTATCTGATCCCCAAAAGCCTCCATGATGACCATGAGAAACAAGACAATCTGATTCTTCTTGAAGACCCCCACAAAAGGGTGCCCATCCCTGTGATTTGGGAGTTACCCATTTCAGCTTCCTTGTTTGTTAAATGAGAGGGTTGAAATGGACAATTCTGGTCCTGGGATCCTGGGATCTCTTAAGTACATTCCAGTTTCTTCAAGTCTTATAATCCTACCAAGTGATTTGGGATTTTGAGCTGGAGGCTTATTCCAAAGGCCATTTAGTCCAACCCTCTCATTTCACAGATGAGGAAATCAAGCCCGGTGGAAGTTGTGACTTTCCCAGGTCACCCAGGTCTTAAGAATCAGAGGTAGCATTTGAACTCTGGTTCTTATCATTCCCCTGTACCATGCTGCTTTCAGGGACACTTTAGAAAGTGGAATTCAGGGTCTCTGAATCTTAGATCCAAAGCTAGGACCCATAGGGGAAAATCCTAAATCTCAAACGCAGTTTTAAATATGGCCTCAAAGCCCCGGCATCTCTCAGAACCCAGAAAAGAGCGACTGTCCTGTCTAACTTTTTCCTTGTCAACAGAAACAATAGGCTGACCTCCACTGGATTGTGCCTTCAGCATTCACTGGATGAAGGCAGCTATTCAAATCAAAAAGCTGAAGCATGCTAATGGAAACCAAAAGACCTACACCATGAATGAATGTGCCAAAGTTGAGTTATCAAATCAATTCAAAAGCTCCTAAGTGAAAATCTCTCTATGAGCCATAATAAAAGAGCCAGGAACCAGACACTCAGTTTAAGCTATTTGTACATCCAGCTTTGCAATTCTGCACCTCCTAGCAGGTGCTATATTTCCATTAAATGCAAATACAGCAGCTTTTGTGACAGGGGAGAATGTCCTGTGATCCACCCTAGGATACATAGCTTTGTGGTGGTGTACCTATTTCTCTTGTAATTTGGTACCTAAACACCATACTGATCTTTCCACTTCTCTTTACATCATCAGAAGCAACTGGAGTTTTGTTGAAATAATTTCTGTCATTCGTCATGAAATCAAACAGCAAGTCAGAATTCCTTGGGTTCATAGTCACCATCATTTGAGTACCTTGGCCTTTCCCAACACACAAATATCAGTTATCATTTGTATAAAGGTCCATAATATCTGGAGCTGGAAAGAAATGTTAGACATCATCTAGCTCAGTCCCTCATTTTACAGGTAAGGAAACTGAGGCCCACAGAGGTTGTGACTTGCCTAAGATTACACAGAGGGATGGATTTAGAATTTGAGCCCAGAGCCTCTGACCCTCAAAGCCAAATCTTCTTCCATTCCATACTGCTCATTCTAAAGAAAGTAACAGATTTCCAAAATTAAAGCTGCAGTCTCAGTTACAGCCTTCTATTTTTATAAGGGAGCTCTTATCCAGAGAGACAACTGCCTCTGCTTTCACAGTAATGCTACCTTCTTTTATCCCAGTCACCAGGGGCAGAAATGCCCGTTGAGCCACCTGGTTCATGTCCTGTTTTCTTGTTAACATTTCAGTGCCCACTTAGGGTCATCATAAACTAAGGCAAATTGAATAGAAAACTCATTGCACCCATTTGTCCTAATATTTTAAATGCCCACATAGAAACTATTTTAAAAAAGCAGAATTATTCTTCAATATGCTCTGTGTAAGACCCTTGAAAGGTGAATATCTCCAATCAGAAATAATTGATAGCAGACCATTACGTGAACCAAAATCAACCTCAGAAATTATTCCTTCATGTCACATGAGTTCTTCTGTACATGTTTTGAGGAACAGAAGGGAAAATGCAAATAGAATGATAGCACAAAATGAGTCAAGTCGGTTACTGAGGCCACCTAGATGGCACTCATGCTGGCAGTGATGATAAGTAGGAAGGATGCTATCAATGGATTTTGGAAACAAATTTGTCTCATTCAAGGGAAACAAGGACAAATTTTTCCAAGGACAAGGATAGGATTATTCCCACTCCTCCATGAGAGCTTGGACATGTCTGCATCTATCAGTCCCTCATATAAGACCTTGGTCCTCGGGGACATGGCAGAAGGCTATCCATCTCTGAAGATGTAGCTAAGAGCTCTTTTCCAGTTTATCTCCTCTTTAGGTCATTTCAAGAAGAAAATAATGGAGAGTTTTACCAATCTCCTCTGAGATATCATTATAGAATGCTGCAAGTACAGTATCAAGAGCTTAGCCCATCATCAACAATGGAAGTAGCGGAAAGTCAACATTGTGGGAGAATAGACAGGCTGGTCATGCAAACAAGTGACCTCAGAGTATCTGGTGGGGGTGGGGAGGCATCCTGTGCTATAAAATAAGCACCAGAAGACTTGAGATTGGATGATAATGGGGGGAACATAAATACAATAATGACATAATAAAATGTTAGAGAAGGTGAAATCTATTGTTGATGCATAATCAATTCTGATGAGTGAGAAGACATGCCATTGTACTTCGGTATAAGAAAGAGAAAGATATTTTAAAAGTTTTTATAAAGTAAATCTGTTTCTTTGGCTTTTTTACCCCACCCCCACTCCCAATCCAAGATGTTTTTAGGTTTAATATTGAAGAAAGAAAAATTAGGAAGTGGCAAAAAAAGAGATAAGAAAAAAAAATAAGGTGGAAAAGGAGGGAGTTTCCTTGGGTCATTAACAGAAAATATTGGTTCAAAAGCAAAATTTTCTTCCTGTTATTTTAGCACCCCTAGGAGACCAGCCAAGGAAGTCTTTTTACCCAGTCTGTTCTCACCCACAACAGGTCTAGTGGTAGAGATAAACTCTGCATCCACCGAGATTTTAAAAAAAAATCCAAATCCTAAAACTAACAAACACCTTGGGTTGAAAACTAGAATCGTGTTAAAGGCGGCTGATGTCTATACCTTAGACCAAAATGGTGAATTTCAGTACCATCTCCAATACCACATATCCCCCACCTCACACGTACCACATATCACACACAGACACCCCCACATATCCCACATGCCATATATTATATGTGCACTGCAGATAACACACATCATATACCTACATATAAATGCCACCCATCACACACATATCACACATCACACACATTATATGCACATACCACACACAAACACACATCATACACATATCACACAATCACATACATATCATGCACACCACATATCACACATACCACAGACACACCACACATCACATCCACCCACCACATTACCCCCCCCACAGCCAGCCCCAATCTTAAGAATTTTCTAGAAACATTAAAATAGAGACTTGTGGAACACACAGCTGCACTTTCTGCCTTATCCAAGTCTGGGGAGGGGTGCCAGAGAGTGGGGACACTCACCACTGGCGATGGAGAAAGTGCAATGTTGCCTATGGATGCCTTCAGCTCATCAACGGTGGCTGCACTCTTGAGAATGTCTTTAGATTGCAAAGGTTTAATTTTAATATTAAACTTCTTATGTGATTCTTCTTCCTCTTCTGATTCACTTGAAGAATAAAAGTGCTTTCCTTTGGTAGGTAGATCACAGTTAAAGATAACATGACCCTGTGCTGTGTGCAATGATGATAAAATAGGATAGTAAACACTTACCTCGTAGAGTTATTTTCAGGATTGAATGAAACAACACATAGAAGGTGTTCTACAAACCTTACAATGCTACAGAAATGCTGCTGTTGTTGTCTAGGAGAGATGGTACAGGAATGGAAGGGAGCTGCTCTCAAAACCAGGAAGACTGATTCCCATCCCACCATAGACACATTTTGGCTGTGTGACCCTGGGCAAGTCCTTAGTTTCTCACTGCTCAAACTGACTTCCTAAGATTCTAATTTGAGAGAAGGTGGTGGTGGTGGTCAACAGTGGTGGTGGAGGGAGTATCCTCATCTGGGAATTCCCTCTATCAATGATGTCACAAGGCCAGTTCATATTCCTATCCCATCATCTATTCATTCCCTCTCACCAAGGGTTTCCATATGATTTCCTTCTGTTCATTTAGCATGTATTTGGTCTTGTGTTGATCACGTACAGACACAGGACAGTCTGATTGTACCAAAAGAGGAAGGGTGCTTAATGGGTGCCCTGATGGACCAGGCTGCCTGCTTGCTGTCCAAGTTTTCAGGGAGGGCAGACTAGGGGAGCTCCTCCTGACAATTGTAAAGAATCTGACGATAGCTGTTTCTAGCAGAAGGGCCAAGACACGAGATTCACACAATTGTTTTTCATCACGCTCTTTTCCTTTGTAAACTCTCTCTTTTCTATGAATAGAACAAGGCACATGTCTACTAGTGAAGTGCCAAGTTGTCCCCTCTGGGTGCTAATTTCACTGGATGCCCAAGCATTTATTAAGTGCTTACTATGTGCTAGGTACTGGGCTAAACATTGGTATTTTAGAAGAAGGTAGAATTATTTTAGCAACTTAATAAAAGCCTAGAGATCAGGCTGCAGGTTTCCCACCCCTGCGTCCCCTAATTTAATGAGAGAGAACTAAACAGAGAATAATCAGAAAGCAAGGATATAGCCGGGTTCTTCTGGTCTGATGCTGTAGCCTTCTTCATCAAGCTCAGGAGAGTTCTGCAAAATACAAACACACACCAAGTCCAAACGACACTCCAAACTGACTTCTCCCATTTGCATCCTCTCACTCAAGGGTATTTACAAAGATGATCACATCTCTCTTATCTTAAGTACATGTAACCTTGAAGGAAGAGGTGCATTTACCATGAGACATCATGTTGCCGTTTATAAATAATGCTGAATTTGTCTAGGGAAAATGTGGGTTTAAATACATCTTCTGATAGTTATTGTCTGGGTGAGCCTGCAAAAATCACTGAAACTCTCGGAACCTTGGCTTCTTCATTGGTAAAAGAAAGATAATGCCACCTGGAATGGATGGATCAATCTAAGACTTAGCTCAAGTATTGCCAGATCCATGAAGCCTTTACTGAGCTTCCTTGCTATTTGTTTCTTCCAAAAGTACCTTATTATATTCCTTATGTATTTTGAATGGATTTATCCATGTATACGGGTAGCTAGGTGGTACAGTTGCTAGAGCACTGGATTTGGAGTCAAGTAGATTTGAGTTCAAAGCTGGTCTCAGACACTTACTAGCTGTGTGACCCCAGGGAAATTACTTCACCTCTCCCTGCCTCAGTTTTCCCAGCTGTAAAATGAGCTGGAGAGGAAAATGGGAAACCACTCTAGTATCTTTGCCAAGAAAACAGCAAATGGGGTCACAAAGAGTTGGACATAGTTAAAAACTGAGCAACAACAATGTATATGTGTATATATACATATGTGTGTACATACACATCTATAAGGTGTGGGTTTGGGAGGGCAGAGTTGGCCTTGATAACTTCAACCACATGTACTATTGGACTTTCAATCTCTGAGGTGATTAGCCTTTTTCCATTGCCCCAACCCTACCTCAAAATAAGTGTGCAAGATTTTTTTGTCCAACATGTCAGGATAGGGATTCTAGTTCTGGTACAACTTGGGCTAGATGGATGCTGAGGTCCCGTTGAACTCTGAAATTCTCTGATTATACAAATCTCTCAAGAATCTGACCAGATGCGTGAACTTCACAGTATCTAGAGACCTTAGCATCCATCCAATCCCCTTTTTTCAGATGAAGAAACTGAGGCTTAGGGAATTTAAGTGAATAAAGCAAAAACTAGTTAATGACAGGATTGAGATAGAATCCAGGTCTTCTGACTCCCAGGGATTTATTTTTTTGAAGCTAGTGTGGAAGTTTCTTCACATTTTTAAAAGGAAATTTTGAAAACAAATTCAGAGTAGCTTGATCAAGATGGGTCAAATCAAGAGTTATCCTGACCTTCCCCCCCCACCCCCCACAAATAAGTGCTATCTAGCCACCTTTCCTAGTCAAGTGCAATGCCAATTCTGAACTTGACCAATCTGTTCACATCAAGTATATGTGTATCAAGTAATGGAATAGGAGGAGAATGAGGAGGGAGAAAGGAGGAGAGGATAAAGAGGGAGGGAGAAGGAGGGGAAGAGGGAGAAGGATAGTGGGAGGGGAGAGGAGAAGGGGGAAGAAGGGGGAAAGAGAGGAGAGGAGAGAAGAGAGATGAGGAAAGAGGAGGAGGAGGGGAGAAAAGGGAAAAGGAGAAAGAGGAAGAGAGAAAGTGGATGAGAGAGAAAGAGAAAAGGAAGAGGGAGGAGGAGGAGAAGGACTGAAAATGTATTGGCTTTCATTCTTTGCCAATAACCAGCATTGTGACAAAGGACATGATGAAGACCACGTGACTTAATCCTTTACCTGGCACAGCACATACATTGGCAATCTTCAGTTCACCACTTTCCCTCAATTGGTTCTGAGCTTTTCAATACTAATGCTATAATATATTGAGAACAAAATCTCCTTCTTATTACTTAGGGTAATTGGTGTTTAATGCATAATTGAAGCAGGTGAGTTCTCTAGGACCTGATTAGCATTTGGGGCTTATTGCATTGCAGAGAAAAACTGGGTTTCATCTGGGCATTTTGCTGGTTCCAAAGAACAGGAGAAGACCATAGGGGTTGTTTTGGTAAGAGGGAACATTACATTCCCAGACTTTGGGGAGCAAGTCAGGAGAATAGTTTCATAGATTTAGTACTCCCTGGAAGGAACTTTAGAGGATCATCTAGTCCAAGCCCCTTCATTTTACAGATAAGGCATCTGAGACACAGATAAGTGCTCTGACTTGCCTAAGCTCACATGGAAAACCAATATCTAAAGCCAGCATTCTGACTCACATTGACTCTGACTCTGAGTCCAGTGTACTTTGCACCATTTCTCACCTTAGTTCATGTCCTTACTCTTGCCTCATGAGCACAGTGATAATGAGAGGAATAACAAAGTACATTTTTGGTGAAATGGAGCCAAGTGGAAAACTGTGTACCGTCTATACTCCAATATCACTCTAATGCTATTTACTGTTGAGTAGAACTGAGCACAAGGTGGGTCCGTCTTAGAACCAAGGAAATTCAGTCATCGTAGGTGCTTAATAAATGTTTACCAAGTCTAAAAATAAAAATTTACTGACTGGCACAGTCTAAGAGAGGAGGCTTGATGGCAAAAGGTGGTCAATTCCTTTGAACAGGTTCAGTACATACCTATTAAGCACCCATCTTGTAATAGTAATAATAGCTAATATTTATATAGAACTTCATGTGTTCCAGGTTTTATGCTAGGCACTTTATAGATATGATCTTATTTGGTCTTTACAACCACCCTGGGAAGTAGGCACTATTATTTTCCTCATTTTATAGATGAAGAAACTGAGGCAAAGATGAAGTGAGTTGCCCAGGGTCACGTAGCTTTGAACTTGGGCTTGGAATTCTATCCACAGTTGCAAAGAACTATATAAGGGATAGAAAGGCAAAAATAAAAAGGAAAGTCTGCCACCTTTAAGGAGCCCATGTTATGCTAGGGATGACACAATGCATACACAGAGAAATAAATCAAAGTATCTATGTGGTAGTAGAAAGCCATTTTTCTAGTAGGAAAGCACTATACATCAAGGAAGTGCATCTAGCCACAACATAGAAGGGAGGAGGGGAGAGCGTCCTGGAAGGTGTCAGGAAATGAGGCTTGAGGTGACTGAGAGGGGACAAGGGACACTCGGGGAGGCAGGGCAGCAGGAAGAATCCAGGCAGAGTTAGGTCGAATCCATTCTGAAGTCACATGGACCCCTTTTTCAGGAGAAGGCAAAATTGAGACAGAAGAAGAAATAATGTGATAACTACAAGCTTATGATTAAGGAATGCCTGTTAGAAAGCACTTATTGTCCAAGGGAGATGACCTGACTTAATGATCTCTAAGGTCTTCCTGAGCTTGAGAAATCTTTGTTTCTGAGGACACATAACCTCAGTAGTAAATCTAATTAGAAGAGGAAAATAAAGCCAATATTGGTTCTTTTATGTTTCACTTAAAAGAACATATATTAAGTGACTTTGATGGGTAAGGCTCTTTGCTAGGCATGGGAGAAACAAAGATCCATATGGTATAATTCCTACTCTGAAGGAGTCTGTCATTTAAGACTACCTAATGAGAAGTGGAGGGTGACTGTGGTAACCACCATGCACCCCACTCTAAACCACAGCAAGAGGAAACATAGGATTAAGAGAGGTTGCACACCACTTCCATCAGGATTCAGTCTGATTCTGCAAGAGATAAGTAAGAGGGTAGAGTAAAAAGTTTTTCCTTCTTTTTTTCTTTCCTTCCTTTTCCCCTCCTTCCCTCATTTCTTCTTTTCTAACCCTCCCTCCTCTCCTTCTCCTTCCTTCTCCTCTTTCTCCTCTTCATCTTCCCTCTTCCTCTTTTTCTTCTTTTCTCTCTGTCTTTCTGTATCACTGTCTCTGTCTCTCTCTCTGTCTCTGTATCTCTCTCTGTCTTTCTGTGTCTCTGTATCACTGTCTCTCTCTCTCTCTGTCTTTCTGTGTCTCTGTATCACTGTCTCTCTCTCTGTCTCTGTCTCTCTCTCTGTCTTTCTGTGTCTCTGTATCACTGTCTCTCTGTCTCTGTCTCTCTCTCTCTTTCTGTGTCTCTGTATCACTGTCCCTCTCTGTCTCTCTGTCTCTGTCTCTCTCTCTCTTTCTGTGTCTCTGTATCACTGTCTCTCTCTCTCTGTCTCTCTCTCTGTCTCTGTCTCTCTTTCTGTGTCTCTGTATCACTGTCTCTCTGTCTCTGTCTCTGTCTCGCTGTCTTTCTGTGTCTCTGTATCACTGTCTCTCTCTCTCTCTGTCTCTCTGTCTCTGTCTCTCTCTCTCTTTCTGTGTCTCTGTATCACTGTCCCTCTCTGTCTCTCTGTCTCTGTCTCTCTCTCTCTTTCTGTGTCTCTGTATCACTGTCTCTCTCTCTCTCTGTCTCTGTCTCTCTCTCTGTCTGTTGCTCCCCTCCCCCCCCTCCTCTCCCTTCTGTGCTGTGGATAGAAGGTTAGCTTTGGATTTAGGAAGACCTGGATTCAAATTTTGCCTTTGAAACATCCTGGCTCTGACTCTAGGCAATTTCTTGGTGCCCCCTTAAGAGAGGCAGCTCTCTAAGTCCATAAATAAAGAGGAGCTGTTGATGTGCATCAGTAGATGGGGTTTCCACTCTAGTAGCTCCTCATATCCATGAACCCATAGGTCTTTCATTCTCTTAATGGTTTCATATCCTCTGCACCTAAGACCGTTTTTAGCCAAGCTGGTCCCCAGAGCCATCATACTGCCCATCCCTAGACTCCTCCCAGTTTCTCCACTTAGTAGGATCTAGCAAACATTGGCCTCCATGGGCATGATTTTCTAGAAGTAGGAGACTTTTACATTCCAGGTATAAAAACAGAAGCACAATATTGCATCAAGGTCCGAGCTTTAGCCATTACTGGATCATCCAGGGTATTCATCTCCTTCCCAGCCGCTGTATGACCACATTTGTGTCTACCTTTAGAACTCCTCTCTCCTTTTCTGCTTACAGAACTATAATTGAATCAACTCTGCCATTGCTTTAGGAAAGACTATATCTACCTATTTCCCTATGGCTATAACTTTCCGAACCTAAATGCACCTCCCTGGCCACCATTTCTCTTTATGTACTCTCTCCCTCAGAACGCAAACTCACCGAAGGCAGGGACTTTTTGCATTTATATGCCTAGCATTTAGCACAGTGGGTAATTTAAAAAAATCATTTATTTTGTTGAATTGAATTTGCTGACTGTTTACCTGATACATCCTATAGAATGTGACATGGGAACTAGACTGAACTTGGTCAGGGCAATATGAGAGGCCTGATTCAGAATGCAACAGGCACAAGAAAATGAACAGGCTGACTGGTGTGTGCTTATGACTGGAAGCATTCAAGGACAAAGTGAGGCCATGGTATTATGGCTTTACCCTCACGAGTCAGCTCAACAAAGCAAGTTCTGAATGAGACATTTTGGAGGAAGTCAGATGAGATGAGAATCCGAAATAATCTCACAGACTATAATCACTGAAAGCCCTGGGTTCAAATTCCACTCTTGTCCCTTCTTACGTGGGTGACTTCCCTCAATTTCCTCATCAGTAAAATGAGGGTGCTAGGTGACCTCTGAGATCTCATCCTACTTTAGAGCTAGGATACAACAGCTTAACTCTCAGTTCCGGTCATTACTCCCTGAAACAGAAAGACCCCTGAGAACCCTGGACTGGAAGTCAGGAGTGGTGAGGAACTGTGACCACTGGCAAATCATTTCCCTTCACTTGGCTCTTCTATGAGATGGGGATAAGATGATCTGCAACCAGTTACTTCCTAAGGTTGTTGTAAAGATCAAATGAGACAAGGTAAAGTATTTTATAAATCTTAAAGTTCTAAAAAAAAGGGTCACAAAAAGTCTCATTCTCTGTATGACGTGAGAAAAATTATTTGCCCTCTCTGAGTTCTAGCCCATACTAGCTCCTTTTGGAGACCTAGAAAAAGAGGTGAACACAAAGTTTTGTGAACTTGTAGTTTGGTTTGTGTGGTCAGTTCTACAGGAAGATTCTGGGTAAGAGAATCAGACATTGACATACGACTTGAGAGTCTGCAAAGCACTTTTCACAGAGTCCATACACCAAAACCTCAATAAACTTGTGGTATAGGCACTAGAGCTGTTACACTCTCCTTTTACAGATGGGGAAACTGCGGTACTCAGACTTGACTAAGTGACTTACGCAAGAGTTATACAGTTAAGTTACCAGTTATGGTGGGATTCAAAGCCAAGTTCAGAACTCCATCCACTACACAAAGTTGATACTCATCAGGCATGAAATGGTTTATAACATTATAACTCAATGTTTGGCTAAGTAGGGGAGACAGTGCTGCCCTTGGAGATGAGCTAACCAAGGTTCAAATTCCACCTCAGACACCTATTAGATGTCTGGCCCTGGACAACTCACTAAACTTCCCAGAGCCTCAGTTTCCTTATCTGTAAAATGAAGAGGGTAGATTTGATGGCCTCTAAGATCCCTTGTAACTAAATCTATGATTCTCTGAACTTTGGAACTGGTGGCTTAATTTATTTACGTAACTGAAGTTTTCAGTGTCACATATTCCAAATATGAAATAGCCCTCAGTTGCCTTCTCTGAAAAAGGATGGGAGTTGGACCAACTGTTCCCCCCTGAGCCTTTCTACATTATGCATCCTATGCTTTTGGTCTTCCTTCATTCTAACAAGTCCTCTGCATCTCCCATTTTGAAAATGAGAAAATGGAGCCCTGGAAAGGTAATGAGAATTCTCTTTAGTCACCCAACTGGTTATTAAAGTCAGGCCTAAACTCCACTTCTCCTCGGCCCTAGATAATGGGGCTTCCCATGTGCCAGCACACCAAGTCAGTCTCCTCCAAATGGGACAGATAGTATTTCATTAATGCCTGAATGCCTGAGCCCAAATGGCAGCATACAAAAGCTACTCTCCTGGGCAATCTCTCTGTAACAAGATAATCAACCTTTGGATACTCACATATCTTTCCCAGTCAATCTCTGCATAAAATCCATTCGGGGCGCCATTGCTTTTCTTCTGTAATAAATAGGGAAAATGGTGTTAGAAGAGAAGCATGTGAATGGAAAATGGCAACAAACAACACAAGTCTCATCTGCACTTGGCACGAGTTATCAAAAGCTAGCACAGGAAAGACAGATTCAGGTGACGTTGCCCAAGGAATCATGTAGAACTCAATGGTGAGGTCAGCTGACCATGACACTGAATAAGGGGATGCTAACAATGGTGGACTTTTAAAAAATGCTCTATTCTCAAAAGGTCTGGGCCATTCTAACGAGAGTGCCACTATGGGACATCTGCAATTTTGATTTAAATGTGGTCATCAGAGTAGCTCCTAGAAGTGGAATTTAACATTCTGAATAGAACACCAGGGGGTCACAAACATCTATTTCTTTTTCCAAGCGGGGGCTCTGACCTTTGCAGTGAGTTATCAATTAGTTTTGATCTTTTGACCTTTTTTAGTATTGATTTGAACCTTTGTCAAAGGATAGGAGAAGGAATAATAAAAACTAAGACTTATTATCCAACACTTGGAGCTTTTTATGATACGCTGGCTCCAGTCATCCCATCCTGTGGCTTATTAGAAGCTCTCGTACAGGTTTGGTGGGGAAAGACAATCACGTGGATTGGTACAAGTGAGGCTTGAGGATTAAACTCTGTCTTTCTCCTTTCCATGAGTCCCTTTCCTCCACTAATAGGATCCAAAGCTGGCCACATGACAACTTCGCTGTGACTGGGCAAGTCTTGGAGTTTCTTCCTGGTCATCCTCTCAGAGTATCTCTTATAGAGAGAGAAGAATTACTGGCACATGATGGGGAAGGTATCAAAATGGAAATAGCAAAACTCCCATATTTCCCATAGAGCATGACACAGGCACAAAAGGAGAAGGACATCCAACAAGGGAACTACATTCTTGGACACAGAGCAAGGATGGGCCACCCAAGCCAAGCTGGGAAGCATGAGAACCACAGGTTTGAGAATCAGCCCTTGTACTTTGCACTCACTAATCAAGGGCCACTCACATCTTGAGGACAACAAAATGTGCAGCTGACATGGAGCCTGACAGATGGGTGGATGGCAGAAAGGACCTGCATGCCTGTCTAGGGGACACTGGTTAGTGCCAAAGAGAAGCAGTCATCTCCAGCCACTGCCATATCCAAAAGGTTTCCTAGATAGACTTAGAATCTAATGGGCCATGAGGTCATTGGATTAAAGGATAATATAATGAGCAGAGCTGGAAAGGAATTTAGAGGCCAATCTCCATAATTTTCAGGTGAAAAGTGAGGTTGAATGAGTTGTCTAAGGTGTTACGGGAAGTAAGTGGAAAAGACGGCATTTGAACCCAGGTCCTTTCAATCTAAATCTAGCATACCATGTTTCCTGACATCATGATCTGCCAGAGTTTGGTGAAACTCAGACATCTTATATAACTAGTGGGATGTTTAGGTTATTGTTTGTAATAATAGAATATAAAGTAAAATATTATCAGTTGGAAAAATCTGGAAAATTCATATTTGGTTCCAGAGAACTTTTGTTCATGATTCTGCCCTTGAGAGAATGACTGTGCCAGGTTTATGTCAGCCCAATGCCTTTCTATCTAGTATCTGTAGAGGTCCTGAGTGTGTGCAATTCTCTGAGAACCAAAGATCAGGTATGCCAGTGAGACTCAGGGCTACCAGGAAGAGTTTGCTTCCAAGATAATCCTGTCTCCTTCCCAAATCCAACTTTGCTCCCATTTTGGGGTCATGATAAACAGTAAATTCTCCTTTCTGTTCAGAAGCCCAGAGACTTCTATCAGCAGCCATAGATCTGGGCTAAGTGAAACATTTCGAAGTTTCTATGGAAACCAACGAAGAGTTTGAGAAATAAAACCCAATAAGAGGAAAGGGTTTTGGGTAAAAATAGGTCTAGTTAAAAACAAACATGAAAGTCAAACAAGCCAGAAAAAAATCACACACACACACACACACACACACACACACAACTGGCTTTACTGGAAGAATGGCAATGTTTGTTTTTGTTAATTTTGGTGAATTCCTAGGATTTGGTTTGCAGTAACAAAAAAGTCAGCCAGGGACGGCACTAGTGCCCAGGTAGAGCCTTATTCTGAGGTTAAAACCCAAGAAAAATGAATCTCTTGGTTCAGCTCCTGCTTCATGCTGTAGGTGAAGGAAGCTGCCAAAGAAACAATTTAGTATATTGGTTTCAAAGGTGATTCTTGTGTAATTATGGGAAGGGATAATTGGATTGAAAGGAGGATAAAGGAAGGAGCATGATGGTGGGAAACTCTTCCACTGCCATGTTCACAGGGAAAGAAGTTTTATTCCCATGGTGTTTGAAAATGACCGAATGGAGAAATCAGACACAAATTTTAGCTTTTCCAAAGGTCCTTTCCATATTCCTTCCAAATCCCCAGTCTCAGCAGATTCTTCTGTGCTTCCTGTGGAGAGCTCAGTGGAGAGTTTGATTTTGGGATCTCAAAGCACTTTCCAAGCTTCACCATTTCTCCTATCGAGTTGGAATTCTACTCAGATGAGCTGAATCCTCCAAAGTTTCGCTAACAGAGTTGGGGATGACACACTTGCCCTCAATTCCAGAAAAGCCCACTGTTTTCCTTAGCCTAGTGACAAGCATTTATGTAGCATCTCACTTAATGTTCACAATGACTTTGGGAGATAGATGCTATTTTTAGCCCCATTTTACAGATAAGGAAACTGAGACTAAGAGAGTATAACTGACTTGCCCAGAATTACACAGCTAATAAGTAGCTAAGGCTGGATTTGAACTTGTATCTTCATGATTCCAAGTCCAGCTCTCTTCCCACCACACCATTCAGCTGCCTTAGGTTCAGGCTACACTGATGAGACCTTTAGAATTAAGTTAACTCTGGCTTGCTTTTGCAGGGTATTATTTCCATTATTGCTAAAGGTTTGCTTATGTGCACCAGATTCAAGTTGTTTTTTATCATCCTTCATCCAAAACACTCCACTGAGCCCAAAATGCTTATGCTTAACCCTTTGCAAATGTAATGAGATTTTTAGATAGACAGAGGAGATGGGTGTGGTGGAGACTAAGAGCTGACCCTTTGTTGGTTTTTCAGTGGCCAATATGGACACATTCAAGAAAGACTTCTAAGGAGAGGAATTACTATTTTCATGAGTTTCCCAGTCTAGATTTTTACTCACTGTTTCTACAACCCCTTGGAAACTTGAGACTAAAATCTGATTCCTTACCGATACTTTTTTTCCTCCTTCGCGTGCGTACTCTGCTTTGCTATTGTAGGGTGGTTCGTGTGGGCTGGGATGCTGGAATCGATTGGTTTGACGTAGAAAAAAGTTGTTAAAATATCTGCTTGTTCTTTTAGACACATATTAAGAATTACATGGAGTTGGCAAACATGGTATAGAAGGAAAAACAAAAGAGCTAGGTCGAATGTTAGAGCCTGCTCATCTCGGCAAGGCTCCCTGCAGCCAAAAGGGGACCTGGGGGCCGTAACAAGGCTCTATTCAGCAGACATGCAGTGGGTGGGGAAGGAAGAGGAGAAGGAAAAGGAGGAGGAGGAGATGGAGTCACTTTTCAAGGAGGATCTGATTTTTTACCTACCCAGCATTTAACTGATAAACAGACACAAAGGCACACCAGAAAAGACAGTTTTATCCAACGTGACGTTTCTCTGGTAAGGGGAAGAGCTCCTGACTGGTAAGTTCATAATGGCCTCATACCTACCCTTGTCCCCTCACTGCTATCTCCATTCTGACTGCTGACAGACCAGCAGCTGTAGGGGCTGGGTCCAGTGATTTGAACCCTTGTTTAGCATTGGCAAATCTGATCTCCCTCTCATGGAGGTGTGATCCCTCTCTTGCGTGTTTCGGGGGCAGTTGGAAACAGGAACCAGCAAGAAAAAGGATGTTTGGTTCTTTTCTAGGCAGACTTGGTCTTTGAGTCAGAGGAGGACCACACAAAGACAGATGGTAGTGACAGCTGTAGATATCCTCACCAGTTGACAATAAGCCAGGCAGAGCCCTTGGTCTTTCATGCAGTCTGACACCAATGAGACTCTCTAGGGATGAAGCTTCTACAGCATTCAAGCCAGAAACGAGCTTTCCTTTGTGTCTTGGTCTGGTAAGGGTAGTTTTCTGAGTCAGAGGCACTCTGATTTACTATGACAACCCTACCCAGAAATAAGTCTATCCCTCTACATACTGACCCTAGAGATCTGATTAGAAGGATCTTTTATGAAAAGAGAGCTATCCACACCCTGAATCTCTCTTCTAATGCCTCAATGTTCTACCGAAACAAGCTGGTGTTTCAGAAGGCCCTGAGCAGAGTACAAACTATGGTAGATTCTTGTAAGCTCAAAAAGCCTGCTGCAATGAGACTGGTAATTGACTGGATGCCTTTCATCTGTGGACCATTCACATTCTACTTGGGAAGGTTGAGGACAAGGTGCACCACTGTGTGATGCATTTTTCCAATACATCTAAGCCATCAACTAAGGAAGAGGTCATGTTTCCCCCACTGATAAGATCACATCTTCCTAAGGTAATGAAACAAAGCGTTGCTAACCTAAGATAGCATACAGCCCAGAAACACACCAGCTTCTACTCATCTCCAAGTATCACTATGCTGAACCTTAATTCCTTGCTTTAACTTTCTAAGGCAGTCATGCAGTGGCTAAACCAGGCTTGTGAACTGATGTGGCTATCTGGACTTGGGCCTTGAAAGAAATAAGTCTGAGTTTAACAGAAATCAGACTTATCCCAGCAACAACTGAATACAGAATAAACAACTTTGGTTTGGTACTGATTCAACTTTGACAAAATACCAGCTGCAGAGTCTGACTCCTGAATCCTTACTGTCATGGGAAAAGGGCGAGGGTGTGTATGTGTATGCGTATGTGTATGTATGAGATGGGAGTGGGGACAAGGAGGGGAGGAACTGATGAGAGTTTTGTCCAATAATTTTTGCTAACTAATCATTCCTAAAAGTAGAAATATTTTGTTCTACTTCTAGAGAAATCTTGTGAATCCAAACTTCTCCCATTTCCCTCAGGTAAGTCAGTCAATAAACATTTAAGTGCCTACTGTGTGCTAGGCACTGTGTTAAGTGCTGGGTATACAAGGAAAACCAAAAGACAGTCTCTACAACACTCTAGGAGCTCACAGTCTATATGCTCAAAAAAAAATGTTGTTCTTAATTGACATTGAATTAACTTTACTCTCTATTGGGAATCCAGATTTTCTTTTCTTAAACAGTAATTAAATTACTTATAAGCCCCATTAGAATATGAGCTCCTTGAAGACAAGGGCTGTTTTCACCTTTCCATGTTCAGTGTTCAATGCAGTGTCTGGCACACAGTAAGGGCTTAATATATGCTTGATCACTGATCTGTAACAAATCCCTCGCGCCCTGAACCTTTGTGCATGAGGGACCTGGAAGGGAATAATGACTTAAAAGTGATCCAGTTGTGTAGTCACTGATGGCTTGAATGCCATAATCTACCTCAGGGATAAAAATCTGCCCCGTTTCAGGTCAGACTAGCAGTCCCTCAAAGAGAAGCATATACCCAGGGATCACCTTGTTCTGAAATATAAGGAGTATGGCACTTTAGAGCAGAGGAAAAAATGGGCCAAGCTGGGAGAAGCAAGAGAAAGCAACCAGCCTTGGAAGCAGCAGGGAAAGAAAGCCAAAGGAAATGAAACAAGAGCCTTGCAAAGGACAGAACGCAGGGGAGGCGTGAGGACCCACGAAACCCCAGACAGAGAAACAGAGAGGAGACATAGAAAGAGAGAGAGAGAGAGAGGAGGTGAGTACCTGAAACAGAGTTAAGGAGAAGGCTCTGAGCCAGAAGCAAGGACTGAGGAGAAGCTGGGTCTTCTGGGTCTTTTTTTTCCCCTGCTGAATAGAGCCTTGATTACAGTGTTACCCAACGTCGAGTAGCTGCAATTTTGTTTCTTAACAGTTCACGGCAAGACCAACATGGATGCAAAGGGCTAAGTATCTCAAGTCATGTGGTGGGGGAAAATTCCTGCCAAAGTTGTAATCCACCCCTTGATGTGGGCACAATTTTAGAAAAAGAGCCTTTACCACTTTTCAACATTTTTTAAACCCTCAGGCTCATTTTAGCTCCCACTCTGAAATGACATTCTGTCTGATGTGGGTCCACTTTAGAACAGCTGTTCCTTTCACATTGACTTCTGATTTAGATTGGAAAGCAATCATTTTGGAACAAGGCACTTAAGTGCAACACAGAGCAAACCCACACCTGCATCCACAGACTCCTTTCCTGGCCTGAATTCTGGTTGCCAGGAAGGTCCAAGAGGTGTTCTTAAATCCAGGGGATAGGCACATTTTAGCCCTGAAGGCTATCCATCAAGACAAAAATAGTTTCAAAACCTTTCCCTGCTTTGGATTTTAATATAGAAAATGTGTCTACATCTAGGCTGTCAGCCAAGTGGGCTCCCAGATCCACCTGTGGCCTATATTGTTTGCAAAAAGTATCACCACACTTTAAAGCCTTTAGAGAATTCAGTATGAAAGGAAATCACATTGGATGGTGACCATCCCCTGTATGACCTTTGGCTCTACATGCTCATCTTTGGTTGCCTTCCTGACCACCCTCTGGGGCTTTCGGGTGAGGTCAATAAAGGTTATATGCCCTAACACTCACTTAGCCAGAAATGGATTCACTGTTGGTTGTATCTAATAAATTAAATAAAAAAATAGAGGTAAGGTCTAAAAATTCATTAAAGGTAAGCTAAACAGAAGAAAATAGGGTTTATATTTTTTTTAAAATTGCAGCAAACATCCAAACACAGGCCTATTGAGAAGAGTTACTGAATACTTACGATTCCATCCCTATCTGGCGAGCCTCTGTAACAAAGAGAGAGTGACAGAAATTAGAAGAAGCAATCATTGGGACAGTTTGGACTAAGACTGAGAGTTCTACACTGGGTGAGTTTCTGCTGTCTGTCACTCCTATCAGGTCATTCAGGTGAAATTATCAAGAAGAGGTATAGATTTGGGGTTGGATGGAACCTCTTATAGTCCACTACCTTCATTATATAGAACAGGAAATTGGGACCCAGAGAGGGATGGGAAGTTCAGAGGATCATGAATTTATTGCTGAAAAGGACTTTGAAGGCCACTGAATCCAACCCTGGCATTTTACAAAAGAGGAAATTGAAGCAGAGAGGGTTTAAGTAATTGGGTTAGGGTCACACAGCCAGTATGTGACTGAAGTGGGATTTGAACTCAGGTTATCTGGACCCTGAGTCTGGGACTCCAGTCACTACACCAAGTGAACCAAGATTATACATGTGTAATAAAGAGGCAGACGTGCAATTTGATCCTCAGTTCTCTAACTCAGAATTTTGTACTTTTTCTATTGCCTCCCTCCCTCCCTTCTCTCTCTCCTCTCTCTCTCTCTCTCTCTCTCTCTCTCTCTCTCTCTCTCTCTCTCTCTCTCTCCTCTCTCTCTTTCCTCTCTCTCTCCCCTCTCTCTCTCCTCTCTCTCTCCCCTCTCTCTCCCCTCTCTCCCCTCTCCTCTCTCTCTCCTCTCTCTCTCCTCTCTCTCTCTCTCTCTTCTCTCTCTCCTCTCTCTCCTCTCTCCTCTCTCTCTCCTCTCTCTCTCCCCTCTCTCTCCCCTCTCTCTTCCCTCTCCTCTCTCTCTCCTCTCTCTCTCCTCTCTCTCTCTCTCTCTCCTCTCTCTCTCCTCTCTCTCCTCTCTCTCTCCTCTCTCTCTCCTCTCTCTCTCTCCTCTCTCTCTCCTCTCTCTCTTCTCTCTCCTCTCTCTCTCTCCCTCTCTCCTCTCTCTCTCCTCTCTCTCTCTCCTCTCTCTCTCCCCTCCCCCTTGCCATAAAAGTTATCCTGATAGTTATATAGTACTTTTCATATATTACATCTCATTCGATCCTCACAATTTTATAACATAGGTGCTGTTCTTGTCCCTCCTTTATAGATGTGGAGTCTGAGGTTGAGAGAAACCAAACAATTTGCTTGAGACCATGTAGTGAGTGTCTGGGGCATTATTCAAACTCAGGCTTTCCTGACTCCTTGTTTTATACTCTATCCACTGCACCATCTAGTCACTCTTCTCTATCACATCAGTCATCTTCCCATCCAACTCCTCCATACCTTACCCTCCCCACAACACTGCTTACCACAACATACATTAAAACCTAATGTTTCCACAAGGTAATTTGTGGTTACTTCCACCCCCCAACTTTGCATTCCAACTTTCCCTTATCTCTTAGCGGTGGTTACAATTTTTCAGTGACATTCTTTTTTTTCTCATGGTTTCTTATGCCTCCATTGCAACCTTCCCTTGACTGCAGATCTTGGTTGAAAGCTGCAGGATATTCAGGAGAACTCTAAATTCAGAACAGCATGGTCCAGCCTAGTGCCACTTAAAATCTTCCTAAAGCTAAGCAATGCAGATAGATACTCTCCATCTCACCTCTTTCCCTGTAAATGAATGATGATAGAATTATCCTCTCCCAAGAGGCAAACTCATCATGGTGACCTTACTCTGGGGCTGTCCTCATCTCAAGCAAAGAAAGCATACTTTTAATGATGCTCTATAAGAAATCCTCTTTCTTAGACTGTCTATTCTGACTTCAATAAAAACTATGGTGACCTTAAAGCAGAACAAAGAGGAAAGAGCCTTCAGAAATCTGGTCACCAGCTCACATTCTTCTACTGACTAGCCATGTAGCCTCAGAAAATTAATGAATCAATAGACATTTACTAATCAGCCACCAGATACCTGTAACTGTGCAAAGCCAGGGTAGAAAGTGAAAGCATCCAGTCAGGGAGATTACACTCATTAGTGATGACAACAGGAACTTCCCTATTTCTGTCCAGGTCACCACCACCTTTTCAGTCACTCGGATTCACAGCCTTGGGGGCAGTTAGGTGTTACAGTGGGTAAAGAGCTCTGACCCTGGAATCAGAAAGACCTGAGTTCAAGCCCAGCCTCAGACACTTACCAGTTATGTTACCCTGGGCAAGTCAGTGAACCTCTGTGTGCTTCAACCTTCTCATCTGTAAAATGGGGATAAAAATAGTATCTCCCTCCCAGGGTTATTGTGAGGATTATATGAGATAACAATGTTAACTCTTGTTGTTTATTACTATTGCCTTCCTTGTTTTGGGTTCTTTAACGTCTCTCACAAATGCCCTATTCTCTCCACCAACATGAGCCTGAGTATTTACCGTAATAGCTTCTTCACTGATGTCCCTGACTCATCTCTCCTCTGCCATCCATTCTTCACATGGCTACCAAAGTGATTTTCCTCAAAAACAGGTGTGAACATTTCATCCTTCTCAATAAATTCCAGTGGTTCCTTATTATCTGTACTAGAAAATAGAAGCTTCCCAAACTGATCCCAGCCTACCTTTCCGGCATCTTACACAGTATTCCTTTCCCTGTTCTCCATGGTCCCATCATCCTGACCGGCCTACTTCTTGCTCCTTAAACATGAAGATTTATCTCTCACCTTTGAGTCTTTGCATGGCCTGTTCCCCAGTCTGGAATATTTCATCTTCACCTCCTGTGTCCCAAAAGACTCAGCTCAAGTGCCCTCTTCTACATGAGGATTAACTTGAACCCCCAGGTTGCTAGTATTTTACTTTTTGAGGTTATATTGTATAAGCTTTATGTGGATTCTGTGGATACTTGTATTTATATGTGTATGCTTCTATGTATATGTGCATACTTATACTTATCTGTGTATCACATATACATACACACACACACACACACACACACACACATACACACATCCATTTATGCACGTTGCCTCCTCTTTGTAAGTTCTTTGAAAGCAGTGACCGTGGTTGTTTTTGTCTTTGTATCTCTAGCATCTAGTATCATACTTGGCACAGAGGAGGTGCTCAACAAATGCTTACTTGATAAGTTGGTTGATAAATTTAAATGCAAATAAATATAAGACACTTTAGAAAGAAGAGACACTAGTGACTCGGAGAATAAACAAGGATTTCATGATGGCACTTGGGGTTGGGTATGAGGAATGCCAAGGAGATTAGTTTGGCTAGGACCTAGAGAGCTTGAAGATAAATAATGTAAACTAATGATAGAAATGTTAGTTGCAGTCAAGTTGGAACTGAACTGGTGATATCCTAGTCTAGGGAACTCTCAAGTGAGGAAATTCCCTCTAACAATGTAGACTGGCAGTTCCTCTGTAAATCTTTCTCCTACAGTACTAAGAAGGTAAGTGACTTGCCCACGGTCCCATAGCCGCTTGGAGGAATGACTTGGGAATAGCCCTTCCTGTGGCTGAGGCTGACTTTCCATTCCCATCTTTAGGATCATAGATTCTTAGCATAAAGGGACCTGAAAGAATGTCTAGAATAGCCTCTTTAACAGCTGATGAAGCAGAGACCTGGGGTCAAGGTCACACAATCAGTAAATGTCAGAGGCATGATTTGAATTGAGATTCTCTGACTCCAGAGCATTAACCTCCTAACTGGATGACTAGCTTCCAATTATCTGCACAGCCACCAAAATAACCTTCAAAAAGCACAAACTCAACCTTGTTGACATCCTGCTAAAGAAGAATCAGTGGCTCCCTACTGACTCTGGGATAAAAAAGAAAACCTTCCTCATTATTAGTGCTGTCTCCTTAATTAGACTATGAGCTCCTTAAGGAAGGAGCCCATTTTTTTACTTTCTTTGTATCCCCAGAGATTAGCCTAATATCTCACACACAGTAAGTACCTAATAAATGCTTGTTGATTGGCTGATCAGTATTAAAACTTGGGAGGGACAGAACGAAGATCCTCCTCCAGTACCTTATTTATTTCAGACACATTCTGCCTAAGTTGTTGTTGACTTATTTCAGTCGTGTCTGACTCTCCTATGACCCCATTTGGGATTTTCTTGGCAAAGACCCTGGAGAGGTTTGCCATCTCCTTCTCCAGTTCATTTTACAGATGAGGAAACTGAGGCAAACAGGGTTAAATGATTTGCCCAGGGCCACACAGCTGGTAAGTAAGCCAGTCTGAGACTGGTTTTGAACTCAGGTTTCCTGACTCCACGCCAGGCACTCTGTCCTCTGCTCCACGCAACTGCCCAATCTGGCTATGCTCATATATTTGACTCCTTTTGATAGAGTGCACACTCTTTGAGGGAAGGAACTTTTTTAAAAACTTTTTGTGACCCCCACATCTAACACAGTGCCTGGCACATAGTAGTGCTTAAATAAGTGATCCCTGATTGATTTCCAAAAAGATACTAACAGGGAGAACACTGGTGACTGGCTCTCACACATGATGCTATCCTGCTATTACTCCATTTCCCGAAGAAAAAAGGACTGGCCTAAGGTCAGAGCAAGCTAGAAGTAGGGCTAAAGCCTCAAGCTCCAACCTCTTCAACCCATTATTCTTTCTACCACACTGTCTCAGCTCTGGGGGGCAAACCCTCTATCTACTTTTTAACTCACTGTCAAAACCACTGATTATTTTTAAAAGTCTTCTTACAGGAGCTAAGGGAACCAAGGAAAGCTTCAAAGGCAATGAGGGAATTCTAAGAGGCAGAGCAGAACAAGGAGTGCATTCCAGGAATAAAGGAGAGTCTTTGCAAAGGCATGGAGAGCAAAGATGGAAAATTATGTGTTAGTAATAGTGAGAAATCCAATTGTTTGGAAGGTAGAGTGTATGAAGTATATGAAGTGGAATAGTAAGAAGGTAGGTCAAAGTCTGGTGGGGAGGGGCTTTAAACAGAGAAGCTTAACAAATACTTATTTGATTGAATGCAGTTGTTTCCTTTCTTTTACAATTAAATCTCTGCCATGATACTTATTCATATCCTTCTGTTTTAAAATGTTCATCTTCCTCTGCTTTCGAGAAGTTGACATTTCTCCCTAGCCTTCACATGTCCAAGCTGGCTCTTTCCCCATCTTTCCTTTATTTCTCATCCTTCACACTTCCTCCCTCAACTGTTAGAAGGATGACCAGACCCCAGGTGCTAACAAGCTACTCCTTCTAGGTTAGCTCCAATGTGCTGGTCCTCCAGGGCGTTGCTTAGCAACCCATTCGTCAGTTGCCACAGCCCCGAAGACAGTCTGAATCAGCAGTGACTGACAATGACCCAATCTGCATACTCCATCTCCACAAAGCACTATGGTTAGTTGATGGATGGAACTGGGCTTCGGAAATCTTGAAATTCTTGGGACCTCATTATAAGAACAGTGGGACACTGGAGCAGTAGGCAACATCTCATGATAGGTGAGGGGGCTGTGGGATTGTTGCCTTGTCTTTTAGACTCTCTCTCTAGAGATGGATCCTGTTATGGTTTCCATGTGTGTTCGAATAAGGAGATATGGAGGAAACCTGTGTGGTCTCATGTAAGTCATTTAACCTGGTTAGGATTGTTTTCCTCATCTGTAAAATGAGGTAAAGGGATTAGGTCACTCTCAGTTCTAGCTCTATGGTGCTAAGATCCTTTAGTCTTCTGAGGGAAATAAGAAATCAAACAATGAGTATCCCACTGTCATGACTCAGGGGTCAATGGACATTTGTTATCAAAGAATCCCAGATTTGAGTGGGATGGCAAATAGTGTCTATCACAAAAGGTTTTCAGAATTGGAATTCAGTCCAATCCATGCTCAGAAATGAATTTTCAGTATGAGAATCCCATCATGTGATTCAAGACCTTCCCCTTGACAAGGTAGCGTCCTTTCCTTTGGGACAACTTTCACAACTAGGAAATTTTTGCTGACATCAATCCTAAATGTGTCTCTCTGAAGTACCCACCCATAGTTCCTTATTTTTTCCCCTTAGACTAGAGGGTATAAGTCTATTCTTTCTTCTATGTGAAAAGCATTCAAATACTTGAAGATAGTTGCTATCTCTCAGCTCTCTTTTGAGAGAGGCCTTAGTTCCTTCAATTGGCCTTCTCCACTCACCCACTCAAGGTCCATCTGTCAATGTTTTGGTTAAATGGTGAGGCACAACCTGATCCAATATTTACTAAAAACACCCATCTCTTCCTTTTACAGAGGAGGATGGTCAACCAACCTTAGTTTAAGAGGAATCACTATCATCCATTTTAAAACAGATCCAATATGTCCCAAAGTGAAAAGAACAATCTACATTTTTCTAATTTGAGCTACCATATTTAGGGGCAGGGGAGGGAGAGAGCACTGCCAAACCTGCAGCATGGACCTCTCTACACTTATGCCACCTGGTCCAACTATCTACATTCCTGATGACCATGCACTAGAGAGTGATTCAAAGAGTCCTGAAAGTGGAGTCATAGAACTTGGAGCTAGAATGGATCTCAAGGGTCCTCTAGAGTCCAACCCCCTCATTTTACAGATGGGGAAGGGAAATGATTTGTTCAAGGTCACCCAGGTAGCATGAGTGGCAGAGGGATTTGAACCCTGGCCTCTGATCTGGCATCCTCCCTTCTTTCCCTTATGCCTTGTTGCTTCCTCTAGGTGACCTGTTTTGAGGAGCTAACTCCAGTAGTGTGGGACCTGGAGCAAGTCTCTAACCTTCATTTTCTCATCTGTAAAATGGAGTTAATAATGTTTATTCTGTCTACCTCACAGAATTGTTGAGGAAAATTAAATGTAAACCTTGATTGTGTTTGTCCTTCATTGCTGAAGAAGACCATGCCGTCAGAGAAACGATGACATGATTTGCACTTGACTTTGCTTTGAGCGAGGGAAGGTTATGCAGGTGACCAGCCTCACTTCTCCTCCACAGCCAACTGAATCCTGTGACCTGATACTCCTCAGGATGACTGTAGATGACCCAGGATGAGGCAATTGTGGTTAAGTGACTTGCCCAAGGTCACACAGCTAGTGACTGTCAAGTTTCTGAGGTGAGATTTGAACTCAGGTCCTCCTGACTCCTGCACTTGTGCTCTATCCATTGCACCACCTAGCTACCTATTGTAAACTTTATGACTTTATGAAAATGGGAGAGAAGTAGAGATGATGATGAGAAATATAGGACATATCTAAGTACTGGCAAATAGATCCGTCTAGCTGATATATGTATTATGTATATGTATATATATTCATATACACATATAATTCTACTAATCATATAACTTGTCTGTAAGGATGGAAAAGACTATTAGAGGTAGATTCTGGACAACCTTGAATGCTAGACTGGGACGAATCCGAACTTTTGGTAATGGGGAACCAATGAAGGTTATTTAGGGGCAGTTGGTAGTAGAGTGGACGGAGCACTGGGCCTGAATTCAAGAAAACCTGAACTCAAATTTGCCTTGAAACACTTGCTAGCTGTGTGACCCTGGGCAAGTCACTTAATCTTTTTGCCTCAGTTTCATTAACTGTAAAATGAGGCTAAGAACCACATTGACTTCCCAGGGCTGTGAGAATCAAATGAGATAGTATATGTAAAATGCTTTAAAAATCTTAATATGTTATATAAATTTTAACTATTAATATTTTGTTAGTGTTATTTTATCTACTCTTACTAATTTCATTTTATTTCCACCTCTGACAAAAAAAGATTTAACTTTTTCCCCTTGAATATCCTCTCAGAACCATTGACTAGATACCACTCTGAGAAGGTTCCAGAACAGAATGGTAAGCAGTGGCATCATAGAGTGTTCTCTGTTTCAAGTACCCCTTCATCAAGGTCAATTGCTCTTCACCTCCAAATTCTAGGAGGAGTTGGAGGTAGGAGGTGGCAGAAAAGTGAGGAAGATAGTGGGGATGACAGAGCCTGAGAAAGGGATGTCAAGACTCCAGGATACTGGGGATGATGGACTAGAAAGAGGAGAGAGAAGGGGAAGTAATGATGTAAGAGACAGAGTGGCACAGAGGGGCTTGAAAATGTAGACGTCAGCTTGGAGTTCAACAGCAGAGAGGAAGCTTGCCCCTCAGATGCTGGTACCCTTGAGCAAAGCCTCACTCCCCCAGCTCTAGGTCTGGCTCTGTTCTAAGCCATATAATTAGTGTGAGTCATTAAATCACAGACTCATTGAGAGCTCCTTGCAGAATATGATCCCTGAGGGTTTCCACGATTGGCTCCAAGGCACATTTCTTGAAGCACTCACACATTTATTTCCTACATGAAATGGACACAGGCCTATTTAGTGGAACCCAGATGCCTCCTTTGTGCTTACCATTTTCTTCCTAATTCTGATTTACTCTTATTGCTATCATTGTTAGCGGTTTCTCTTAACAATGGCAAGTGTGGGAGACAGTCAGGAATAAGCTAGGCTGGAGGGACCACTAGAAGTCATCTAGTTCATTCCCTGGCTTCATCTAGGATTGTGACCTAACTAGCTGGACAAAAGATTACTCATCCCTTTATGGAAACCTTCCAGGGAATATGATCCCACAGTTTCCTGATCACTTACAAAATGAGCTACCGGGAGGCTGAAATGAAGGTATGGAGTGATAATCCTGTCTGCTTGCCTTCCCTCCTAGGGATATTGGGATGGTTCATTAACACATTTTGAGGAAGAGAAATACAGTAGAGTATCATGGGGATTTTTTTCCTTTAATTTGTTACTTATGATTTCTCCCACTTAGAGAACTCCCAGGGAGGACTCTCCCTCCACCAGGATACATCACTTTCTGCTCTGCTACTTATGCTTTTAGAGAAATGACTTGCAACAAAAGAGGAAGCCTCTTCCCTAGAGTTATAGAGAGATCAAAGGCACAGCTTGAAGCCAGGACAACTTTCTGAACCTGAGGCCAGATCTCTCTTCCTGACTCTGTGTTGCCTCTCCTGAGCATCGGTCATGAGGAACCCAACCATTTGTTAGTTTTGTACAAGAAACAGGAAGTTGCCATCACTTATTAGCAACTATGACAGACCGATTCAAACAGAGGCTACTCTTAATAAGAAATCAATCCTAGAAAACCTGGCTGGGGGTCATCTTTTCAAAGAAGTCATGACTATCTATTAACAAAGAAATCATCCAACTGTCTATTGAGATGGAAATTTTGGGGAGGCCAGCATTTTCAACACCCCCATTTGAGGTACATACGTGGAATCAGTATCCTTTTCTTTCTTTCGTATTCCAAAGGCCTTCCTTGTACGTTTTTTCAATCCTGTATAAAAATAAGAGAAAAGATAGGTCAATAATCCACTTATCACATCCATTTTTTTCAGGTGTGATACATTCCCTAACCTTAGAAACTTGAGGAACAGGCATGGTTTAATTAAGATAGTTCAATCACCAAGCATCTACTAAGTACCTACTATGTGCCAGGTACCATGCTAGGCACTGGGAATACACAGATGAAAATTAAACAGTCTTGTCCATAAGAAATTTACATTCTGTTGGGGATAAGATATGTAGGTTAGGTATGTGTGTATATATTTTTACACACACATACATACATATGTATATATTATGTGTGCATATGTATATGTATATATCCATATGTATACACGCATATAGACACACACATGTGTTTTTTCCCTAATAGAATTTAAATTCCTTATAGGCAAAAGCTATTTCATTTTCACCTCATAGTAGGTACTTAATAGCTGTTTGATATAGATGTTTTCCAAGGAAAGAATCCTGAAGTCCTCTCTAAGTCATTTAAAGAATTGTTAATGGGAAAATCAAAGCCTGGCTTACCCCATAGGTCTGCTTGGGTTTTGGGGTGATTTGAAGAAGGGTATTCTCTCAATACTAGGGCACTACTAATAATAGGGGAACTAAAGAGACCTTTAGCTTCATGTAGGAGTTGGTGCCTGAACTGTGCAAGCTAGGGATTCCAAGGGAGAGAGAGGAGGAAGAGGAAGGATACTTCATACATGAGGGTCAGAGGGCCAAGGCAAAGGCAGAGAGCCTGAGACAAGGGAATATTAACAAAGCACATCAATTGCCCTCCAGAGTAAGGAAGGGGGCAGGAAGTCATCAGACTGGAAAGATAGACTGAGAAAGGCTTTCTCTGCCGTGAGGAGTGTTGCTGTTGGATCCACGAGGACACAGGACAGCAGGGAGACCCTGGAGGTGACATCATAATCATCTTTGATTTTACTCACTTTGTTCATGGTCCCCTTTGCCCTGCATACTGTATTAACTGGGGAATACTCAGGTAGAGAGAACATGGTAAAAACTCTCCAGGGACAGGGGGCAGGGGAGGAGATAGAAATCAAGAAGTATCTTGGAAGGAGTAACCACAGCTTGCAGATCCCATACTGAGCCCTACCTCATTAGTAATGGAAGGAAATGCCACCATTTGTTCAACCACATTCTTTGAGATCACTATCACAAACAACTTTGGGTAGTAAAATATTCAAACTAGCTTAATTTTCAAAAACAGTTTCTGTTCAAACAAAAATTCCCTTCCTTGGTATATTGGACTGGGATGCTTCTGATTTGATCTTTATGAAAAAAAAATACTTAGGTCTACATACAAACACTCAGAGGCTGCTTGGTATGTTGGCAAGGTTCGAGATTTAGAGTCTTAGGTCTTGGGTTCTAGTCCAGCTTTTGGCTTTCACTAGCAATGTGATCAATATCAGGCAAATGACTGTTTCTCTCTGGGGTCCATGTTTCTCATCTACAAAATGAGAAATTTGGAGGAAATGACACTGAGGTCTTTTCTAGCTCCAAATCTAGGACCTTGGATTGCCTCTAGTTTTCCTCCCATAAAACTATTCCCCACTGAAGTCTTCTTTCAATACCTCATCAGGACCTGAGGGTGACCCTAGATAAGCAAAGACTATTCTAGGGGAAGCCAAACCCTGGAACATGCTGCCAATTTCAGATATCCACCTAGGGATGGATTTAGGTGGTCAATCTCCAAGTCTAATGAGTCAACTGTGAATGAATGAATAGATGAATGGATGGATGGAAAACAATCTATTAAATGCTTTCTATGGTCCAAGCATTGTACTTGGCTACAGACACAGATAGAAAAGTGAGATAGTTCTATAGCTTTCAAGATGATCACATTCTAACTTGGGACAACAAATGAGAGAGATCAATACCAGGGCAGAAGGCAAGTTTAGGGAGTCCTTGGGGGGCAGTCATAAGGCACATATAAGGACTAGTGGTCATCCATTTTACTGGAAGGATTAAAGTTGGTTCCTCCCTGCTCATCAAAACTCTGAGAACAACCATATCCATTCTGCAAAGAGAGTGGGTCAAGGGTTGGTAAGAGGATGAAAGGTCATGGATACATAATCTTTGGGAAGGTGGGCCTCAGGGTAAGAGCAGAGGGGCAGAGGGGCCACTCTGGGCTTCCTTCCCATGGAGGGATAATTGAAGGCTAGCCTCCAACCAAGAGAAAAAACATAGGGTGATATCAGGTATTACTTGTGGTGGAGTAGGGGATATCTAGGCAGGGGGCAGGCTGGAGCGGGTATAAAGGTTCCTCCAGCCTGCTTCACTGGGCTTCCCAACTCCTTGGGGGCACTGGGAGGGCTGAGTCAAGGTTTGGAAAAGCAGTCCCTGGTTTCATGAAACTTACAATAGAATAGGATAATAAGATATGTACAGATGTATCTAGATAATGTATTTTATTCAAATTTCTTACTAAATATTGACTAAACCAAAACAATATAGCAATTCTGATAATGTATTTCATCTGATAAGCCCAGCATCATGGCCCCAGAAAGCCTCACCAGACTTGGGTGGTCCTTAAAAAAGATCTTTTAGGGGGCAGAGTCAAGATGGCCAACTAACAATATGGACTTTCTAGAGTGTTCCCACCAAGCCCAGTCAAATACCTGTAAAAATGGCTCTAAACCCATTCTGGATCTGTAGAACCCACAGAATGATGGAGCGAAGCAAATCTCCAGCCCAAGACAGCTTGGAAGGTGGCCAGGAAGTGTTTATTGCACCATGCCAGGAGCAGAGCGCAGTCCAGTGTGGGCCACAAGACCTGAGCAGGCCTTGGAGAGACTGCATCTCTCACACATGTTTCCAGACTTCATAACCCCAAAATGCTGAGGACAAATTGGAAGGTCAGTGGAAAAGCCTGTCAAACCAGTGCAGGAGAGTAGAGTGGTCCAGCCTCAGCTCCAGGGTGGCTAAGCCGGGCAGGGTGGAGGAACCTGCTGCAGCCACAGCAAAAGCAGGGGCAGCTGCCGCCACTGTTTCTGGAGCTCTCAGCCCTCAGATTGTGGAGGAGATTGAGCGGCTGACAGTACACTTCCCCCACTCCCACTGGAAGCAGAGAACTACCTTGACAGAGAGCTCAAATGTCAATTAAATAACTGGGGAAAGGAGCAAAAACCAGAAAAAAAATCAGACTATAGAATCTTACTTTGATGACAAGGAAGACCAAAGCATGCAAACAGAAGAAAACAAAGTCAAAACTCCTTCATCCAAAGCCTCCAAGAAAAATATAAATTAGTCTCAAGTCATGGAAAGGCTCAAAAAGGATTTTGAAAATCAAGTAAAAGAAGTACAGCAAAAGTTTGGAAGAGAAATGAGAGTGATACAAGAAAATCATGAAAAAATGAGTAACTGCTTGCTAAAGGAGACCTAAAAACGCTGAAGAAAATAGCACTTTAAAAAATAGGCTAACCCAAATGGAAAAGAGATCCAAAAAGCCAATGAGAAGAAGAATGCCTTAAAAAGCAGAACTGGCCAGATGGAAAAGGATATCCAAAAGCTCACTGAAAAAATTATTCCTTAAAGATTAGAATGGAACAGATGGAAGCTAAGGACTTTATGAAAAATCAAGAAATTATAAAACAAAGCCAAAGGAATGAAAAAATAGCAGACAATGTGAAATATCTCACTGGAACAGTAACTGACCTGGACAATAGATTCAGGGGAGACAATTTAATAATTATGGGACTATCTGAAAGCCATGATCAAAAAAAGAGTCTAGACATCATCTTTCATGAAATTATCAAGGAAAACTGCCCTGAAATTCTAGAACCAGGGGGCAAAATAAATATTGGAAGAATTCACCAATTGCCTCCTGAAATAAAGCCAAAAAAATCCTAGGAATATTGTAGACAAATTCCAGAGTTCCCTGGTCATGGAGAAAATATTACAAGCATCCAGAAAGAAACAATTACAGTATTGTGGAAATACAATCAGGATAACACAAGATCTAGTAACTTCTACAGTAAGGGATAGAAAGACTTGGAATATAATATTCAAGAAGTCAAAGGAATTAGGATTAAAACCAAGAATCACCTGCCCAGCAAAACTGAGTATAGTACTTCAGAGGGAAAATGAAATAGAGGACTTTAAACATTCTTGATAAAAAGACCAGAGTTGAATAGAAAGTCTGACTTTCAAACACAAGAATCAAGAGAAGCATGAAAAGGTAAACAGGAAAGAAAAATCATAAGGGACTTACTAAAGTTGAACTGTTTTCATTCCTATAGGGAAATACAATATTTGTAACTCTTGAGACTTCTCAGTGCTTGAATAGTTGGAAGGAGAGGGCACAGGGTGAGTTGAATAAGAAGGAATGATATCTAAAAAATAAAATTAAGGAGTGAGAGAGAAATATATTGGGAGGAGAAAGGGAGAAATGAAATGGGGCAAATCACTCATAAAAGAGATAAGAAAAAACCTTTTCAATGGAGAGGAAAAAGGGGGAAGTGAGAGGGAAAAAGTGAAGCTTACTTTCATCACATTTGGCTTAAGGAGGGAATAACATGCACACTCATTTTGGTACAAAAATCTATCTTACACTACAGGAAATTAGAGAAGAAGGGGATAAGAGGGGGATGGGGATGAGAGAAAGGAGGGCAAATGTGAGGAGGGAGTAATTAGAAGTAAGCACTTTTAGGGAGGGACAAGGGACAAGGTTCAAAGAGAGAATAGAATAAATGGGAGGCAAGATAGGATGGAGGGAAATATAGTTAGTCTTTCACAACATGACTTTTATGGAAGTCTTTTGCATAACTACACATATAATCTCTATTTAATTGCTTGCTTTTAGGGATGGGTGGGGAGGGAGGAAGGGAGAGAAGTTGGAACTCAAAATTTTAAAAACAAACGTTAAAAACTGTTTTTACATGCAACTGGGAAATAAGAAATACAGGTAATGGGGTATAGAAGTCTATCTTACCCTACAAGAAAAGAGAGAAGATGGGAGTAGGGAAGGGAGGGGTGTGATGGCAGATTGGGGGAAGGGGTAATCAGAATTCATTGTGTCTTGGGATGGAGGGAGGGGAGAGATTGTAAGAAAATTTGGAACTCAAAATCTAGTGGAAATTAATGAAAAATAAAAATAAATTTAAAAAAGACCTTTGAAATCATGCAGCTCAACCTCTTCATTTTATTAGATTAGGAGCCCAAAGCCCAGGAGGAGGGATGTACGTTTTGATGCTGAGCTCAGAACTGAGGTTTTCTGACCTGGAATCCAGTAGTCTTTGGCCAATAGTCATTGTCCCACTGTTAACTTCTAACTTTGACTAGCTGTGTGGCTATGGCTACTTCAAAACTTCTCTAGGTTCCTTTGGGCTCTTCTAGCCTGTGCAAGATGTCTTTGAATTGATAGGGTATCTTTGAAACCAAGTATATCTTTCCTCTGGGTCTTGGTCACTGTCCACCCAGCAGCCAGGGTCCTGCCTCTGGGCTGCCAGAGAGAACAGTCCTTTATTCCTCCTCCTAATTGTAACTCTGCTTCAGGGAGCATGGAGGGCTTCAGGTCAATGACAGTTTCATAGCTGATCACTGTCTTGTAGCTCAGTGACCGAACAGAAAACAAAAGCAAGGTTTACTTGGTGGACTTTCCTGGATAGCTACAAAGATTTCTTTTTTAAGACTGTACCTATGGAGTTAAAAAGACCTGGCCTCAGTGCAATGAGTTAATATTCTGGGGAAGTTGCTACTCTAGGAAAAAAAAGAAAAAAAAAGATGATGACTGGCATTGTTTTCTGCTTGGTCCAGAAACATCTCACAAATCTTTTAGTGTAATCCCTTCATTTAACAGGTGGAGAAACTGAGGACATGAAATAGACAGTTTAATTGGCCTCTTCGGCGACCACTTTCACATTCAAGTCACTTCTGATTAAAGTATATTTTTGGGTATGTGGGGGTGGGGTGAGACTGGAAGGATCTGTGGAGCAGTCTGGACTGAGTATTCATTAGTGTGGGGAATTTCAGGTGTGGAAGTTCCCTTCTCTGATCCAGATGGGTAATTTTAGTCTTAGAGAGATTTCTGGAGGGCTGAGGGGTTAAGTAATCCATTCAGGGTCATTCAGTTAGTCTCTATCTTAGGCAAGACTTGGGCTCTCAGGCCAGCCCTCCATCCACTACATTAGGTCACTTCTCATCAAAGTCCTTAATGATTTAATTTGGAGGCTTTTCCCAATATCTCCCTAGAATGAGTGACATCTCCATCCTCTCTTTTACTTTCCAAGTAGTTTCCACATCTCTGTGTTTACTGAAAGCTCTGTCTAGAGAAATGGACAAGTGTCCTGCTGAGGGATGCTTCTTACTTCTCTTGGATGCTCAGAAAAAAAACAACTCCTTTCCTCCTCTTCTAAGCACGGCTTTCTATGAGCTCTCCTTTCATTTCACTGTCATCTTTTTAAATCTTCCTATTTTGTTTCTGTTAAGAATTCCATAGAATCACAGACAATGAGAGTTGGAAGGGACCTCAATGGCCAAACCATATGCTAAAGAAATCCCTACTATAACACACACCTGATGAGTGATTGCCCAGCCTCTGCTTGCAGATATCCTATAGGGAGAGCCTACAACCTACTTAGATGGCCCATTCCACACTGGGATGACTCTCATTGTTAGGAAGCTTTTCTGATATCAAGCAGCAATCCAGCTATCTGAGACTTCCTCCCATGGTTCCTGGTTCTAGGGGACTTGGAAAACAAGCTTCCTATTTCTTCCATGTTCCAGCTCTCCAAATACCCAAAGCTATCTATAATGACAAGAGATGTGGTTCAATAGTCTCCTATAGAGTGTCAGTTCATTGGTTGGTGCATAGAGACTAATAGTGAGATCCACAGAGACTGGCATTTAATTTGTATTGATTGACAACATAATGGTTTGTTTACACCTTTTCACCAACATCCACTCTTTTTCCTTTGTATTTCTATACCTAGCATTTCACACAGTATCTGATAGACAGTAAGTCTCTCAAATACTTGCTTAATGATTAAAACAGAAATGGGAAAAGCCACATAGAACTGGGAGCCATCTTCATTTTTAGTCCTATTTCATAAGATGCTGTGGTTTAAAAAAATCACCTGGTAGGCACTACTCTTCTGATAATAAAGCTAGACTAGTCCTAAGATGATACACACAGATTCACACACATGCATGAACACAATGCATGCACACACATGTGAGCATGTGCACACACACATACACACATGCCAAAAGTCTGTAAGATGAAGACATTAGACCAAATGATCTCTCAGGTCCTTTCTTCCTCTCTAAGATTTTATGAGTTCATTATTTTCATTGCTTCCCACTCATCACACCTGCAGAAGGATGGGCTAACTTTCAACTCATCATGCTTACTAGCTCTGACTGCCTGGTTTCCACTGTACTGCTGAAGAGCCAACCCTGCATTCATGTCAATAATGGTGTAGCATGATAGGCCCCCAATGCCCTAATGAGTTATCAGAAGACTACAGTCAACAGAATGCATCTGAAATCTTCATTTGTGTTTACCGTTGGTCCAACAATCCTCAACAGGAAAATGAAATGAGTAAAAATGCCCATTGCCCAGATTACGACAGTAGTTGGATGCCTATCCACCGATAGGTCTGAGTTGGACAGGGACTGCAGATGGATAATGAACTGGATACAGAAAGAGGCATGTGGAAATTAGCGTGGATCACACGTGAGAGAAACTGTGTAACTGCCAACAGTAATAGAGGTTCTCCATGGAACATGGATCTTTTAGTGATGCAATCTGTTTACAAATCCTGGGACATGATAATCTCAGCAGAATGCAAAGGATTGAGGACCTGAGTGGGCAAAGAAAGGATGGCAGCTGTGGCCATTAACTAGTGAAGTAACACAACAGGTAGAATGCCGGACCTTGAGTCAGGAAGACCTGAGTTCAAATCTGGCCTCAGACCCTGGGCAAGTCACCTAACCTCTGTCTGCCATAGTTTCTTCACTGGAAAATGGGGGCAATAATATTATCAAGCTGATAAAATAGTAAAGTGCCAGATAAATGTTATTAGCAAAGATTACTTGTGCGCAAGGAGCGTAAGTGATGTTGATGAGAACATATGTGACCAGTCATGGAAGTGAAGTTGTCCTCTAGTGAGAATGAGAAATAGCTAAAAGGGTCCATTGAAAAGGACTAGTAAACCAGCCTAACTGGAGCAGTAAGGCATCCTGAAGGGGAGATGAGGTAACAGTTAGGTGGCACCATAGTGCACAGAGTGCTGGGCTTGGAATCAGGGTCAGGAAGACTCATCTTCCTGAGTTCAAATCCAGCCTCAGACACTTACAAGCTGGGTGACCCTGGGCAATTCATCTAACCCTGTTTGGCTCAGTTTCCTCATCTGTAAAATGAGTTGGAGAAGGAAATGGCAAACGAATCCAGTATCTCTGTCAAGAAAACCCCAAATGGGGTCATAAATAGTCAGACATGGCTGAAAAACAGCTGACCAAAACAACAATTCCTGGTCTCAGGGAAATATAAGTGCTGAGAGGGCAAGAACTCCTTTTATTTTTGTCTTTGTATCTCAGAGACAAGGCACAGCACCTGAAACCCTGGGGTGTGGGAAGGACACTTAATACTTCACAAATATCTACTGAACTGAACCGCCCCCAATAAGCTCAAGGCCTCCAGTCAGTTGGGTTGATACTTTGATAGTGGATTTATCAGAAAACACAGACAAGACATAATTAGCAAATAAGGCACTAAGGAGAGACATCACTGGAAAGAAGACCCATGTCATAGAAATTGTACATCCTAAAATTGATCAGTTTCATCATTGTGCATTCACTTTTCATAAAATTATAAAACTATAAATTTGTAGCTTCAAGGGACCCTAGAGGCCATCAAGAGCAACCATCTCATTTTACAGATGAGATCACTGAGTGTCGCAAATGTTAAATGACTTACCCAGGGTCATACAGCTAACATGCCCCTCAATCAGGAAGTGGATCATGAATCACATCTAGAGAGTTCCTTAGAGATAATGTGAAACAACTCCCAATTTTACAGATAAGGAAACTAAGGTCCAGAGATGTAAAATGACTTGCCTGAGATCACACAGATAGTAAAAACAGAGTGGAATTCAAGCCAAAGTCCTCTGAAGGTGACTTCAAATCCAGAACTCTTTTCACTAGACCATGAAACTCAAGGAAAGTCCCCAGCAGGCTTTGTAGATCCCAAGTGGAGGACATAGATAAGAAACACCTAGGGATGGGCAGGTATGGGTTGGTTATGGTTTGCTTCACTGGATGGACTGACCCCATTGATGAGATTACAGACCCAATAAAATGTCAAAGAATGCTATAGAGATGTAGCTCACCAAGGTTCTAGATGGGTCATTGCATGTCACTATTTGTGACACACAAAGTGAAACTGTCAGCCTAGTCACATAAGCATGTCTTCAGTGACAAAGGTAGTAATGATGGGAGATGCTACAAGAATCATCTTGAGGGACTTCTACCCCCGGGAGCATTCAGAGCCTTCTGCTAACCAATGTATACAACATAGGGTCTGGTTTACCGAGTGTGATTGGTACTGTTACTGTAATTTGAGCTTGGGGCATCTGGGATCTGCTGGAGAAATGATGGCTCATGAATCAAGTTGAAACTTATTATGAAACTTCAATGACCCTTATTAGAAGGAAAAGCACCTCAAAAGCCTAGGACAATCAAGAGAGAGGGCTGCCAGATGGGACAAAGGTCAACACCATTCTTCCATCTCCAGTGTCTGCTCCTGAAATCCAGACCACCATCATCCTTGTTCTCAGACATCAGAGCAGTGGCTCCTTGAGGAGAGTTTCTGTTCTCTTATTACCACGGATCACCAGAGGGACTAAGTATAACTTTGATTTCTTCACTAATAGGAATCAATCTTGAATTTCAAAACTGGAATGGCTGGAGAAATACTGAGGGAGGCTGAAGTATGTGTTGGTGCCTCAGTTGGTCTGTACGTGTCCCCAGTGATTGACATAGTTCTTGGAACATAGCATGAAATTAATAAAGGCTGAGTTATTGGGATAATTGATTATCATAGATGTAGGCTTTTATATCAACCCAAGTACTGTTGAAAGTTCAGCAGTCATCGATATTTCAGCATTTGTGTTTATAACCCCTAGACAGAATAGTGAGAAATATAATGATGGGGGTCAGTCCAGTGGTGTATACTGCTTATGCCTTCATCCAAGCCCTATGAGTCAGTCAAGTATCTTGAGTGAACTGAGTCATCTGTTCTCTGACTCTGAGGCCACTATTCAAATACAATCATCTTCCAACCATCACAGGGCAGCTGAGAGTCACTCCCTTGAAGGCACTTTCGCCTCCCAAATGCTATCTTTTATACAAAATCAATCTTCTCTGAAAAGCAGCCCTCCTGGGGCAAGGTACAGTTGGCAGTCACAGTCATCCACTGTGACATTTAGAGAACGCCTGCTTTCTCGTTCACTGATTGTCTGGGATTTTGTAACCCTGTACTCGCTCACCTCCTCTCCAGCTCATACGTCAGGAGCTCCAAGGAATCCTCTTCTTCCATCATTTCCTAGGAGGGCAGTGTGGCCCGGTGGGCAGAACCTGCCCCTAGAGTCAGAGAATTTCAGTTCCAACCTCACCTCTCTCTTCTCACCTGAAGGAGCCGTCTCCCTCAGGGGGCCTCAGTTTGCTCTTCTGTCAAATGTGAGAGCTGAACATGGTGGTCCCGACGTCCCTTCCAGCTTCAGCCCCAGGGTGCTATGATCAGACTTACAAAACTTTGGTGATGCCATCACCGACTGCGGGACTTTGGGCAAATCACATCCCCCTCCCCTTCTGAGCCTCAATTTTCTCTTCTGACAAATGAAAGTCCTGGCCTTGCTGGTCTCTGAAGAGCTTCTGATCCTTCACTGTCTTCTCCATGCTGCTAATCTGGTCCAGGGGGTCAGGTTTGCCCTTGCCTCCCAAGTCATTATCTATTCTCCAGAGCACCCAGCTCTGACTCAAATTACCTGAGAGGTTGCTGGGAACCACTTCTCAGCCAATCAATTCATCAGTGTTTATGCATTGCCTGCTTTGTGTCGGGCACTGTGCTAAATGCTAGAGACACAAAAAAGGACAAAAGACAGTCCTTGCTCTCAAGAAGCTTTCATCCTATCTGGACAACAATATGTGCATTAAAAAGAATATACAAAATAAATAACAGGCAATTACTGAGGTGGGGAGGAGAGCCCTAAGCAGTCAGGTAGATCAGGAAAGACTTCAAATAAGGTTTTGAAGGGGTGGAGGTGAGGTGGGATGGCATTCCAGGCATAGGGACCAGCTGCAAAGGTGCAGAGATGAGAGGTGTGAGAAAGAGCAAGCCCACCAGTTTGACAGGAGGACTGTGTTTGGGAAGGGGAGTCATACAGAGAAACTGCAAAGGTCAGTTGAAGTGAGGCTGTGAGGGATTTAAAAGGAAAAAAGAGGAGTCCAGATCCTCTCCGGGAAAAGGAACCTACCATTTTTAGGAACAGTTGGACACTTCTATACAACTGGGCCAGTTTAGCTATGGAGGCTACACCCTTCCAGCAGCTGGAGGAAGGGAGAAGAGTCCTGGGAGGGGAGAGACGTTACTGGAAGTCTGAAAGGTCAGTGGAATCCATAAAGAATGCTGATGGGGGCCTTAGGAAAATTGATCACATTCATATAGAACTTGAAGGCTCTTCTATACAGTAATTCTGTGGTTCATGTAGGATTAATATCCCCATTTTACAGATGAGGAAATCAAGGCTTAAGGCTCTAGTGATTTGCAATGGGTCCAACAGCTAGGATCATTGGATATCAATTTAGAGCTGACATAAATTTATTAAAGACCTACTGTGTGCTGCCAGCACAGTGCTAGCAGGGCTGGGGATATAAAATAAGAATGACCCACTCTCTGCCTTCAAGAAGTTTTCATCCTGCTAAAAGTCTTATCTATCATTTAACCAAAGGTGGAATTCCACACTTCAAGATCTGGAATTTGGGTGGGGGTGGCATTTGTTCCACAGCGGCAGGCCTCCAAGTGGGGCTGTCTCCTCAGTCTGAGCCTGTACTTCGTCCTCTCTATTTCCTGAAATCCCTGGTTTCTTCCAAGGCTCAGCCCAGTGACTACCTTTTATAAGGGAAGTGGGATCTTAGGGAGCCCATGCAGGACTTCATGAAGGAGAAATACTTTCAAGGGCTGGTTTTTGTTAAGATTAATGAAATCATGTATATAAGATGCTTTACGAACTTAAAGATGCTATTGTGATATCTGGGTCAGATGCTATTATTAAGATGGGCAGCCTGGAGATCTGGGGGCTCCCCCCCTGCTTGAAGGCCTTCAAGCAGAGGGCGGATGACCCCTAGGCATCATGTTATGATGGGGTTGCCCTTGGTCATGGTTGGCTCACTGACGGCCCCCCCTCCAGCTCCCAGATTCAGGGAGTGGTTTATTGCTGCTGCTGTATCTGTGACATACTAGAGAGGGAAAATGATTGGAGGGGAGAGAACAGCGTGGATTGCCTTTGGGAACCATGAAGTGATTTTAATGATCCCAAGATGCTCTCTCAGGGGAACATACCATGCTTTTAGAGCAGTTTCCACCTGGACATGTGCTATGGCCGTGAACCTTGGAGTTCCAAAATCTCTGAACAAGTGACCCAAAGGTGTGACCGAATGATGAGTGGTGAGTGCAGGGATGCTGCCATGTATTTCCAGTGGCTTAAAGAGTATCAATGAGCTATGATTGAAAAAAAATACTAGCTAGGATTTATACAGCACTTTAAAGTACGCAAAACAGTTCACATACACTCTCTCATTTAACCTTCACAACACCCTTGGGAATGAGGAATACCAGGGATTATTGTCTTCATCTCACAGATGAGGAAACTGAGGCAGAGAGAGGTTAACTGATTCCCAGGGTCACAAGCAAGGGACAGACTGAGCTCAGGTCTGACTCCAAGTCTAGCGTTCTATCCATACCAGCCTGAGAGAGTGAGGGATGACAGATGGGCAAGCTGGAAAGCATGAAATATATGCATGTGTGCGCAGGTGATATATCAATACATCTATGTGCATGTATATATAAATTCATATATACAGTGTGTGGATGTATAGATTTAGAGTCAGCAAGAACCAAATGAATGTGTGTATGTATACACACATATACATGTTATATGTGCATGTAACACATGAGAGAATACATTGCATGTGTACATGTGATATATACATTTACATGTGTGTGTATGTATTTACTGTGTGTATGTGTAGATTTACAGTCAGCAGGGACTGAGTATATATGTGTACATACATATTTACAGATGGGGAAACTGAGGAAAACAAGTTTAAATGACTTGTCCAGGGTCACACAGCTAGTAAATGTCTGAGGCCACATTTGAACTCAGGTCTTCCTGATTTCATATCTGGTGATCCATACACTGTGGCCCCTCCCTGCTCCAACAACAATGCACACACCCTCCTATAGAAATCTTCTAGAATATTGGGTGTATCTTCTAGGGAGGATCTATGGTAGAAAATGGGTTAGACTTTCACAGGACAGGCAGGAATGATTAACTGCGTTAAAGGAGGAATGAGACAAATAAGATCACTGGCTCACTGAAGAAGGAAACAAGCAAGAATATGATTTTGCAGGAAGGAAAAGGGACAAGCTCAGAGTCTAATTCTTAGGGAGTCTTAGAAATGTAGCTACTAGATTGATCAAAGGAGCAGTTTTGGATGTAACAGTGAGGATTTACACAGCAGTTACTCCATGGAGATAATGACTTCCCGAATCACAACGGCAGCACTGTGAATAGTCTGGAGAACTCTTTCTTTCATGTGCCAGCAATGTTTTCAATGCATTTTTTCACCTTGAATTTTTCTTTGATTTTTCTTTTATGAAATAAACCAAAATGGTTGAATGAACCGTAGTTTGTCTTTCCCGCTTCTCTCTTCCCTTCTCTCCAAGACCCCAAGAAGCTAGATAAACTGTTTTTTATGCTTTCTTGCACTGAAATTTATTTCTCCAGACCAATAAGAGAAGGCACTGTAGAAGTTTCTGGCTGTTGGTTTATGCAGAGAAAAATACCCATCTGGTCATTTTCTCCACTTTGTGACTGTTTGCTGCTAGGGTGAAGCTGTTGGTCTGTCCCTATGACGTGGGAGAGAGACCTTAAGAACCTCTAGGCAAGGCCAACCCACTTAAACACAGAACTATCCAGAATCTGGCAGAATCTCTAAAGTGTTCCCAGAAGATGAACACTGTAAACCCCCTTTACTGTAGCACCTCAGCATAAACTCTCTACAACTTTAAATAATTTTCAAGAATTGATGTAGCTAAAACATCCATCATCTTGTTTCCAGATTATGATGAGCTCTCTGAATTTAACTAGGTTAATCCTCTGAACTCTGAGTTTCCTCTGAAGGAAGAGATTTATCCATCCTCAGAGAAACAGAGGATAAAGAAGTATAGTATGGTCTTACATAGATGCATATGAATGATTGTGTCTATATATGAATATGATTATGGATATCTAAGTATACGTATGAATAATCACTTATATATGTAGGGCATATGTATGGATATGTAGACATTTGTGTGTATATATCTATAAATGTACGGATATATGTATATCTATCTATAAATGTGTGTTCGTCTGTTGCCAAAGAAGACCATGCCATCAGAGAAATAAGACATAACTTCGCACTTGACTTTGTTTTGAGTGAGGGAGGGCTGTGCAGGTCACCAGCCTCACTTCTCCTCCAGAGCCATCTGAATCCAGTGACCAGATATTCATCAGGATGACTAGAGATGACCCAGGATGAGGCAATTGGGGTTAAGTGATTTGCCCATAGTCACATAGCTAGTGAGTGTCAGGTGTCTGAGGTGAAATTTGAATTCAGGTCCTCCTGACTCCTGCACTGGTGTTCTATCCACTGCACCACCTAGCTGCCCTACCATATATATTTATAAATATATCTTTGTTTAATTGTAGCCTTCTTGGGTAGGGAAGAAGAGGGGAAAAGAATAGAAAAGTTCACAGTGAAAGAATGCTGGAGAGATACAAAGAGAATGCGGCGAATCTGCAGGAATGAATATAAAAGCATTTCTCACGCTCTTCCTTTGGGCTGTGCACCCTACTCAGCCCCTGCTCTCAAGTTGCTTACGTTCCAATGACAGAGACACAATAGATGTTTCAACTGCCAGTTAGAAGGGCCCCTATGGTACTTAGGATGGAGCATCCAAGGGAAAGGTCCGGCCTCCCCTTTAGTGTCATTTCCATTAAGGAAGGCATATCAGTTTCTGATATTGCATCATGTGACAGCAACAAGGGCTCTGGTGGTGAGAAGATTTTGGAGGGATATTTGGTCCTTGTGGTTTCGGTGCCTGTCATCCAAACCTGTCGCCAGTTCACATCTCTATGGAAATTGCTTCCCTGGATAATGGCTGAGGGTACTGGACTGGAAGCAGGACTGGTGGTCTTGGTGAGGGCCCAGAGAAAATGTTGACACTTCCTGGGCATCAGTGGTACTTAGTCTGTAGTTCAACAGCAAGAAAGGTAAGCCCTTTTTTCACAGGGATCACTTTCTGTGGAAATCAACAGCGTGATGAAAGCCAGGCTGGGATGGTCAGGGAGGCATCACCATTCCCAAAGTTCTTGGACCTTAACCACTGGAATCAGAAGGGAAGTAGGTGGCATGGATTTGGCTTGTGTGGCACATGCCACTTCTTGTTTCTTCTCAGAGTGCCATGCTGTTTCAATCAGGCTGACTTGCCTGCCCAATAGTTGACTGACTATGGCATTTTAAAATCCAATAAAGAGAATAGCCTTAAATAAAAAGATGGTATCACATGCTACTGAGAGGTCAAGGTCATGGGACTGGAAAAAAAACAGCCCAACATTCCTGGGCTTGACCATGAATCCAATACAGTGAAAAAGAGAGAGAAATCATTAATACTCTTTTGAGAAATAATCTTCATCTGAGAGCTTTTTATTTTAAAATTCCTTTGGGTCTCATATCCTTCCTATACCCTCCTGTTCACATCACCAATATGGCCCCAGAAACCATACAACTGATTCACAATAGTTGTCCAGTACAGTGAAACCAATTGAGGCATCCATGTGAGACTCTGAAGAGTCTATTAACATACCTATAAAGGTGTTATTGCTAAAGTGACCTTTCCCTAAGAATCTCATGTTTAATTATAACTCATACTTGAGCTATTTATAGGGAACTAACACAGTTCCACCTATACCTCACCAATATCAATCATGTTCAGGGCGGTCACAGGATGACCAAAGAGGGAGGTCCTGAACCGTATTGTGGAGATGGCCACCCTTACATTCTCGAGGTCATGTAGAGGAAATGAATTGAGAGACGTGCAGATGTCTGTTCCCCATCTGCCAGTCTCACAGAACCACAGAATTTTAGAGGAGCATGGGGCTTCTAAGCCCGTCTAGTTCAATTTTGATGTCAACAAGAATCCCATTCTCAATTACTTACAATCCAACCTCCACTTGAAGACTTCATATGATGGGGAATCTACTTCCCAAAGGGGTCATCCGTGGTAGTTTTGGACAGCTCTAATTTGTAGGAAGGGTTGTTGTTGGGGTTTTGTTTTTGGATTGCTGTTGTTACCTCTATCCAAACTCTTAAATGGGGCATCGAAAGTGGTGAAATGGGCCTGGAGTCATAAACATCTGAGTTCAAATCCTGTTTTAGATACTTATTGTTCACATGACCCTGAACAAATCCCTCGACCACTGCCTGCCTAAGTTAATAACTGACATTTTGAGCCAGAAACTGTGCTAAGCTCTTAAAGAGTCAGATTTGAATTCAGGGCTTCCTGACTCCTTGTGTGATGCTCTAACCTCTGTGTGACCTATCTGAACCACATTACTACTTAGTAGTAAGACTCCCAAGTGCTCTGAGAACCAATTACACCTGGATCTCTAGAATGAAAAGTCTCAAACATTTGCCCAGAGAACCATGACCCTACAGCTGGAAGGAAACTGAGAGACCTCCTAGCCCAACCTCCTCATTTTACACATTAAGAGGCTGAGGGCCAAGGAAGAAACATGACTTGCCCAAGGCCACAAAGCATCAGCCATGAGTTTCGAATGTAGGTCCTCTGACTACACAGCTAGTATTCTTTCCAACATGCAACACTGGCCCCTCTCCGTTATGACCGTCACCTACCAAGTCACTCAAAGCTAACGTATTCCTACTGAAGCAAAGATATTTGGAGTAGACATTTACATTACAATTTAAATAAATGTTTCCTGCTAAGTACATGAAACAGATGGCCTAATTTCTGAGTCTCTAATCTCTAGGGCTAATGAGAAACAAACAAATATTTCTCAAAATAGAGAAAGCCTTAACAACCTGCCCAAACTTTGGTCTCCAAAAGTGGGCACCTAAGGTGCCTGTCATAAATCCCCTCCCTGTGGGCCCAAGGCTAACCCTGTGCTTTTGACACAAAACTGCTGTTACTCCACTTGAGCTGACCCAGTTATTCCTTTTCAAACAATTCCTCAGAATCAGTGCTAAGCCTCCTCTCTCCTGCCATTTCTTTTTCACCACCTCCTTTCCCAAAGCCCAGGCTGGCATCTTTTGCCCTGATCTGTCCTGTCATTTGTAAAGGGTCCACGGTCATGCTCAAGTTCAAGTATTCTAGACCTGGCTCTGATGGAGAGACGCTGAGAAAGCTCTACAGTTGGGGGATTAGCTCCCCAGGGAAAAAGGAAGTTTCTCACCTTTCTGTAACCTTGCAGAAACATCGCCAAGAGCTTACATAGCAACGATTCATGAGGCTTGAAAGCTGGCAAGGTATTTTGTGAATATCATCTGGTCTGAGCTTCAATACTAGCTTGTGAGGTAGGGTTTGAGTTTTTTGGTCCAAGGAGAACTGTGATTTCATTGATATAAGGTACTCCCAGAGGAGGAAAATCCCTCCAGTGATGCATTCTGCCACCTAAGACTCTTAGAGTAGAAATTTTCCACCTTGTTTGTGCCCTGGACCCCTTTATTTGTCATCCTGGAGAAGCCTAATAACCCTTTCCCAGAATCATATACTTGAATTCATATAATAAAATGCATAGGATCAGAAAAAGTTGTGTCATTTTTCAGTCATGTCTGATTCTTTGGGACTCCATTTCTTGGCAAAGATACTGGAGTGGTTTGCTATTTCCTTCTGAAGCTCATTTTTACAGATGAGAAACTAAGTCAAATAGGGAAACAAAGTGAATTGTCCAGGGACACACAGCTTTTAAATGACTGAGGTCAGATTTGAACTAAAGAAGATGAGTCCTCTGACTCCAGACCTGGGGCTCTATCCACTGCCCTGAGGGTTCGAAACAAACCAATCATATTGAAATACACCCAACAAAAATATGTGTGTGTGTATGAGCGTGTATGTGTGTATGTGTGTGTGTGTATGTATGGGGAGGAGTGTGTGTGTGTATGTATGCGTGTGTGTGTGTGTGTGTGATAGCAAAAGGTCTAATGACAATAGTAATTTCAAACTTTGAACTCATCTTTGTGAGTTCAAATCTGGCTTCAGACACTTACTTAGCTCCATAACCCTGGACAAGTCACTCCCCCTTTTTGCCTCATTTCCTTATCTGTAAAATGGGCTGGAAATGGAAATGGCAAACAACTCCAGTATCTTGGCAAAGAAAACCCCAAAATGAGTCATGAAGATTTGGACACAACTGAAATGCCTGAAATTTAAACAAACACCAATCAGGACGCTACTGAACCCTGTTATTAAATATCATAGGTTAGAAGAGTCAGCTTGGAGTAGAGGAGAGAGGGCTGACTTTGGTATCAGGAAGCTAAGGTTTGAGTCCTGTTTCTGAACTTATCTTTAGAATCTTCCCACATTGTCTTTTTAAATCACTGAGGTGAATAAAAACCCCATGTCCTCATATGGCTAACATTAATAGGGTTGGAAAAAGGTTCGGGAAAGCAGTAGACCTCTGGGCATCATCACATCCTTTGTAGGGAAGAACGTAGGCCGTGGCCATCCTCAATCCCCAGGGAGAAGCCGTAACCTGACTCAGCCTTGGGATTCCCAGTCCCCAGTCACTACAGGCACAGATGCTCCAGGTGACCCTGACACAGTGTCCTGCCAACTGGTGCATGTCTCCCATCTCTACACTTGCTGTTTTCCCCCTTGACTGTGATGGCCAATCATCACCTTCCCCTGCCCCCAGCAGGGACATCAACCTAATTTCTCTGTCATATGGAGACTCCAGTGCCCAACATTGTGGTCCTAGGAGAAGTTGTCCCCAGAGAGACTGAATGAGTGGATCCTCCCTTCCCCCAACAGATGAGAGAGGACAGCGTGGCTCCGCTGTAACTTTTCTCATGGCAGCATCTGTGTTCATTTTTCTTCCCTTTCCACCTCCTGGAATTGCCAGCTTTCTTTGAACCTCCTATAAGAAGCCCTCCCTGATCCCTGTAGTGGTGGAGACTTCCTCCTTCCAGAAATTCCTTTGCATTTCATTGCCTGTGACTGCACTGCTTACCAGCAGGAGAATAATGTACACTCCTTGAAAGCAGGGACCGTTGCATTTCTGCACCTCCAGTGCCTGGAACCTTCTATTTTGGACTCAAGCTGTGATTTTATTGGGGTAGGAAACTCCTTCCATCAATGAAAGCGTAAGGAGAACCTTTTCTTGCACCCATATAATCTTTTTATCTGGAGGTCCTCTAATGTTACTTTTTTAAGGTGGGAGGTTGACTCAAGATGTACAAGAGGCATGGGTGGTCCAATGGTTTGGGATCTCTAGTTCCCTGGTTTACTTACTCTTCCTTTCTTTCTTCCTTTAATCTCTGTGTCCCAGACAATATTCTAAGATAGGAGCTCTTAGCTTGGAGTTCATGGAAGGGGTTCAGAAGTAATTTCCTCCTCCTTTCTTTCTCTCTCTTTTCTTTCTCTCTCTCTTCCTTCTTTTCCCTCTTTATCTTCCTTCTTTCCTTTTTCCTTTTATCTTCCTTTTTTCCGTTCATTTTATATCTTAGTGTCATGTGAGTTTCACCAGAATGACTTCCACATACCTGACTTGAAGGCCTGGGCTTTCATCCGGTAACTCTCAGGCTCCTCCTGGGGCTTTTCTTGGCTAACTGCGCCCAGGAGACATCTAGCGAGAGTAGCTCCCAATCATGACTCTCTGTATCCTCTCTCCATCCTACCTGTGTAATCACCCTCAGACACCCAATTACTCCCTGCATTTCAAAGCCTTCTATCTTTACACAATTGCCAGACTGGGGTTGGCAAGAGGATTCAACTGTGTATTATCTAATTATAGCACACTGGTTCCTCCCTGGAAAGATGTCCCTTTATAATACATCATTGTGCACTAGACCTCAAGACTTAAACCAGTTTAAAGTATCCAGTTGTGACTATTTCTCTTTGTTTCAAGGAGAGGGGTTTAACCGAACAGGGTATGGGGTACCGAAGAGTTAACGAATGTGGTTTGAAAACAAAGATAACAAGAACACAGCCCAAAACAAGTGGAGGCGTGTTGGCAACGATCCCTTAATAGTCATATCGCTTAAATTCAACAAGTATTTCTTCCATGTCTACAGTGTTCCAGGCACTTATTCTCTGTAGGACATACAAAAATAAAAAGAAACAGTCACAGTGCATAGGGAGCTTACATCGTACTGATGAGAAACAAAGCAAATTAAAAAGTATCCACAAAGACACTAGAAAAGTAATGTGTATGGAGAGCTCAGATTTAGAAAAGATGCAAGCAGGAATTGGCATGTGAAATGAATCCTGATGGGAGATTGGGTCCTAAAAGTTAAGAGAGGAGGAGGGATTGCATTCCAGGCATGAGGTACAGCATTTGCAAAGGCAAGTGACAAGGAAAAAGACAAATGGGCTATCTGGGCCAGGACAGAAAGTATGTGAAGAGGAATCATGGGAGATGTCTAGAAAGACAGGTTGGAATCTGACTGCGAGGGGCTTTAAATGTCAAGCAGAAGTTAACATTTTAATCTGGAGGCATTAGGGAGCTCCTGAGCAGATGAAGAATATGATGGGTCCCTTCCTGTCAATTTGGCCACTGCAGAGGTGGAATTGACAAGGGAGAGGAAGCTGAGAGGAAGAGATCACCCAGAGTTACTCTAACCATTCTGACAAGAGGTAACAAGGTTGCCACTGGGTGATTGTTTTGTGGCGGGAAGATGAGGACAGTTATAAGACATTTTGTTGAAACAGACAGAAACTGAAAACATTTGGCAGTTTCCAGCATGTGGGGGCTAAGGTCGGAGAAAATGTCGAGAATGACTGAGATTGGTTAGCTCTGTGACTAGAAGGATGCCTTTGATAAAAACAGAGATGTGGGGAAGAAAGGTGGGTTATGTGCCCACTTGGGGATATGCTGAATCAGAGATATCTATGGGAGATGATGGTACAGATGCCAAGCATATGGCAACAATTTGGAATGTGGACCCAGGAGAGACTAGGACTGGATGTATGCATATCGGAGTCCCCTGGATGGAGAATCTCATAGAAGCTAATGAAATCACCCAAAGGGATAGTGCTGAGAGAGTAAAGGACCCAGGACAGAGCTAGAGTTGGAATCCCCACCAAGGTGGAGCAAGGAACAGATTGAGATCCTGCCAAGGAGACTTAGGGGGTATGATCAGACAGGAAGAACAGCATCATGAAAACCCAGGGAGTTGAGAGTAAGCAGGATGAGAGGACGGTCAGCACTGCCAAATTCTACAGAGAGATGAGGAAGGCTGGGGACTGAGGATCAGGAGGCAAACTCAATTTCAGGTGTAATGGAAGCTTCAATGAAACGTGCGCTCCCTTATGGTGAGGATTCGCTTGTGTTCGTTTTTGCTGTCCACAGTGTTCCACTGGCAAAGGGCCTCACCTTCAGAAGGCGCTTAATACATGCATGGTGGATTGAGGGGTGGGGGAGGATCCAGCTTAAGCAAGAAAGCACACGGCTGCTGTTCGTGCACCTACAGATTTCCTCCTGAGATTTCTGTCCACCACGTTTTGGATGCCGCTCTGACTCATAACTCTTATTCCTTCATAAGCTGCCTTTTCTCTCTGGAAACTGAGACGTGTGATACATAGGAGTCTGGAGGGAGGGTACCTTCATCTATCTCTGCTCCTGGGCAGCACTCAGGAATATCCTGGCACTGGACGCACAGCAGAGTGGAAGAGGAGATTTAGAAAAGCTTAAGAGCAGGAAAGGACATCAGAAGCCTTCAAGGTCTACCCTCTCATTTTACAGAGGAGGAAGGTGAAGCCTTGAAAGGCTAAGTGACCTGCTGCAAGTAGCATCAACAGGATTCGAACCTGGTTTTCTGGCTTGAAAGTCAGAGCTTCTCCACTATACCGACATACAATAGAAATCAGCAAATATTGGTGACTCTCCTACTACATGGGAAGTGTTCAGAAACTGAATAGTGTCTACCCTCAATGAGCCTGACTTCTCCTTGGGGGGATACCATATATGCTCTAGTAAGCAAGCATGATGTAGATACAAAATGATACCAAATCATTTTAAGGGACAGAAACAGAGACAGAGTTCCAAGAAAGACATAGCAGAATGAGACAGACAAGAAGCAATATTTGAGTGATTTAGAGGGAGAGGAAAATTCTAAGAGGAAGAGGTAAGGAGAGAGCATCTTCCTGGTCTGGGGAATGACCTATGCAAAGATGTGGAGGGAAGATGTAAATGCTGCTGCGAACGGTAAACAGAGAGTAGGCTGGTTGGGACACAGAGGACAGGAAGCTGAGGATGAGATGAGACAAGAAGGGTGGTGGGTGGTGGGGGCAGCCTGTAGGTGGATTCTCAGTGCCCAGTGGAAGAGATTCTACTTTTTCCCAGAGACATTGGGAGCCACTGAAGATTTTTGAGTACAGAATGACATGGTGAAATCTGTGCTGTAGGAACATCACTTTGGCAGCTACTGAGGATGGATGGGAGGAGGGAGAAATGGAAAACACAGACACCAATGAGGCAGCTATTGCAATAGCCAGGAGAGAGGTGATGTGGGTGTATGAGTAGATGACAGAACAGCTTTTTAGTTCATATTTTTGGATAGCATCCTTTGTATCACTTTTTCCTAATTGTTTGTTGGTAATGTTTGCTCATGCTTGGCATATGCCTATCCCTGAAGTGTTGTATTCTTAATTTATGATTATCAGTCAGTCATAAGAATTTATTAAGTGCATACTATGTGCCGGACATTGTGCTAAGGCGTAAGGCAGTCCCTGCCCTCAAGGAGCTCACAATCTAATAGGGGAGAGAAAACATAAATAAATATTCAACAGGGACGTGGGAGAGAGAGAGAAAATAGACTTCTACTAATTGAAAAAAATAATTCAGTTTAAAAATAAGATGGCTATACAATAATCCAGGTGAGAGTTGATGATAGCCTTTGCCAGGCGATCAGTAGTGTTTGGAGAAGGAGATATAGGTGAGAGATTGTGAAATGAGAAATCCAATTTTACAATCGATTGGATATGCAGAGTAAGTGATGGGGGCATGTAGTTTGAGGCTAGATAGCTAGGAGGGTGGTGGTGGCTTCCACAGTAATAGGGAAATTGTGGAAGGGTTTTGGGGAAGAGAATGAATTCCATTATGGACATGTTGAGTTTGAGAGGCCTATGAGTCATCCAGTTGGAGATGTCTGAAAGGCAGTTGATGATCTGGAATTGGAGCCTGACCAATGGGACAGTTACAGCTTTTGCTCTGGCAACAATCGAGCAATCAGCAAGCATTCATTAAGCACCTTCTACCTTTGGGGCCAAGGCATCATGTAAAGCACTGAGGTTCCCATGCTGTCTCCATCACACAGTCAAATTTTCCATGGAGCCTAGAGCTGAGATTCCATGACCAAAAGACAATGATGTGGATGGAAGACAAAAATGAGCTTCAACTAGTACTTAATTTAGATGAAGCCAACCTTTCACCAGAAAATGGAAGGACACTCATCTTCCAGTCTTTTTCCTGTATTACTTCTTTCTTTTCTCCCAGGATCCCAAATCAGCCAGTAGCCCTAGATAGCACTGGACTTCCACAAGCTTACAGGGGACTAGCCTGGAAATTCTCCCATCACTGATTACATTGTTTCCATGAGAAAATGTTTCTCAAGTTCCAGATCCCTGACTTATAAAATAACATTCTGAAAGGAACTATTTGTGATTAGGTGATTGTTTGCATTCACTTTGCAAACCCACTAAGTGCAAATGAATCAATTTATAGTATAGATCGAAAAGAAAAAATTCTTTGGGTCAACTATTTTTCCAAACCAAGGGAGGGGGGATGTCACTCTCCAGCTATGGGTCAATGATTAGAATCTAAACCTTCTATGGTGTCACTGATGTCTCCAGTTTCATTTCTTCTCCCCTCTCCAGGGCTTATCATTTTGTTTATTTTCCTTTGTTTAAAGATGGATTTTCTTATCCTGAAAAAAGCTGTGTTTCCTGTATAAGGAAGGGCTCCTTAGTGCTACTAGAGAGGTATAGTAAACGGATTTCAAGTTCTGGAGTTAGCAAATTTTGTTGTCATCCTGGCATATCTGACTCTTTGTGACTCTGTGGACCATACCATCCATGGGTTTTTTCTTTTGGCAAAGATACTGGAGCGGCTTTCCATTTCCTTCTCTGGGACTTAGTAATACTCAGAATTCAAGTCCTACCTCCGACACTACCTATGTGAACTACAAGGAGCATCAGGGGCATCAGGGGCCTCAGATCCCTATAAGAAGGGCATCTGGATGACATGCCTCTGAGGTTCTTTCCAGCTCTAGACCAATGATCCTACGTAACTTAAACTCTCAATGTTCCCAAGCAATACTCTAAGACTGTAAGATGTGGAAGAGGTGCCAGCCTGCATCCATAGAGGGAATTCCCTCTATCATTGGAACTACAAGAAAGGGAAAAAAGGAACCGATCCAGTAATTCAAGACCACAGCTGTTAGTAACCCCATTTTATACACAAGAAAACTGAGAATCAGACTAGTTAAGTGCCTTGTCCATAGCTACAAAATCAGCGTCAGAGGCAGAATTCAAACTTAGGTCACCCAGAGTCCTACTCTAGCACTAGTAGGTAGTGTAATGGTCAAGTATGCAGTCAGAAAGACCTGAGTTCGAATCCAGGCTCAGATACTTGCTGGCTGTGTGACCCTGGACCAGGCATTTAACTTCTGCTTGTCTCATTTTGCTCAATTGAAAAATGAGGATCATGGCAGAATCCACGTCACAGGATTGTTGTAAAGCTCAAACGTGATACTAACTGTAAAGTGCTGAGCACAGTTCCTAGTGCGCAGGGAGTACTAGATGTTAGCTGTCATTATTACCATTGCTGCTACTCCTACCACTTCCCATTCATTCCTTGATTATACATAGGCTGGTCTTCCAGCTTCTTCCCAGCCACTCCCCACAGAGAGATCAGAAGTGAGATATAAAGACTTGGTTAAATCCAATGAGGCATCGTGGTAGTCAGTCAACCAACAAGCTGTGTGCTAGGCATAGCGAAAAACACGGGCCTTACTTCAAAGAACTCACATTCCAATGGTGAATCATGCAATGGAAAGAATCCTGAAATGGGAGTTGGAGGTTGGATGACCAGGGTTCAAGTCCCAGCTCCCCGAGGAACTTTGGGTAAGTCCTTTCTCACTCTCCACTCTCACCTCCCCAACCTCAGTGTCCTCATTTATAAACCTATGTATCACTTGCATTCTCTACCTCACATGGTGCTAGTGTGAGAACTGAATGAGACATTATACACGATGCTGTATCAACCTTGAAGCATTGTATAAATACCTCCCTCACACTGAATCATCAATTTAGAGCCAGAATAGGCCCACTACAGACTATCTAGAACCATGCCTCCATTTTCCATCCAAGGAAACAGAGGATAACCAACAGAGATGAAATCATTTGCCTAAGGTCATCCAGGTCACCAGCATTCGAGGCAGGATTTGGTCTTTGCTTCCAAAACTTCCATACCACCCCAACACATCATTTTCCATAAAATGGACTAGTACTAGCCAGTAGTCTGAGAAAGTCCATCTGCTCTATCCAAAGACAACGCACTCCAACCCATCCTCCTTCATCAATGGGTCTTGCTCCCTGGGGCATCCCTCTGGTGGTAAGGAATGCTCCAGCTTCACCACATTTATAGAGAGGCAACACATCAAGTTTCTCTGGTTTCTCAAGCAGCTGCTTCTGAAAGGTGGGAAGGAGCTTGTTGGCTGCAACTGAGCATGGTCCTTAATCAGGGGATGATTTCAGTGAATTGGCAATTCTATTTTTAGGTAGGAGCGTAATCATCAGGGCCCTATTTGGTTCCTTTCCTATAAACGTACAGGCATATTTGCAAAGCTTTAGTATCTGGCTGGGACACAGAAGCAAATGCTGCCTCCTGTGCCAGGAGAAGCAGGTCTCTTTCCACATACTCCCATTACCTTATTGTAGAAACAGGAAAGAGCATTCTCCATTTTCTGTCCCGTGTGATGTCAATAGACGAGGCCCTGAAAAGCACTAGATCTGGGTCAGGAATCAAACCCAGTGATCATCCTGATCTGCAAGAGGCCCCAGAGGTCCCTTAATCCCATCCCCTTTTTTCCCATTTGAGGAGCTCAGGCCCATTAAGGGTGCATGACTTGCCCAGAGTCACAAAGGTGGTCAGTGGCAGTGTTAGGATGCCAGTGTGCCTTCCACTATTCAAGTCATTTCATCTTTTGAGCTTCAGTTTCCTTAGTTATAAAATGGGAAAGATAATGCTTGTAGTATCTACCTCAGAGGGTTTTGTGAAGCTCAGAGGAGATTAAGCATGTAAGAAGGTGCTTTATAGATCTCAAATCTATAGTAATATCAGTCATTCTCATCATCATCACAGATAAATTCGCTTTCATATCTCGTATCCTGTTTTTCTTAAGCATCATCAAAGAATCATAGACTTAGAGATAGAAGTCACCAAGGAAACAGATACAAGCAAGGCAATCTCTGACTTCGAGGGGCTTATATTCTAACAGTAGGAAAAAATATAATCACCTGGGAAGGGAATATTTGTTTGGGAAGTCACAGGAATTGTGAAAGGAGTCATAGTTTGGTCCACTGTCATGCCTTTTTCAGAAGCAACAGTAGTATTTATTCAAACCCCCCAAATCTTTCTCATTCCACTTGTTACTAAGCTAATTCTTCCACATTCTTTACTTATGTGATTAATTTCTTGGCCCCTAAGGGTGAGACTTTACATTGGGTTCTGATTACATTTGCAGTTTATTGGGTTTAATCCACTGGTGAATTTCTTTTAAAAATCTTGATACTATTATATGATACAAAGTGTCCTTCCTAATTTTTCCCTTACCTACCCACTTAATGGAGAGATAGCATGGCTAAGTGAATAGAGAACTGACCTAGAAGATCTCAATTCAAGATTTACCTCTGACATGTATTGGCTGTGTCACCCTGGACTAGCCACCTAAGTCTTGGTCCTCTAACGAACTCTACATAAGACTACAAATTTCAGAGAAAGGTCTAACTTGCATTGGCAGAAGAATTTCCTCATTTGGGAATTTCTGATTTCAGCTAAAATATAGTCCTTGCCAATGCACACTTGGTAAACACTCCAAGTCCTTATCCCTGCACACTTAGTAAACACTCCATCTAGATCTTCATCCAAGTCTGTAATTAAATCTTTGAAGGGTCTCTTCCCCAATTGATAAATGGTCAAAGGATATGAACAGGCAGTTTTCAGAGGAGGAGATTAAAGATGTCTATAGTCATATGAAAAAATGCTCTAAATCACTATTGATTAGAGAGATGCAAATCAAAACAACTCTGAAGTACCACATCACACCTATCGGATTGGCTAACATGACAGAGCAGAAAGTTGATAAATGTTAGAAAGGATGTGGGAGATTTGGAACACTAATTCATTGTTGGTGGAGCTGTGAGCTGATCCAACCATTCTGGAGAGTAATTTGAAACTCTGCCCAAAGGGCTGCAAAATATGCATATCCTTTGACCCAGATATATTGCTTCTAGGACTTTTTCTTCAAGAGATCATAAAATGGGAAAGGGTTCCGTATGTACAAAAATATTTATAGCAGCCCTCTTTGTAGTGGCCAAAAATTGGAAATCAAGAGGATACCCACCAATTGGGAAATGGCTGAATAAATTATGGTATATGAATGTAATGGAGTACTATTGTGCTATAAGAAATGATGAACAGGAAGACTTCAGAGAGGCCTGGAAAGACTTATATGATCTGATGCTGAGTGAAAGAAGCAGAACCAGGAGACCTTTGTGCACAGCAGTGACCACAGTGTGTGAGAGTTTTTCTGGTAGACATGGAACTCCATTGCAATGCAAGGACTTAAAAAATTCCCTATGGTCTTTTTAAGGCAAAATGCCTTCCACCTCCAGAAAAAGAATTATGGAATTCAATCCCAGAATGTAGCAGATAATTTTCTTTCTTTCTTATGTTTTGGTTTGTTATATGATGTCTTTCATTCATTTTCATTCTTCTACGCAGCATGACTATAGTAAAAATGTATTTAACAGGAATGTATTTGTAGAACCTATATACAATTTTATGCCGTCTAGGAGAGGGAGGGGGGAAAATGTAAGTTATATGGTAGCAAACCGAAAATAAATAAAATTAATAAAATTTAAAAAAATAAAAAAAAAGAATGCAGGGTCTCAACAGTAGCACCTACAATCTTACTTGTTATTTGTAACATGTCAATGGAGAATTTCCCTCAGAGAATCCACACTGTATCCAGGCAGCCAGGCCTCCTAATTTCATTACCAGCCAGACCATATTTCTCCCAAGTGCCCACAGGAATACCATAAGGGAAGGGTTATATTAACTGGATTCTAATTCTTTGAAAATGGGCAGTCTGTGGTCACCATATTGCATCTGTCTATTAAGAGAAATATATAATAAACCAAAATGTTCCATTCCCTAGCTGCCTTGGAAAAAGTCATAAACTATATTAGATTTTAGTGTCTCACTCAAAGCAACAATTACAATGTCTGGAGGAGCATCGGCGACCTGACAAAGGAACACAGTCATGAGATCATAGGGTCCGAGAGATGGAGCTCAGAGGTAGAGTAGTCATAGAATGGTAGGGTGTTAGAGCTTTGAGGAGTCCTACAATGACCAGCGAGTCCAACCTCTCACTTCAGAAATGAGAAGATTGGGCCTCAGGGACACGAAGTGTCTCTGCCAGGGTCATGCAAGTCAAGCACCTCCAGAGGCGACATACAAACCCATACGAGCTGACTGTGGAGCCAGGCCTCCTTCCTCAGTCCTAGACTTTCCTCATCCTCCTCAATTTTAGAAGGGTTAGAATTTGCTAGGGTTCTTAGAAAAATAAAGAGGGAATGATTAATGTGAACTGAACAGCAACACAAGTCAGAAAGACCTGGGTCTGACTCCATCTCTGATATTTACTTTAAGGGATATAACATTTATTATGCTCTGACTGTGTTCCAGGCACTGTACTAAGTGCTGGGGATACAAATAACAAGAAGAAAGAGAGTCCCTGGCTTCAAGCAGCTTATAAACTCATGGGGCATTTGTCTCCTGTGTGACCCTGGACAAGGCACTTGACGTCCTTGATCTCTAAAAATCGATACTGTCATTATGTAGATGAAATTTATATTGTTCTTTTAAGGTTATCTCATCAGATAAGAACTGATGCTGAGTGACAGGAGTGGAACCAGAACTTAGGATGCAGCAGCAACCACAGTGTGCAAGGAAGTTTTCTGGTAGACTTAGTACTTCACTGCAATGCAAGGACTTAAATAATTCCCAATGGTATCTTAAGGCAAAATGCCTTCCACATCCAAGGAAAGAACTATGGAATTGGATCGCAGATAGAAACAGATCATTTTCTTTTGTATTATGTTTTGTTTTGTTTTATGGTTTCTCCCGTTCATTTTAATTCTTCTATGAACATGCATTTAATAGGAATGTACGTGTAGAATCTATATAAGATTGTATTCCATCTCAGGGAGGGAGGGGGAAGGGAAGGGAAAGCGAGTGGGAGGGAGGGGAAAAAAATCTAAGATATATGAAAGTGATTGTTGAACATGGAAAACAAATAAAATAATTTAATAAAAAAATAAGGTGATCTCATCAGACGCTCATAACAAGTCCAGTCAGGTATTAACCCCATTTTTTAGATGAAGAAACTAAGGTTAAGAGGGGTGGCTAAAGGGCAGTGGAGTTCAGAAGGTTTGGATTAGAGTCCTGACTCCATATTCTTACTAGCTTTATGAGGCTGGACAAATTGCTTAACTTCTCTCACCTTTGGTTTTCCTCATCTGTAAAATGCGGGTAATGATACCATCTATTTTCTAGGGGATTTATGACAATGAAATGAGATAATATATTTATGATAATTTGCAAACTTGAAAACAACCATATAATACAAGCTCTTATTATTGTTAGAAAATTATTTGCTTACGCTACCATGGTTGGTAAATGTAAGAGACAGAATTTGAACTCATGTTTTTCTGGCTTAGAATTCTGAATCCAGCCATAAAGCTCATAGTCCAAATGGAGATTTCCATGAGTTTTCTACCGACCTACAAAAGAAGAGGAAAAGGAAAAGGCACAGCCTGAAACGGGCCTTCCCTGGAACAGGGGCATCACATCTCCTGCCATCTGCTGTTTACAGAGGATGTTTGCTTCCCAGGCAAAGTAGTCCCAATGGGACAGGGCCATCCCTGGAGGATGTGTGCATGGGTAAACTCCAGCTATTTTTACCCAGACACAATCACATTCACTTTTATCTGGGTGAAATCACATTAAAACATTGATGAAGGGCAACCTTAAAGGGGTCAGGAAATGAGAGATGATCCCTCAGAGAGGGTGTGTGGTGAGGTCTCATTATTGGCTCATAGAACTTTGAACTAAAGATCAGACAGTCCAATCCTGTTATTTTACAAATGGGGAAACTGAAGCCCAAAGAGCCCATACAATTCAGGCAGGTAGGAACAGAGTCTCAGCCCAAATGAGAACTGATTCAGTTCTCAGAATCTTTTCAGCATACCATATTTACCTGGTGATGGTTATATGACTGACAGCTAAGGGAGATGGGGAGAGAATTAAATGTTGTAAAATGCACAATTTTCTGTTAAAAGTAATATTACCAACATATCTTTGCTAAACCTACCACAAAGGTGGAGGTTCCTATCATAGCCACTAGTTGGAACTATGCTATAGAGGAATAAAAGCCAAAGGGCCAACTGGTCAACTTCACAGGACGTTTTGGGGGGAAGGGGTCATAGCATGAACATGTAGTTTCACTGGTATAGGGAACTTCCAGTGTGGAATTACCCTCTGCTAATCCATACCACCACCTAGTCTATGACTTAGCATCTTAGAGAGTTGGCTGGGGTCCAGATAGCTTAAATGGCATTTATCAGAGGAAGGACATGGACTCCATTTTTCCTGCATCCAATGTAAGTTCTCTATTTACTATGCCATCATGGCCCTTAATAACCTTTTACAGAAAGAGCAAGATCACAGAATTTGAGAATTAGAAGAGACCTCAGCAACCACCTTGGCCAACCCTTACACAAGAGAATCTGCCACAGTAACATCCTGACAAGAGGTTGTCTGGCACCACTTGGAGTCAGGAGGCATAGATTCTATTTTTTACACTACCTCATTCTGTCTTCATCTGTAAAATGGGCATGCCATAGTGGCGCTATGCCTAGCTCAGATCTTTAACTTTGGTTTTGTATCTTGGCTCCCTTGGGCAGTCTAGTGAAGCCTGTGGACTCTTTCCACCACAGTGTTGTTAAATGTATAAAATAAAATAAAAAAAATTACAAAGGAGACAATTATACTGAAGTACAGATATCAAATACTTAGAAGAAATAAATAAGCAAATTTCAGGGAGAAGTTAATGAAGACAATGATGTAATATTTTTCCCCATCTAAGTTCATAGATCCCTTAGGGGTTAAAGACCCCTGTTCTACCATCATGCTCTTCCATTGTACTTTACTGTCTTAGGGGAATATGGAATGAATCCAGAGGAGACCAATTCTTTTCACATCAGACATGACTTTTATAAAAACCCAAGTGAAGTTTCAGCACTACAAAATTTAATTGGAATTGGTTTGCTGGAGTGAGTATCCAAACCCTCCAAGAATATGGATGTGCCATCTACAGAATGGCTACCTGAGCAGATGAAAGAATGTTTGCTGAAGGTACCAGTGTGCCTTCAGTTATGGGTGGATTTGGCATCATCTCATTATATTTTTAAAGGTTTTTTTTAATGAAATCTCATTATTTGCATTTCTAGCATAGAACAGTAAAGGGGCCAGCTGTGGAATTCAAGCTTGAGGAAGTATATTGAATATGCTTAATGAAAGTTGGGGACCTCATGGTAGTTGTCAAAGTGGCCTTAGAATCTTGAAGATCCTGTGACACATAGTAAGGGCTTAATAATCCTTGTTGATTGATAGACTGGCAGAGCTTCCCAAGATGCAAAGGCTTAAAGGGTGGATCTGACAACAGGCTGTACATCTGCCATCACAGGAAAAACCTTGTTTCATCTTGCCAGTCAAGTGGCCATTGGGTGACTGGCCACGAAGAGATAGACTGACTGACAGAATGCTGGGTGATGGTCCAGGAGTTTGAATATCACCTCTGACAATAAAATTAGTCTATCTACATGAAGACTGTCTGAGTCCTAGCTGAAGAGTACCCTCCTCTAGCCAATCAATTCATATCTGTTTAGTATATACCTACATATGTGGGGAGCAGCTAGATGGTATAGTGGTTAGAGTTCTGATCCTGGAGTCAGGAAGACCTGAGTTCAAATGTGGTCTCTGTCACTTACTAGCTGTGAGACCCAAGGAAATTGTTTCATTTGTTTGCTTCAAATTTCTCAATTATAAAATTGTGGTAATAACAGTAGCTACCTCCTAGCCTTGTTGGGAGAATAAAATGAGATACTATTTATAAACTACTTAGCAGAGAGTCCAGAATACAGCAGGTGCTTAATAAATGATCGTTTTCTCCCTTGTCTACCTTGACAGAACATAAGTTTCTGGAGGACAAAAACTTTCTTTTTTGTCTTTGTACTTTTAGTGCAAAATCACACTCCTGGTATATAATAGGTGTTAAATAATTGCTCATGGATTCTTACTAGTTGTGTGACCCTGGGTAAATCACCTAACCACCTTGTGCCTCTGTTTCCTCATTTGTTAAAAGGAAATAATAACAGCACCTACCTCCTAGTCTTGTTGTGAGAGGATAGAATAAGATAATCCTGGTATACAGCACTTTGCAACCCTGAATGTGTTAGATGAAAGCTAGCTATTATTACTTTAGGCGTGAGTGACAGCCAGTACAAAGGCGTAGAGGTTGGAGATGGCATTGGGTGTAAACAGCAGCAAGAAGGCCAGTCTGATTAGACCACTGAGGGTGTGAACTGGAGGAAATGGTAAAGGGAGTTTACACATGGTCCCAGATGCCATATCACAGGCAGTTCGTGGAGTTTAACAAACAGGTGGGGGCTATGTTCTTCAGGAGAATTGCTGCCCATCCTCCTTGCTCTCCCTCTTCTCCTCCTATTTCTTAACCTTTTACAATGTGGCTTCCAACATTATCCAGAATTCCTCTCTCCAAAGTTAAAGAAATCAATTATAACCTCAAATTTCTATGGAAAACACACTCAGGCTATACACTCAAAACACACAAAATCTGTATGGAAAAGAATTAAATTTGTCTTTGATGATTCGGAGTTACTCTAGGAATCTTACCTCATCTCAGGAGTATCATTTACTCCTGAATAAACATCATTTACATTTGCCAATTACTGCTTGCCTTCAAATAAAGAGCAGTCTTTCATGAGAAAGGGAGGAGACCAAATATAATCCCCATTTTATAGATGAAGAAACTGACACTCAGAAAAATGAAATCATTTGGCCAGAGTCTTCCACAGAGTGCATGGGAGAGCTGAGAGGAGAACCTGGATCTGCTGACACTTCATCTTGTTATCTTCCCACTATATCTAATGGCTTCCTAGCTTTGAAAATTAGCCTTTCAGTAGAATATAAAAAAGCTTAGCCCTCCTGAGAGCACAGAGAGGGAGAGATGGGAAAGCAAATAAATCTTCAAAAGAGAAAAACTGTTAAAAATTCATAAAACTAAGTTGGAGAGTCATTTCTGTATGCCACTCTGGAGAAGAGAATCTCACTGTTTTATGTCCAAATGCCCCATGGCGATCTTAATTCATAACAGTTTACATGTGTTAGAAAATAACGCTACTGAGGCTAATTATGCCACATTTTATGAGGAACAAAATCTGGGGAAATGGAGTGGGAAGGAGAATGATCTTGACTCTTGAGTGGGTTGGGTGTGAATCCTTCCTGCTCTGTGTTTTCTGTCAAGTGAAATAAAGCTACCCCTGATAGTTGATATACTGCTAGCTCACATGCTTGCATGGGAGATGAGGGCTCTTCGCTACCATAAATGGTATGTGTGCATGTGTGTGGTGGGGGTAGCTAGAAGGGGATTAGCTAAAAAGGTAGATATTTAAGATGCCACCAAAAGTAAACTCAGAGATGTCATTCTGGGCTACAAGTTATATCTAGGGAGATAAGGAGATTTTTTTACTTGTTTTTGTAGTCCTGTGATGTCATTGGTTGAAGGAACTCCTTATAAAGAAATCCCCTCTACTACAGATGCAGTTCAGCAGCTCTTAAACACTTGGAAGTTTCCAAACCATTACAGCTAATATCTCATTTTAGCTTCATAAATTTATCTCCTAGAGAGAGGCACTATTATTCTTATTTTACAAATACTAAAACTAAGGTAGACATTAGTTAAGAGACTTTCTCAGGGTCTCACAGCTAGTAAGGAGAATTTAAACAGCTCTTTCCTGACCCCAGGTGCAGCACTCTGGCCACTGAGTCACCCAGTTTCAGTAAATTGTTTTGTCATTTATATCTTAAGAGAGGACATTGAAAAGTGACATTATTTGCTGGTGTCCGAGGTGGGGCTTAAACTCAGCTCTCTTCTTACCTCTGAGACCAGGTCTTTCCATTATCCCAATGCAAGGTATGAAATTGTTCTCTGATGGAAACCAAACCCATTGCTTGCTGGATTATAGCTACTCTTTCAACAGAATCCTAAAGGGGGCATTGAGAAAATGTGTAGGGGATTTGTGTTCTTTGGTTGTTTGATGGACCTACAGATATTTACAGAAATTAAATCTTGGGGTGTTTCTTGAATAGATCATTGTCCCCCTCCTTCCTTACCAGGACCAATCCGTGGGGTCATTTTAGCTGCAGATATCTTTTGCCCACAATTTCTTTTTTTTAAGTTTGAGTTTGTATTCACACCACACTTCATAACCATGTTCCAAGAAGGAGAGAAAAACCACACCCTCATTATTGGTCAGACATGAATAAAAAATATTCTTCTCTATTTGACAATTTAGAACATTTACTTTTAACGAGATGCTCACACAGTTTTGGAAAGTTTGCACTATTTTTAAAACATTAAAGAGTTGTATTAGTCATGAATCTTTTAAAGTAGGTCATCATGGCACCATCCTTAGTCATCAGAAGAAAAAGCTAATGCACGGAAAAGGTCATCAAGTCATCAAATATGGTCCCTAAGTGGAAGGTAGATTTCTGGCTCCAGTGGATGTTCTCTGATGGCCAGTGGAAGTGCCATGTGGAGAGCTGTGGTGGTTTTGGTGCTGGCTGGTGAAGCTTCCCACTTTCCTATGTTAGTATGATAGCATGATGGAAAGATTCAGCCAGTTCTGGGGATGAATCCTGTCACTTACTGACTATGTGGTCTTGAGTGAGTGGCTTCTCTAGAGATCAGTTTCTCCAATAGTAAAATGAGAGCGCTGAAGAGATGGTCTCTGAGGTCCCTCCCAGCACTAAATCTTAATCTATGAAGCATCGGCTAACTTTCTTACACCTTTTAGGATGGGACTGAAATGTGCCAGTGGCACCCTGCAAGGCCATGATTAGCATAATCCCAAAGAGCAAAGGATGCACTACCTGAAGGGCTTTAACTGACATTTGTCAGGGTTTTCTAGAAGGAACTCTTGGTCAGATGCAGATTGGACCAAATGACTCTTCCAACTCTGAGCTTCTGGGTGTGACAGCTCCTACCCTCAATGTATTTTAAGTATTATTTAGTTTTTAAAAAATCAGTCCATACATGGTTGAAAAATGTGTCCTTTTGCTTGCTCATTTTTTAGGGTCTGTGGTCTAGTGAATGCCTTCTCAGGTAGTGAGTGTAGACCTTTCCTTCCCTTTGGCCGTTCCACAGCCTCAGGTCACCCAGACCCCATCTATGGTGGCAGGCAGGAAAATCAACATAGCTCTTGGGTGATCTTGACCCCCAGGCCTGAACTTCTGTCCTGCTATTGCTTCCTAGGGCCTCTTGGCTTAACCAACTTCCCTGCTTCCCATGCCCTCCATACCACTGGGCACTGTCATCTGGCTGGCCAATACATGCTAAGGATTCCTAGGCTTTGCCATTTACCCTACTGGTGTCCCTATAGCATGGCTGGGCCTACCTATTGGTTCTGCTGCTAAATTAGCTTATATGTGTCCTCTCTCCCAATTAGAGCAGGAACCCTTCGGGGGCTATGAATAGCTATACACAGCTATACACATCTACATATGGCAGATATGTGTTTACGTATATGTTTGTATGTAAATGTGTGTCTATATATACACTTATGTTTATACAAACATACACATATACATACAGAGAGTAAGCTATACACAGAATAAATTTAAAAAGTATTGAACAGAGAGAAGGAAGTAACATCTCACTTTTTCCAATGGCACCCTAAGCATTGAGCACACAGTAGGTGCTTAATGAAAGGGTTTTCATTTATCTTTGATAAAAACCTCTGAGGATGAGACCACAATGTGCCATGGAGCTAAATAGGGCTGGAGTCTGAGGACAGGGTGATCGGGATCTTAGATTGAGAACTAGAGATCTCAGGGGTGAGCTAGGCCAGCCCCCTCCTTGTGTAGGTGAGGAAACTGCGACTTCATTCATTCAGCAAACATTTATGAATCTCCCACTGTGTACCAGGCCTGTGCTAAGCGCAGGGGATACATGAAAAAGCAAAAGATAGTTAAAAGATAGTCCCTACTGCCAAGGAGCTGTCAAAATAATGGGATAGACAATGTATATAAATACACACATATATCTGTATATATTATATATATATATATATATATGTGTATGTATGCATGTATGAGTATATATAATATATACAAATATATTTGCATATATACATACATATATTATATAGCTTACATACACATAACTTATCATGAGTGAACATGTATGTATATACATACATGTGTATATACACATCTACGTATGGCAGATATGTGTTTACGTATATGTTTGTATGTATATGTGTGTCTATATATATATACACTTATGTTTATACAAACATATACATATACATACAGAGAGTAAGCTATACACAGAATAAATTTAAAAAGTATTGAACAGAGAGAAGGAAGTAAAACTGAAGATGGTTTCCTGTGGGAGGTGGTATTTTAGTCAGGACTTAAAGGAAGCCCCAAAGCCACACCAGAAGAAGGCATCAGAGGCTGGGTCGGGATTTGACACACTGGCCTCCTGCTCTTTTCCCTATACACACCATGTTGTCCTGTCACAGTCTCAAGTCTGTGATTCTTGGGGTCCATACTGTACCTGTGTCACATGCTTCTAAACTCTCAATACAGGCCATCTTGCTAATGGCATTGGGGAGATCCTAGCACTAACCTTTGAGGGCCTTCCAACACACCATGTTCTAGGAAGTCTCAGTCATATCCAAGGGGCATACTTCTTCATCCAGTCATCAAGAAACCTTGTTCCATGAGGGTCCAGGCCTTGGCTATCTGGTGGGCCTGGGGGTTAACTTTCCCTCCTGCCCAAATGGATGGTTCTATGCTTTAATGAAATGCATCACTGCACTGAATTCACACAGAGTATATCCTGTCCTTGTTCTCCATTTAGTTTGGCTTCTAATCCACCACTATGAAGGTGAAGACCCCCTCCAAAGTCAAGTTCACCAGCGCTCTCAGGAGTTCGTTCTTGGGTAAAGTTAATGATCTCTTTGAACTTAAGGAGCACTGAGAAAACTCTATCCCAAGAAGCTCCATCTTCCTCTGCTCTCAGAATCACATCCTTCTTTGTATTCCCTCCCCCCACCCCCTTCCCTGCAGTGTTTAGCATGTGGTGAGCACTTAATAAACACTTAGTGATTGATTGACTAATTAGAGGGGCTCTAAAGGGTGGTCTACGTTTCTCTCTCAAAATGGCATTTCCTATAAAAAGGCACTAGTTAGGAAGCTGGCTATCAACGAAGAAAGGTGACCTTGGTGAGTCAGTGAAGGCATTGTAAACGTGGAGAGACGGAACAGGATTCCTTTGCCATTTTATCTGAGACTACACCACCCTCACCTTGGTCTGAGGGCTGTAGGCTGGCCCTCTTGGATTTCTTGAAAGGGACACTATTCTTGCCTTGACCTTGTAGTTTTCCCAAGTCATCATCCTATAAAAGCTCACTTCTCTTTCAATCACTAGGCTCTGAGAAAGAACTGTCGACTTTTGGTGGCCTCCACCTTCTCACTTTGGACAAGTCAAGTCAAAGAGTATTTATTTAGCATCAAGCTCTGTAGTAAGTAACTACTGAAACAACAGAGCAAAAAGAAAGACAGCTGTTGTCCTAAAGAAGCTTATACTGTAATGGAGGAAGAGAAGGCAGGAGAGGAACTTGAGACACAGGAAGTAGGAAAGGAGATGGTTCCCCAAGATGGCTATGGTGGGGAGAGTCAGGGCAGACCCCAGAGGGGAAGGAAGCTGTGAACATGACTGACCTAGGCACATTTCTCAAATGGAGCTTCTGAGAGAACTAACCAATCCATCTGCTGAGGATGGATGTAGGATCTTCTAGGGGGAGAAGGCTGATCTCATGGGCAAGATCCTTCTCCCATAAATGGTTTTCATCTCAACCAAAAGCATTCCTCTTTTGAAAGCCTTGAATGTTATTCCTCCCCTGAACCCTCCACCTCTTCACATTGCCCCCTACACACAAAGCAAAAAACTGTGTAATGTCTACATTTAGATACATTGGGATAAAGGTGGTCTCCTGGTGATATCTTTGATCCAAACCTGAAATCCAAACTCTTCTATAACTTTAACAATTGAATGACACAAATAATGTGAAGAGGATCTATATAACCGACAGAACATGATACTCTCATAAATATTCTAGTGGATTTTATTTGTGAACTTAAATGTCACATAGGAGAGTAAGCCAGTAAAAGCATTTTTAATAAAAGGAAAATTAAACAACAAAAATTACTAAAGATACAGAAGACAGATCCTATAAATGAATATGCCTAGAACAGAAGAAAAAGAGTTGTTTAGCACAGAGAAGAAAAGGTAGAGGGTTGACATAAATAATTTACATTTACAAAGGGTAATTTTTCTTTAATCAGGAGGCTGTTGAGTCTTTGTTCTGTCCATGGAGGAACAAACAAGCAGAAATGGGATAAAATTAAAGGCTGAGATAACGTGGTTGATCATCGCAAAGAACCAATCAAGGTTGCAGTGGTTAATTCACAGTGTGTACTATTGAAGGATCTTAGGATTCCAGTCCCTAGAGATTTTCACTAATTACCACTGCTATATCTTATAGCATGATGCTTTTCAAAGGACTTGTAAAAATCAATCTTCCTTTAGAGTCAGAAAAACCTTAGGTTCAAATCCTACCTTGGATATTAGTTGAATGATCATCGACCAACCACTTAACTTTTCCAAGTCTCAATTTCTTTACCTGTCCTATCAACTTGACCAAGTCTTATTAACTCAACCTTTACAGCATTTCTTGATCTGTTCCCTTCTTTTCCTTCAAATCAATACTCCCTATATTCAGATTTTCATATCATTTCTCCCAGACTATTATTGTAGGAGCCTCTGAATTTGTCTCCCTACCATAGGTCTCTTCCCAACCCAATTCATTTTCCACACAGCCGCCAAACTGATATTCCTGAAGCACAGGTATGCCTATGTTATTCTCCAGGGTACTCCAAAGACTCCCTATTACCCAACATAGAACTTGGCACGAAGGAAACAATAACTCTTTTCCTCTCTTCTCTCTCTCTCCCTCTCTTTCTCTCTTTTTTCTTTCTTCCTTCCTTTCTCTTTCTTTTCCTTCCTCCCTCTCTTCCTTCCTCTCTCCTTTCCTTCCTTCCTTCCTTTAGGTGTCACACAATTGCCTCAGATATTTACTGAATTGGAATTGAGAAAATGGACACAATAATGCTTATCATACCTATCTCACAAGGTTATTGTGAGGATGAAATATAGTATTTGCAAAGCATTTTCAAACCTTAAAGGAATATATAAATGCCTTGTTTTATCACTAATTAGCATTATCAATAGTATTCATTAGATTTATCCATAATGCAATCTGAATGGGCTTTAAATACCACCACTACCCTTCACTTTCCAAACCCATCACTCATTTCTCATTAAGTGAGAAAATCCCATTATCTCAACCCAAAGAGAGGTCAGTTCAGATCAATACAGCCTGAACTGGACTGGCTTAATCACCTTCAATCCTATTTCCTCCCATTTCCTTCATGACCTCGATCTATCCATCATTCCTTCTTCTCTCACATATTTCCACGTCTTCTCGGCCAGCCTCATGTTCTCATGTTCTCTCCCAGATGCTTTCAGACTCCTTTTACTCTACTAACATGCCAAGGTGTCTCCTACTCTAAAAAGAAACCAGCAAGGAGCTGTCCCTATTGCCCCAGACATCTCAACATCCTTTCCTCCTCTTTTCTCCAATGTTCATCACTGTATTTCTAAAAGTGCATCTGCTGCACACCCTGCCTCTATTTCTTTACTATTGACTCAATTCCTTAACTAAAAATATGAATTTTATATTTTAAAACTTTAATGATAAAAAGAGAACATTTCCATGTACAAAGGAGAACAGAAAATGAGGGTTCTGTGTGAAATCATGGATCTCCATTAAGGACAGCTCGCTCAAATATACATATTATACACACACACACACACACACACACACACACACACACACACACACACACACACACACTAATACATCCACCAGGCTTATCACTTGTGCTCACTCAGTTCTTGATCTTTCGTAACGCATCTTCCTTACGCAGTTTTCTCTCACTGATTTCAAAGGCAGCCCAGTAGACATGCTCTGGGTTATTATCTGAAATGAATAAAATCAATCCCCCTGCTTGACTCAGCATCCAGCCTTCTGTAGGGAAATCTCTTCTCCCATTGGTTAGATTTCCTTTCTCAGTCTCTAATCTGGAATTTCTAGGCTTGAATAAGCACCATACTGATGTGATTTATTACCATCAAATAATGAAACATCAAATAATTAAAGCATAACAAAGCTCAACTTCTTTGTAATTAGAGAACTCTTCATTGCTAAATCCACTATTTCTTTGTGTTTGCCTCACTGCCCAAGACCTCTGCAGCATATGCCACCGGATTGTCAACCAACTCTTTCCTGGGGAGACTCTGTTCTTCCTTTTTCCTTCCTTCTGTTCCACTCAGTACTTTTCTCTGTAAAATCAGAGGTTTGGACCAGATGATCCCTTCCTGCTAGGATGCCATCATCTTCCGCCCACTCTGATGGCTTTCTTCCTGCCCCTTTGCATAATCCTTCCATTGTGTTCATTGTTCGCTGCCCTCCATCCCCTCTTCTTCCCTAAAATGTGGATGTTCTCCAGCATTGCTTCCTTCACCCTCACACCATCTTCTCCACATCTCTCTCTCTCAAATATTTCTCATTTATTCATAAAGCTTTAATCTTGCCTATGCAGATGACTCTGAAATCTCTATTTCCAACCCAAACCTGTGCTCAGATATTAAGTTTAATTTCATTCAGTTATATACGCATTTATTAAGCATCTACTATGGTCAGTACTGGGGATACAAGGACAAAATGCAAAACAGTCCTTGTCTACCCTCAATGGGCTTTAATTTTACTGGGGGGGGGGCACAACATGCCCATAGATGAGTATGCACAAGGTGTCCTCGAAGGCTTTTACAATTTTAAATTTTTTAAACTTAGTTTCAAAGTGCTCTCAGGTTTTTGGGGCACCATATCCTGTCTAAAATATTTGCAAAGTGATACGTGAGGGAGTTGTATTTTCTGCTGCATCTGGGCATCTTCACCTGTATGTCTTGCCAGCACCTCCAATGAAGCCTCATGTTGTCTCCCAGAGTGGTTCTTCCTCCTAGCTTCTTTTTTTCCATTGATGGTATCACTATCTCCCAGTTATCCATGCTTATATCATCAGAGGGGGGACTGGAAACAGCCCTTCCTGTCTATGATAGACATCAGGCTCACCCTCTATGTGAGGTGTCATGTAAATGGCAGGTCTTCTTTCAATTTGTATTCAGTTATTGCCAGTAGCAGCTCCAATGTTACTAGTGAGGCGGCCCTGCCTGCCCCCAAAGTCAGGGAGGACAGCCGAGCCTGGGGCAAGGTGCCAGCCCCAGCTATATGCAGAGGAGACCAGTTTATCACAACACACCACAAAGCACAGGAGTCACTGATTGGGAAATAGCCCTCTTGGGCAGCAGTACCTTGCTTAAATAATAACATGGAGAAAGCTCAGCTGGGCTTGACATGGATGTGCCAGCATGGCCTATCAGATGCCTTGGTTTTGAGCTGCCAGAAGTCTTCTCTGCCAGGGAGGACAAAGAAGGAAGGAGAGAAAACAGAGAACATGACTTCTTTTGATCTGTTTGCTCATCAGAAGAGACTAGTGCCTGCTGTTTTGAGAAATCCCTCATCACATTCCATATAAGAATAGACGATTACTCTGAACATTCGTATCTCTCAAAAGACAACTAAGGAATCAACTATATGAACTCTTAAATCTCTTCTCAGACTAAATCTATGATAATATTCACAATGCCATAACTAGGGCAGGGCAGCTTGGACTTCTTCTCAGAGCAATGAAATCTAGAGGGTGCTGATATTGTTGCATTTTTTCAGTCTGTAGAGAAAATTGACCTTAACAGTTAACTTATCAAGAATCATTAGTTAAAACATGACTAATATAGAAATGTTTTGCCTTGACTATACATATATAACGTATCTTGAATTATTTGCCTTCTCATTGAGGGGGATGGGGAGAGAGTATGGGAGAGAATTTAGAACTCAAACTTTTAAAAATGAATGTTTAAAAAATTGTTTTACATGTAATTGGGGAAAAATAAAATATTAAGAATTCAAAAAAGGAGAATAATTCATTGAAATTGTAAGCTTCCAGATGATTTACTCTCTACCCCACAACTACCAGGTCCCCAGTAGTACCTCCCTAGCCAGGTCAGGTTTTTCCCTGATCTCTCTTCTGTCAGTAATCGTGTGGGTCTCTCCCCTCCCACTGCTGGTTTCAGAAATAGAACCGCTAGTTATGTGTCTGCCTATGAGTCACCTCTTTGCATGTGACCATGACCAACTCTTGCCCCATTCTGAATGTGGTGAGAAGAAAGGAATAGAGAAGTTGGTGGAAAAACAAATACTTGTATTGCATATATCTTGAATGTAGATAGTCATCCGTGTGTTCTTTCCCCCATTAGAACATAAACTACTTGAGGGAAGGGACAGGTTTTGCTCTTCTTTGTGTCCCAGCACTTAGCACAATGTGCCCAAGGCATCATTGGAAGGTTCTGCAGCCTCCTTAACCTCATACTATGTTTTTTCACACTGCTCACAATTGGATTATCTACAACCGTGAAAATTAAAGATGGCAGTATTCAAAAATTTAGAATCCTACGGCATGAGTCAAACACTGATATTCAAGAAAAGGTGTGTGTGTGTCTGTGTGTGTGTATGCACATTTATTGAGAAGCAAATTAAGATAAGTCAATCAATCAACAAGCATTTATATTAAGTACTTACTATGTACCAGGCCCTGTGAACATCACTGGGCATATCAATACGATAAGTGAAATAATCCCTGTTGCAAAGGAAGGACTCTAAAGTTCCTAAATACAATCTGGAACCTTCTCTTCTTCTGGTTCAATTCTGAGCACAACTCTCTGCCTTTCTGAAATGCTTGTCCCAGAATGATGTCTTACTCCGAAGACCAACCTTTCAACTTAGTGCCATGGTACTGATAATATCAAGTCCCAGATCACATGATGATTGCCTTGGTAAGACATGATCACTCATAAGAGCTCAGCTAAATGAGTCATGTGTTTATGGTGATTCTTCTATAACTAGATGGATCTGTGAGCTCCCAATGTGGTTGCTGTCTCAGACATGCAGATTGTAACTCATCTATGCCTGATCTCCTTGAGCAATTGTTGTCTGTGTCTATAGCCTCCATGGAGGATCCACCCAATGTAGGGGGCGCTTCTTCTAGATGAGAGTCAATAGTGAGCTAGGTGGCACAGTGAGTTAGAATACCACTGAATCTGGAGTCTGGAAGATGTGAGTTTAAATCCTACCTTGAACATGAACTAGCTGTTTGACCCTAGGAAAGTCACTCATCTCTCAGCTTAGGTTACTTCTGTAAAATGGGGAAAATGGTGCATTATTTCTCAGGGTTGTTATGAAGATCATAACACAACATATGTAAAGCATCTTATGAACTTTAAAGTGCTTCATAAATGCTAGCTATCAATATGCATATGTCCATTTATCCATACATATGCATATTCACAGGTATAGATACAATATGTATGGATATCATAAAAGAATGTCATAAAGCACCTGACTGGGGCAGCTAGGGGGTGCCATAGTGTATAGAGCACCCAGCCTGGAGTCGGGGAGACTCAACTTCCTGAGTTCAAATCTGGCCTCAGACATTTACTAGCTGTGTGACCCTGGGCAAGTCACTTAACCCTGATTGCCTCAGTTTCCTCATTGTAAAATGAGTTGAAGAAGGAAATGGAAAACCATTCCAGTATCTCTGCCAAGAAAACCCCCAATGGGATCATGAAGGGTCTACATGACTGTAATGACTAAATAGTAACAACAAAACCTTAAATGTGCCAAATAAATTCTAGCCATTATTAACATATATTGATACATGTTCACACACATGACCATGCATCTCTCAAGGGTTCTTAACCAGGCTTTTAAGACTTTTTTTTTTTTACTAATTTTATAAGTGAATTTCAACACACAACTGGTTTCATGATCTTATATATTTTGTATTATGCATTTAACATCATGATCCTGAGAAGGGATACAAGTTTCACCATCCTGCCTATGGGAGGGGTGCAGGACCCAGGAAAGGTGACGAAGCCCCACTCTGTGGATCTGACAAAGTTCATTGTTGAGAAGCATTACTAAGTGATGAGATGAGTTAGCGAAGGTGCAGACCCACTGGGGCTGGATCCAAGATTCTCTCCATCCTTGGGGGTATGTTCAGGTTGCCATTTGCTGGGAAAGTGTAATTGATACTGTATTTCCCCCAAATACAGTTCATTGGGGGTAGCTGAGAGGCACATGTAGAGCTGTACCAGGCGTTTGGGTGTTTACATCAGCAGTATCTTTGCTTAAGAGCTCTAGGCAAACTTGAGGATGGGATGAAGGCATCCAAGCACACAGGTCCTGAGAGGCACAGAAAACAAGATGGAAATAGATGGCTTTACTGACCTTAAAGCCATCCATCAGGGAGGGAAGCATAGGAAAGACAAACAACTCAGCCCATCAGTCAGCTGGGGTGGGAAGCAGTGGGGGAGGGAACATGGAGAATTAAACCTTATGTCAAAAAGCAATTTAAGAGAAATTAGACAGCCCTGGATATTGGGGGTTGGGGATGGAATCCATTACAGGAATTACAATCTCAGTATGTCACAAGAGATCTATCGTCTCCCAGGGAATATATAGCAGAGACCAGATGGCAGCCAACCGAATCACTGACTCTAACCATTGAATGGTCACCATATCTTCAGTCACTCATCTTCCTATGCCTAGGCAGCGGTGACCTTCCTATTGCAGAAAAACCAAATATCTGACCAGGTTTACTTTGGAGGTAGAAAAATCCTAGCTGAAATTCATCCTATTTGAGGTCAATCCCTTTTTCTTTAAGAATGCTATGCTTAGTGATGATCAGATTAGTTGTATCAGCGGGAATCTTTGTCATGGTAGGGCTGGGACTTCCACTTCCAGTTGGGGAAGTAAGTGGTCAACCAGAGGATGTCTTGGTGGGTGCATCCTTTGTTCCTTGGGAAAATATTTTCTAAATGACAACAAATTTTGCTTTCTGAGTGTTGCAAATTGAACTTAGTGGGACTTTGGACTTTATCTTTCTAGACCAAATGAGCGTGTTGGTCTCCCACATTCAGATGACTTCTAAAATAATTTCCAGCTGTAAAAAAATCCTAGAATTCCAGAAATACAAACTTGTAAGTTCCCTATACTAATGAGTTCCATTTTGGTTCTAATGACTAGCTATACAAATGGAGTTTCTTTGCATGGGAAAGTAAATGCATTGAGAACAGGGATTTTTTTCATTTTTCTTTGTAATCTTGGGTGCCTAGCACAGTGTCAAGTGCAAAATAGGTGGTTAATAAATACTTACTGATTAGTTACATTATTAAATTACGTTTCCACAAAAAGCAGCCTATTTTACTGTTGGACAGCTCTGGTTATTCTAGCCTCCCTCCAATCAAAATACAAAAATGAACTTTTCTCAAGGAGTCATTGTTCTCACTTGGATGACTAACGATGGATAAAAGACTGTACAATCAAGGAAGAACATTAATGAAATGCCATTTCCTATCTCTGGTTCTCAGTTTCTTCATCTGTAAACCAAAAGTGTTGGCTTAGGTGACCTCTAAATTCCTTTCCAGCTTCATAGCATAAGATCTTTTTAAAATTAATTAATTCATTAAATTTTCATTTTCAGTATTCACTTCCATAAGGTTTTGAGTTCTAAATCTTCTCCCCCTCCCCAAGATAGCATGTAATCTGATATAGGCTCTACAATTACATTCACAGTAAATATTTTCACTCTAGTCATGTTGTAAAGAATAACCTAAGATCTTAATGAGAGTCATGATACTACCTTATTTTTACATAGTGCCCTTGATTCCTCAGAGCATTTTTTTCTTTTACGGTTTCATTCTTATTTCAATAGTCATTCCACAAAAGAATCCCTATCTCAATTTAATTGATGTGTAAACTGAGTCACAAGAAACAGCTGTGATATAGTAGAAAGACAATTGCATTAAAGGGCAAAGGCTAAAGTGTAGAGCCTGCCTCTTATTTATTACTTCTGTGTCCTTGAACAAGCAATGTCTCTTCTCACTCATCTCCCACTCATTCCTCAATCCCTTTCCGTCTGGCTCCTGTTCCCGTCACTTGCTTGACTCTGGCTCTTGCCAAGGTCTCCAATGATCTCTTTATTGCTAAATCCAATGGCCTTTTCTCAATTTTCATCCTTCCGGAGTCTTTTCCACTTCCTGGCCCACCACCCTCCCCTTCTAAGATACTCCGCTCTCCCTGAATTTTTGGTGGCATTGTTTTGTCTTGGTGCATCCCCTACCTGTTGAATATGTTCTTTTCTGTCTCCTTTTCAGGATCATGTCTCACGTTTCAGTATGAGTGAAGAACCCCAAGGTTCTGGTGTTTTCACTTCATTTCTCTCATTTAGGTCTCAATAGACATTATTACCCTTAACTGAGACTCAATTGAGAAAATATAGACAAAGTATTTTGCAAGCTTTGAAGTAGCATGCTATTGTCAGCTATTATTAATGATTATAAAGTGGAAGGCCAGGACAGGATGTTGGGCTTGGAGTCAGGAAGAGCTGCGTACAAACTTGACCTCTGACTCATTAGCTGTGTGAACCCAGAAACTCCCTAGAACTGTCTTGGATGGGTTGTGATCTCTTGTGGTTAAGGGACTTCCCATAATGGAAGTGAAAATCAGAAACTACGTGTATTTGATTATTTATTCTTGTCATCCTGCTTCTACAGATGGGGAAATAGACACAGAGGTAGGGTGACTTATCTAAGACCACATGGGGGTAAGCATGGGGTTTTGGAGGCCAGCATCCAAGACTGATACAACTCCCCTGGGTCTCCAGACTCCAAGCCCACCCATACTCTTACCACTAGACTATGTTACATACTAGAAGATATTTTCTATTGCTCTTCCTGCCCCTCCACCAAGAGGATGGATAGAACTCTTCTGCAGGAGAAGCATCCAAGGAATATGGGGGGAGAAATTGCCATCCAATAATTCAATTCCACTATCACTTCCTAAATGCACTGTGCTAGGCACTTGGAATATACAAAGTGTGTGTGTACAAAGTAGTTTCAAGAAGAAATAATTATTAGCCAAGAGAAGAATTATGGAAGGCAGCACCTGAATGTGCTTTGTGGGAAGTTAGGAATCCTAACTTCAAGCTAGGGGTCAAGTGAGAGCCATTGAGATGGCTTCCACACCCCCATCCCCCATTCCAACTCACTTTGTGGATGGAGAACTATCAGACCAGAAAACTAATGGTCCATGACACCCACATGTTAAAGTGTAGCTCACCTTCAGACATCATCTCAGACATTTTGCATTTATTTCTACAAGGTGCTGCAGATTCATGGACACCTTTTAAGGCTCTCCTTATTGAAAGGGAGAAATGATACATATTGTGGCACCTTGAAATAGAGAAGCATCTCCTCTGTAGCTTTTTAAAAAGATTCTCTTGCCTTCCAGCGGAAGTCACAATACTTTCAGAAGAGCTATTCATGACCTTATTCAAATAGGCACTTAAATAAATGGATCTTTCATTCTTCATAACAGCTGGTCTGGAGTGACTCAAACTGCAGCCCTAATCATCTCCCATCATTTACCTGAGATAAAATATGCTTTATTAAAAGTCTACTCACAGACAGAGTGGTAATCCCTTCCCATTCAGACCCAGTTACCCTAATTTACTCCATAGCCTCCTGTCTTTTTCCTAAAGGAACCATGTTAGGGAGCTCAGAACTCTTTTCCTTAACAATCCAGGTCATGATCAATCACCCAGGTCAAGGATGGTTGTGTACTTCCTTCTGACCCCAGGGAAGCCTAGCAATTATTCTTGGGAACAGGGAGTTTTCATTGACATAATTCATTATTTTAAATTTATTTTTGATTCCTTCTCTCCTTTGGCCCTATTATATTCTAAACTTTAAAAAAATCTCTATTTGTGACCCTTTTACCCCCCCCCCCACTTCCATGCTACCATTGGAGTATAAGCTATCTAAGGGCAAGGACTGTTCTATTTTTCTATGGAAAGGGGAACAGGAGAGAGAAGAGGGAAAAAAGGATTGGAGGGAGGGAGAGGAGAGGGGAAGGAGATGGAGAGCGAGGAGACAAAGAGGGAGAGGAGAGGGAGAAGGAGATAGAGAGAAGGAGAGGGAGAAACAACACAATTTATACTGTTTGATACATCCTATTTTGCTTCCAAATGCCATAAGATAGCATTGACTGCACTGAACTACCATCCTCAATTCCAGACTTTTACTGACTCCCTCTATTCTGCCTACATGCCTCTCCTCTCAAAGTTGCTCAGTGCCCCTCTCCTACTCAGCCTGGCACAGCTAAGCCTAACACCACTTCCCCTGATCCTAAGGGAGTCAAGATCCCCACCCAGTCTTAAAGAGCTAGTCCTTCCCAATCTATAGAGTCATGGAATAGATGAAAAGCTTCAAGATCTGGAGGACACCTTGGGGAGATAATTAAGATGTCTTTGAGGTACATAATGGACTCCTTTTCCCATGTTCCCTCTTCCATGTTATTTCCAGGATGAACAATTCCTCTCCATATTTCCGCTTCTCTGCATAAATGTATTTCCTAGTCTGACTAGTCTTGGTTTGTCTCTTTTAAGGTTCCCCCTTTAAGGGGACAAGCAAGTTGTTTTTCAATTTTGTCTGATTCTTCATGACTCCACATTTTGGGTTCTCTTGGGAAACATTCTAGAGTGATTTGCTGTTTCCTTCTGGAGCTCATTTTACAGATGAGGAAAGTGAAGCACACAGGGCGAAGTGGCTTGTCCAAGGTCACACAGTTAGTAAATGTCTGAGATCAGACTGGAACTCAGGAAAAGGAGTCTTCCTGGCTCTGGGCCCGGTGCTCTATTCACTGCAGTGCCACCTAGCTGGCCAAGGATAAAAGTACTCTGAATTGTAGCTCCTTTTCAGACTCCCCCAGTGCTTCTCAGCTCTCACCTTTCTTGCAGATGCAGCCACTAAAATAAAAAGAATCTTAGATGCTTTAGATGGTGCATTTGGATCAGTTGGCACCCACTGCAGAGATGGTCTATTTGGCTCCAAGTTCCTCTCAACTCTGTTGGTCCTTATAAGGACTGATATAACACACAATCATAAGGTCCTACATTTAGAACATAGGGTTCACATAGTTCAATGTTCTCATTTTAAGGAGGAGGAAGCTGAGGCAAAACGACTCAAGTAAGATCAAACACAAAGCTGGAATTTGAAGCCAGGTCTTCCTTGACTCCAAATCTTGTTCTCCTTCAGTAAAATACGCTGTCTCCATCCATCACCACTGAGTCTCCCTTCTCTAGACTCTCAACCTCTTCTTGCACCACATGGTTTATCTTCTACTAGTGTGATGCAAGGCCCACACTCCATACTGTTTCTACCATAGTAGGCTGCCTTTATCAATACCAACAGCAGTAGTGTAATCATGATAACCATGCATTGATCTAGTGTCCAAAGGGTTACAAAGTGCTTTCAATAGCTTATCTCAATTGATCTGCACAGTCACGTGGTGAGGTGGCTGCCATTGTTCTCTGTTTTGTAGAGGAGGAAATGGAGGCTAAGAAAGATGAAATGACTTGCTCAACGTCACATAGCTGGTAAGTTTCTGAATTCAGGTCTTTCCAACTCCATGCTCAGCTCTTTATCCACTACAACCCGGCTATCCTGAGCACACAGAAGCCTCCTCCTGTTTCCTCAGCCCCTCCCAGATGTTGCTCTCCTTAAAGGATCTTGGGTTGAGAGTGGGGGGAAGGTTAAAATCCTTTGCAAAGATGCATGTTCCTCCTCGTAAACTCAGAGCCCCCTCATCTATCTAGGCTTCAGATTGCTTTTAGGTGGCCTTAAGGCAATGCTTCTGGGCACACCCACAATTCTCAGCCCATCAATAACTGCTGCTTAGCTTTTACACACATTGCCTGCATACTCATTAATATCCCCTAGATGATAAAGGGAGACTCACCATCTCAGGCTTCTCCAACCCTTGCTAAAGATGGTTAGGTTGCCATCAGATCGAGGATAGTGGGAAAGCAGGAATTCCTGCAGAAGGCATCACCACACTTCTTGATCCAAACTACTTCAGACTAGTCAGATGACACATCAGAGAGCCCACTGGCTCATCCCTAATTATGGAGCCTTTCCCAAACCGAATTAACAAAGGGAATCCTTGTCTGACCAGGGGAGCAGAGTCATCATATGTGAAAGGGAGAGCTGATTTTGCTGTGTGTGCAGAAACAGGCCTGTTCTGTTCACTCTGGTAGGAAAGAAGCTGGCCTCAGGGCATATGTTCAACCCTTCCTCCCCCACCTCACACTCTGTGTATGGGCTCCCAATCTCAATTCCTTTGTCCAGACTCATAGGGTAAGAGCTCTGGCATTAGAAAGGACCTTTAGAATCATCTAGTGCAAGCTCTTCATTTTACAAGTGAGCCAAGTGTGGCCCAGAAAGGGGATATAATTGGCCCCAAATCACACAGGGAATCCATGGTGGAGTTGTGTTTTAGGGTTTGAAGCCTGATCCTGTGACAACTACAGGATCCCTCACTCCTCCACTACTTTTTATTCATTCACTCTTTTTTGTTCTTTCAGAAATCATAGGCTGGAAGGGACCTCAGTGACCATCTAATCTAACCCCTTCATTCTCTGGATGAGGGAGCTGAGGACCACAGAAATTGTGACTTGTCCAGGATCACACAGAAAGTAAGCATCACAGATGGGATTTGAATCAAGTCCTTGGGCTCCAAAGATAGCCCTCATACTGCTTTTCTCCCTTAATTACAGCACATGAGTATCTAGAATGGTAGACTCAAAAAGAACTGAGTGGTCATCTGTCCTAATTCCCACCCCATTTTACAAATAAGAAAATTCAGGCTGTGAGAGATTGTGTCCAAGAATATGTAGCTAGTAAAGATCAGGGTGGGGTGGGATTTGAACACAGGTTCTCGGACTTGCAAGGAAGCTTTCTATCATGGCACTTGCTCCAGGGTACTCATTCCAGCTGAACCCGATCAGAGGAGAGCCCTTGTCTCCTTGCCTACCTTAGTTTTCCTTTTCTTTAGACTAGATCTTTTGCACTGGGGCTAAAACCAGCTGCATAGACTGATTAGTCCATGCTGCATGCGTTGACCATAATGGCATGAGGATACTGTGTATTGTGGAGGCAAATTATCTGTATGGAAGTGGGGCAGTGGGGTGGGGAAGTTTGTCTTTGACCAGTTGAATTTCTTCCTCCCTTCTTTCCCTGAAGAGTGATTCTTTTCCAAGGTTCTGACTCAATGTAAATATTGGAGGATTTGGGTTTGAATTTCACCTCTTCTTACCACCTTTGTGACCTCAGACAAGTCATATAACCCCCATTGGATTCAGTTTCCTCATCTGTATAACAAAGGAGTTAGACTAGTTGGTTAGTTAGACTATGGTTCCTTCCAATTTCAATAAATTGTTATGGATTTACTACTTCATTTACAATTCTATGAACTTTTGTGGCCTTCTGTAAAAAACAATCTGTAAAATGAGAGATTTGGTCTCTATGGCCTCAGAATTAGACTTAAATCTATTATCCTGTGACATGGATAACTCACTCTAAATAAGTCCCATTAGCTAGTTAACATATTAACAGAGGTTAATGTAGCTGATTAATAACTCATGACCATCAATACTTCCATCTAGCAGTAACCAGGGCCCCAAACCAGTGAGTCAAATGACAGAAACTTTTTGATGAGGGAGTAGGAGAGGGGCAGGGAGGGTGGAAGGAAGGGTGTTGCTCAAAAGACCCCTGTAGCCAGGTACACAATGAGCTAGGAGACTTTGGAGGCTCCTTCCCCACCCTGAGACTGGAAGGTTGTGAGAATGAGGATGGACCCTGATTCAGGCCCAGCAGAGCAGCCGAGGGCTGCAGAGCCTAAGAGCCAAGTTGTCCTTGCACGCTTCATAGTTTGCCTCAGGCTGAGCTTTCATATGCACTCTAATATTAGATGTGGATAAAATGGAAATCATATCAAGTTTTTTTTTTAGAAAGGCAAACATCCTCCAGCACAAATACTGATAATCTTGTTTAACAAAACCTGAGAGCCAGGTGACAAAGTTTGATCCGGACAGCTTGATTTAGAGGAACCAGATCATCTGTTCTTGGGAGACACCTCCACCTCCACAAGATTATCATTCTACAAGGTCTTGTCCCCTGGGTCCCTTTCCTTTGGCTGGTTGTTTCTTCCTGGAAATACCATTTTAAAGACAGTCATAACATTTGTTCCTTCATTCCTCACTGCATGAGCCCTCTTTGATGCAACATTTATGTAGAATATTAAACTGTAAAAATCGGGGATGTGGGGGTGTTTAATCCATGAGGGAGCTCTCAATGTGGAAATTCCCTCCACCAATGCAAATTGGCAAGTCATCTATAACTTAGAGTACTGGAAAATTGCCTGAAACACTGAGACATGAAGTGCCTTCTCTTGCCCAGGGTCACATGGTCAATGTATGTCAGAGGCAACAATTGGGAGCACCAAGGAAGGATGGGGATGGTCCCAGAGGAAATTATAGAAACTGTCAAAATCTGCTTCTCATAGAACCACTGTGGCCATCTATAGTATGATTGGATTGGATGTCTCTGAAGTCCCTTCCAGCTCAAGATCACCTTCCACTCCTGTGTTACCAAGGGATCTTTTTGTTTCTCCCTGGGATGGTCTTGGGACTTCTTAGCCCAGCTTAGGAATATGCAAAACCCACAGCTCTTAGTTTACAGAGGGACAGAGGCTTCCTCCATGGAGAAGCTGGAGCTGAGGGTCTTAGGTCAAACTCTGTGATTCCAAGTCCCAGAGCTGGGAAAGGTGGAACATGGGAAAACTCACCCAGGTGCCTTTTATCATTTGGGTAGTAAATACACTCTCATGCAAGTACACATGCACACACACGCGCGCACACACACACACACACACACACACACACACAAGTATTCAGAAGCTAAAAGATAGAGCTGAAACATTGTTAGCCGTTTCAACAAACATCAAAGGCGACATCCTTGGCTCAGACATGTTTCCTATTGGTCTTCTCCTAATCACTCTGCAATCTCCTTTATCTCTTGATAAAGTTTAAAATGTAAAAGATTATCTGGGCATGAGTTGCCACTCCAAGCGCCTCTTCTCTCCGACCCCCATAATCACTATCCATTTGTAAAAGCTGTTGATTTCTCCACACAATGAGAAGCATCTTGGTTTCTTTGTCTCTCCCTCTTTCTCCCTCTCCCTCTCCTCTTCCTTTCTCTTCTCCCTTCTCCTCTCGTCTTTCTCTGTCTATCCCTGTCTGTCTTTCTCTCCCCCTCCCCCTCTCCTCTTCTCTTCTCCTGAATGTCTCTGTCTCTCTCTGGCTCAGGCTCTCCTCTCCTCTTCCCTTCTCCTCTTTTCTCTGTCTCTCTCTTCAAGCAAGAACAACAGGGACAAATTAGGAAAATGAGAATGGGCACTGCCCTCATTGTCTTAGCTCACATGACCCATGATCAGGAAGAGGCACATTCTTACTGCCACAATCCTTTGGCAGGCATCAGTTTTGCACTCTCTTCTGATTTGGCGATGTTGGGATGTAAAGCCCGGTGAACGGTCAGCCCTGGTAAATGGGGGTCTACTAAATTTAGGATTTAAATCCAAAAGGAATCAAAGATATCATTTAATCCCCCCTTCCCTCACCCCCACATACTTCAATGACAACCGAGGAGAGAAAGCCAAGGGCTGCATGTCAGACTCAGGGATCAGGAAGCCTGGGGTTTGAACCCCACCTCTGATATTCACCAGCAGTGTGACCTTGAGCACTTCCATTCTTTATGCCTCAGTTTCCTCATCTGCAATGTGGAAACAGTAACAGCACACTATGAAGTGTTTGCTTCCCAGGATGGACTTGAGGCTCAGGTAGGATAAAGATTTGGCAGAACTTTGAAAACCTTGGAGTTCTATAAACGCCAAATAGCATAACAAAGAATTGGAGAACTGGAGAGTTGGGGGGCAAGCTCCAAAACCATCCAACCCAACCCACACTCCGAAGGAAGTCTCTGCTCTCATGTACCTGACAAGTCAAAGCAATGAGCATTTATTAAGCCCTGTGTTCCAGGCACTGTGCTAATTGCTGTGGATACAAAGCAAAACGAACAAAGGGATCTTAGACTCTTCTTGAAGACCTCAGAGAGGGGAGTCCACCATCTCTCAAGGTATCTCCAGACACCTAGAAAGTTTGTTCAACCTGTCAGCTAATACAATAGAAGCAGACACAGAGCAAGGCTGGCAAACTAGCCCCTGGGCCACCATCAGGGCCTGTAAGCAAACCACTGGTGGGGAGAGGCTGAATTACTGTCTACTACATCAAATTTAAACAGTTGTCACTCTCATCAGTGGCTTCACATCCAAAGGGTAACATCAAGATGTGCCCGACTATGCTTGTCTCCCTCCTCTCCTCAGGACAGGGGCTTCAAACTGACATTTCCTTCTCACAGGTCATTAGATTTATTCTGGCGTGCACAAAATAATCACAAACATCCCAAAACGGAAAGAATAAAAAAGAAATAGACTGGGTATGAAATTGGGAACTTCAGGTCATGCACCTTTCATTTTTCAAAACTCTAAATTAAATTTAACTTAACAAGAAGAAACGTGCCCTGTTTGTGTCACCTTCTGAACTTCCCATGATTCTCTTCTGTGGATTTGCTGATGTTTTTTTGATGTTGTTTTCTGTTTTTCTCTTTCTTACTAACTCTCCTCCCCAACCCGCTGAAGCCCTCACCTAAAACCACAGGAGGATTTTCGAAATGAGCCACAACTTCGCTTGTTTTGCTAACAGAGCTGAGTTCAAATCTCACCTCAGACACTTGACACTCACTAGCTGTATGACCTTGGCCAAGTCACTTAACCCCAATTACCTCATCCTGTGTCATCTCCAGTCATCATGAGGAATATCTGGTCACTGGATTCAGATGGCTCTGGAGGAGAAGTGAGACTGGTGACCTGCACAGCCCTCCCTTACTCAAAACAAAGTTAAGTGCAAGTCATGTCATTATTTCTCTGATGGCATGGTCTTCTTCAGCAACAAAGGATGAACACACCCACACAACAGACTATGGAAATAAGTGATCAATCAACAATCTTTTATTAAAGCATCTAATCAGTGACAGGCGCTGGGATACAAGATGCCTGCCCTGAAGAAGTCTGTACTTTATTAGGAGAGACAACTCATACACTATGAGAGTAGGCAAAATAGATACAAATCATTGGTAGGAGAGCTACTAGTAGAGTGGGGACTGAGAAAAGCTTTGGGTAAAAAGTATCCTTTGAGTTAAGCTTTGAAGGAAACTACCCTTCACCAGACTTGTCAGCCATTGGAAATCAGGCCCTAGCCTGGGAAGAAAGGACCAGAAATAGCACGGGCAAAAGTTCAATTCGTAGAACAATATTATTGTGATGACCAATAACCAACTCAGGTGTGTATGGCATTTTAAGGATGAAAAAGGTTACTTTCCCATCTTCATTTATAGTCTAGGGATCTGAGTTTTGGAGAAGAAAGGTCTCTTGGTCAAGATCACACCATCAGTGTGTGTTAGAGCCAGGATTTGAACGCAGATCTTCTTGTCTCCAGGCTTCTTTCTCTTTCCTGGACCCGAGGGGGTTATTAACCTTTTTTTTGGTTCATGGTTACTTCCATCAATGTCGTGAAACCGGGGACCCCTTCTCTGAATAGTTAATAAAAAAATATATCGGACTATATTGCAACAGTTTTCTAAATTGTCTCTTCCTTTTCTCTCTGTCTCCCTCCCTCTCTCCTCGCTGTCCATCCTTTTGTTTCTCTTTCTCTTCCTCTCCTTCACCTCTGTCTCTCCCCTTGTCTCTGTCTCTCTACCTCCTCTTCTCTCTCTCACTTCTCTTTTTCCCTTTGTCTCCCTCTCTTTTTCCCATACTCTCTCTCCTTCCCTTCCCTCCTCTCTGTCTCTCCCTTTGTCCCTCTCTCTCTCCCTTTGTTCCTCTCTCCCTTCCCTTTTCTCTCTCCCTCCTTCTCTCTATCTCTCTTCTTGTCGCTTTTTATCTCTCTCCCTTTTTCCCTTTCTCTCTCTCTCCCTTCCTCCTTTCTCTGTCTTTCCCTTTTTCTCTGTCTCCCCACCCTTTTTATCGGTCTCTCCTCTCTCATATCCAGCACCAGTAAAAGAAACACAGGCTGGTGGCTTTGAGGAATTACACACCTCTTTTATGGCCTCTGAATTTTTCCTAGGAATGAAGGCCCATAGTCTCCATCCCAATGTTTCATCAATCTTTCCGTGTATGCCCAGGAGACATGGAAAACTAACATCTCCAAAGCATTAAAAACAAGTATTTCACTGAGGGGAGTGGAGAGGTTCAGGGTGGGGGTGAGCTGGGGGTGACATGGACCTAAGGAAAAGTGACAGACAAATAAGAACTAGAGTAATGGAAGTCATCGCAGGAAAATGAAGAAGATGGATGAGTCATGGGGGAACTACGTAATAACTGGTGGCAGCCCAGGGGCTCCATGTCTGGATGTCAGGATAAACTGAGGAAGGGACTTAGTAACTCTGTGATCTTCCCAATGTGCAGCTCTGATCACTCAGTCACCTCCAGTGGCTCCCTATCATCTGCAGGGGCAAATACAAATCCTCTGTCCAACATTCACAGCCCTCCTAACCTCCCTCTCATCCATTTTCTTAGCCCTCTGACTCCTTACTGTCTGGCTATTCTGTGATATGGGGCTATGCAGCTTTATTTGGCAACACTTCCACCACAGGGGAAACTGTCCAGCTCAGTTCTCCACAAAACCAGAGGAATGGGTCATCTCATAGATCCACAAATTGGAAGTCAGAGGAGAAGGGAGAGAGAAGTGTCATCTTGGCTCAACCACTAACCTCTATACAACCTTGAACCAACCATTTTCCCTCTGGGCCTCTGTTCCCTTGTAAAATGTGGAGTGTGGAGCTAGACCAAAGGTCTCTACAATTGCCTTCAACATCCACATTCTCTGATTGCAGGTCCTTGACAAATACGTTTGATTTAATGAGCTTACAATCTGAACTGACACCAAAAGTGGGGGCTTCTATAAGAAGCTGTCATCAAATACTGGATTTATATTTACTGCAGAGAAAATCACACACTAGCTCAACAAATTCAGGTCTGCCTATATATAAACTTGGTGCATATTTTTACACATTCCTGAAATGTGTGTCTTGGTGCAGTTACTGAGAAATTAAGCCATCTTGAAAAATAAAAGGTAAAAAAGAGGCCCTTTTCCCCCAATTAATCTCAAATCTCTCCTCTTCCAGTCTGTCTTTCACACAGCTGCCAAAGTGTTTTTCCCAACTGGGAGTCTAAACATGTCACTCCCCTTCTCAATAAACTCCAGTATGAACTCCTCTGATTACCTTTTAAGACCTTTTTAAAATCCTGGTCCCCAGATTATTTTGTATTGATTCCCTTTTGTTCTCCATTTTTTTATATGAAACAATATTTATAAGAACTTAACACAGTGCTTGGAACCTAGTAGGCACTTAGAAAATGCCAGTTCCCTTCCCCTTCCTCTTCCTTTATTCTACCTATAATTTCATACCTACCTTTGTCTCCTGTAAGAGCTTTTTGAGAGGAAGGATGGTAGCATTCCTTACATTTCTATCCCCAGTGCCTGGCCCATATTTGGTGTCTAATAAATGCTCACTGAGTTCTAAAGAGACTTTAAGTATGGAACTGGGAAAACAGAACTATGTATTTATTTCTCCTTAGAGCTAACCAAGAATCACATCATCCAGAAAATGAAATTAGAGATTTAATGGTAAATTCAAAGAAGAGATGAACTCAAGAGATGGGTAAGCAAATGGTTGAACTGGATTTCCCAGTAATTAATAGAAAAATCCCACGGAATGTTTGAGAGATGTAGGTGAAAATTCTCCAATCTTTCAGTGCCCCAGGCAGATTGCTAAACCATTGACTGAGGTGAGGTTTCCAAACTGGGAGTTGGTTCTATCTACAAAATATAGCAAGTCTTCTAAGGGAATAATCAATGTTGGAGCAGTCATGGAAAGACAGGCACAGAAGTGTAATGTTGGGAAAACTTTGAATGAGTCTAATGAGTCTGGAAAGCAATTTGGAATTATGTTAACTGATTAAAATGTCCTTATTGTTTGAACCCAAGATCTTGGACCCAGCATATGACCTGAAGAAGTCAGAAGCCCAAAGGAAAAGAAAAGCTCTACTTCATATATTTACAGCAGCAGCTTCTGTAGTCTCAGAGAACTGGAAATAAAAGTTGCCCAAAGATAGGAAGATGGTTAAACAAGTTATTATAGGTTAATATAACAGAATATACCTCATCATAAGAAAGTATGAATATGATAAATAAAGAAAAACATGAGAGGAACTCTATGAACTGATGAAAAGAGAAGAAAGAAGAACTGGGAAGACGATGTGCCCCATGAGTGATTACAGTAATGCAAGTGGAAAGAAAAGCAGGAGAAGCAATGCTGTGAAATGAAAGTGACCAAGCTTGGCCTCAAAGAGGGAAGAGGAGGCATTTCCCCATTCTCTTGCAGAGGTGTGGGGCACTACATATGATGTCACACTTTGTTAACCTGGGTTAGTTTTTTTGAACCAGGTCCCCTACCCCCGTTTTTATTCTTTGTTATAAGGGATGAGTTTCTAGGAAAGGGTGAGGGAGGGAAATTGTTGGGAAATGTAGGTAGTTTAGAAAATATACCAACAAAATTAGATTTTTTAAAAAAAGTCATCTTTCTCTAATGGCCTATTAGGTTGCCTCAATTTCGTGTGGAAATCCCCCAGTTCTTTAGAGCTCTGCCAGGAGACTGAACGTCCTTCTTGATCCTGCCAGCCTAGAAAGAGTTCCAGGATGGGCTAGGATGGGCCGTATGTTCACCATCCAGGAATGTATCTAACTAAAATTCTGAGAAGCTTTTCTCCAGGAGGTTGGCCAACTCATCGTGATTTTTTTCTTAACTAAACCAACTCTTGAAAAAATTATTCATCAAGGCTGGGAAAGATGAAAGTGTTGCAGTGTACATCTCTGGAAAGAGTCTCTCCATAGAAGGCATTACAGATTCTTGAAGTGTGAGATGTTGGGAAAATCGGGAAATCATTTTTGATAGCCACCCTGGGGACCTCTCAAATAAAGATGCAGTCCACAATTACCTTTGCTACCAGATGCTTTATTGCTCTGTCTATAATCTAATAAAAATGAAACTTTTATTGTCTATCCAATATCCAACAGGCATCTAGGTGACTGAGTGATCAGGGAGAGTCATTTGTTCTTTCAACCTCAGTTTACTCATTTGTAAAATACTAACAATGGCACCTACTTTTCAGAGTTGTTATGAAGATTAAAGAGATCATTTTTGTGAATTGTTTCACAGCTTAAAGCAGCAGATACATGTTGGCTGCTTAGCTCATAGAACATGCTGGATATGCTTTGGTCCAATTCTCATTAGATCAGCAAAAACGATCAAGAGCTGACTATGGACATGGATACAACTATGTCAAGTTAACGTACAAATCTTGTCTGGAACTGAGCTGCAACATTGTTGCCCTCTATGTTCTGAAAGATCTTCCTATTCATTCCCTCCTCTTGTCCTGGACTGCCTTAAATACCCAGGTCAAATTGTTTTTGAATGGCTGAAACCCTTGTGTGATCCTTCCTTCCACTAATACAGAATGGCATCAAGTACTCCTAGAAAATTATTGGAGGAATTCAGAAGTTATGTGACTTATCCAGAGTCACATGGTTAATATGTGTCAGGAATGGGGCTTGAATTCACGTTTTCTTGAAGGCTGGACAGTTCCATACTGCCTTTGAGATAAGACTATATACATTTATACACACATAAATGAGCACACATATACACACATGAATGCTTATTTATGTGTACGCACACATTCATATACATATCCACAAAGACAGTGTAATGAGGTAGACAGAGAGCTGGTATAAAGTCAGAAAGACCCAAGTTAAAGGACCCACTCAGGATCACATAGGTCTAGTAAGGATCTGAGGCAGTATTCAAACCCAGATCAAACACCAAATCCAACATTTTAGCCACGATGGCATGCTGCTTGTGATGTAAGTCACTTTCTTTTCCATGTTCAGGTTCTCGTGTTAGTCAAGGGACTAACCTCTCCATCTCCTTTTGGCCAGGGAATAGGATAGGAGGCTGGTTATTGATCACAGTTCAAATGCCCAGCATGAGAATCTTAAAGATGGGGTGGGAAGCCTGGATTAGGAAATAAAAAGTGAGGCTGGGGCCAAACAAAATAGGGGCCCACTGGACCTGAGGATCTTCTCCCTCCAAGTAAGAACCCAGGAGCACACAGAACAGCTACAAACATCTTGGCAAGGGAGTGATAAAACACACAAACAGCCTGAATTCCCAGGTTTGCAAGGGTCAAGACAAAGAAAAACACCAAGGAGGAACTCCAGGAGACTTGAGACAAGTCCTGCCTCAAGTAGGAAACCCAGGATCCAATCCCAGGGCACACCCAGCCTGGGCACGTAGGCTGAAACAGATAAACTTTATTTGGGAAACCATAAGTAGGTCAAGCAGGCTGGGGCATGGGGGTCAGAGATGTAGACAGATTCTGACAATAATCCAAAAAGCGCAGAGAGTAGAGAAGGGACTCCCAATAGGAAGAAAAGTTGGTGCATATATTTATGGGAGAGGGAAGCCTGATTAATCAAAAATAATCAATAAACATTTAAATGCCTGTTATCAGCCAGTCAATAACAAATCATTTATATATCGCTTTAAAGCTTGAAAAATGTTTTTATCTTCACAACAACCCTGAGGAGGGGTAGATATTACCCCCGTTTTATAGTTGAGGAAACTGAGGCAAACTGAGTGAAGTGACTTGTGCAGGGTCACACAGCAAGGTTGTGAGGCTGGATTTGAACTCATCCTTCCTGACTTTAAGCCCTGCACTCTATGTACTACACCATCCATCTGCCTCAGTACTTTTAAGCAGGCTCTGGCATCACCCTCATAACATCTTTAGTCCCGTTGGAGAATGAAAGATAAACAATGACCAAACTCCACTGGAGACACAGGGACAGAAATGGAATAGTCCCTGACCTCAAGGAGCTTTTACTCTATTAAAGGAAACAGTATGAACCTTCTGTGGCCAAAGCCAGAAGTATAGATGGAGTCTACCTGACAATCCTTTTGGAGAAAAAAGTCTGGGAAAGGAACATATTAACTCTTTCAAGAAGGGAGACTTCTGCTGGACTGCAGAAGACAGAGCTTTTTCCTACTGGTACAGGTTACAGTGAGAAAACTGTCCAACAGTGATGTGGGCTGCCTTGAGGGGATAACTACCTCTCAACTATGCCATGGGGCAGGGGGAGAGTTTGCTTGGGGCAGGTGTGATGAATGAGAACCCTTTCTGACCTGAGATTCTGGGAGTCTGGGGGCTGCAAGCCTGCTGGGAAGCTGGGTCCTGAAAGCCATGAAGCCAGGGGAAGTTTTGGGGGCCAAGGTGTGCTGTGTAAGGTGTCTTGGATATTTTTAGCATTCTCTCACTTCTACTAAAATGCCTCCACATGGCATTGGTTAGAGATTAGAATAGTTTAGTCTATGACTGAGCCCAGCTGCAAGACACTGCACCAAATTTATTTTAGCCCCAAAGCTCCAGTGCTTCTGCTAGTTTTTTAAAAAAAGCCTGACAATCACTGTGCTTCAAAATCCTGGGGAAATGAAAGGGGCCTATGACCAAGAAGACAACCAACTTGATCTGTTTCCTTCCCTTCAGTTTGACGCTGGCGGACTCAAAAAAAGTTAAAGGAGAAGTCCAGCAGAGAGTCCATTATTATAGTGGCATATTTATTATTTGATCCTAATGTGATTTTTTCAGTGGAAGTCCCCCTGCAGAAACTCTTTTCTACTAATAGAGTCAGACCAGGGCACCTGAGCATTAAGAACTAGGAGATACGTGAGCGGTCTTGGAGGAGGAAACTGAGGCACAGAGTGACTGGTTCAGGATCACTTGGTCAACACATGTCAAAAATAAGGATTGAACCCTGGTTATCTGGACTCTGAACCATTCAGACTTCTATCTGATACTCCAGCTTTTATAACTAGCCCCCTTACATTTTCCAGAGTGATTACTTTACAAACATAGAGATAGTATTAGCCCAGTGGAAAGAATCCTGACTTCAGAGCCAGATAATCTGCCTCTGATTCCAACTCTGTTCTTTACTTCCTGTGTGATCTTGGCCAAATTACTTATCTTCTCTGGGCCTCAGTTTTCTTATCTGTGAATTGGGAGAGTTGCCTCAGCCTCTGATGATCCTTCTAGTTCTAAGTCTATGATGCCACAACCTGGGTTCAAGTGAAAGTTTTGCATCCTTCCCCCTACCTGTTCTTGGGCAACTCAGTTAACTTCTCAGACCCAGTTTCTTCCCCTGTACAATTCAGGTGTGAGATTAGAGTGTCTCTATAATCCTCTCTAGTTCTAACACCATGAGTCTTTGAACCCTGTGAGATAAGCTAGCATTTATACGGACACCTCGGTGACTCAGCAGATAGAAACTTGACCTGGAATCAGGAAGACTCATCTTCCTGATTAAAATTCAGCCTTACTAGCGGTGTGATCCTGGCCAAGTCACTTCACCCTGTGTGTGAATTTCCTCATCTGTAAAATGAGCTGGAGAAGGAAATGACAAATCAGTCCCTCATTTTTTGCCAAGTAAACCCCAAATATGGGCATAAAGAGTGGGAGACGACTAACCAGCAACAAAAAAAATCTAAGCAGCATTTAAGATTTGCAAAGTGCTTTACAAATATCATCACATCTGATCCTCGCAACAATCCTGGGAGGGAGGCTCTTCTTCCTCCCATTTTACAGATGGGAAAAATAAAGCAAACAGGACAAGTGACTTGCTGAGGGTCACTTGGTGAGTAAATGTTGGGTCAGATTGAAACTCAGGTCTTCCTAACTCCCAAGTCCCACTGCTCCACCCACTAAGCTAGCTTCTCTTTCTCCTTCATCATCACTGAAATTTTTATGTTGTAAAGTCTGTAGAGTGCTTTATGTATATAATCCCATTGGATTTCCAACCACCCTAGGTGCTATGGGTATTAGTGTCACTGTTTGTCCTTCATTCTCCAAGAGGACCATGACATCAGGGAGGTGGCCATGACATACAAGTGAATTGGATTCAAGTGAGGTAGCGCCTCATTCTCTCTGCCCAGGGATTATTGTACCTGTTTCACGTGAGAAGAAACTGGCCAGCAACAGCAAAGTTGGAAAGTGTCCCCACTGGGCATTCCTTCAGTCTAACCCTTCCTTTCCTGTTCCAGGGAACAAGGAGCACTCTCTAGGGGTTCAAACCATCGGGCATTTTCCATTACAAGTCTTTAATTTTTTAAATTACTTTTTAAAAAGGCACCCTTCCTATTTTCCAGCCATAACATGATCCCGATTGTTCAGAGCAGTTGTCCGTTAGCGATCCAATTTGAGGAGAGTTGCCATGGAGACCGGAGAAGGCAGACGGGACTTCACAGAGGAAAAACAAGATTTCATCATTTGATCTGGCAACTAGCCCAACCTAGTCCGATTTCATCAAAATGTCACGGAAAGGAAAGTGCACGACTGCCTGGCTTTGGTGCCCAGGTCAAGAAAAATGGAGAAGGGCAGAGATACAATGAGCCACAGAAGAACCGAAAGACCTGGACTCGAATCCTCCCTCGGGTCCTTACCAGCTGAGTGATCCTAGGGCAGACCACTGAAAAATCTCTCAGCAGCCAGTGACTACTGGGAAAGAAGGAAGAACATTTCCAAGCTATGCTAGTGAAGGGCATCGGAATCTGGGATAAGAATGGCGCGCAGGATGCTTCCCATGCCTTAACTCACTTCAATTCAATACAGCAAATACCTATAAATAAGAGACCTCTGAAAGAGTATCTCTGGCTCTGGTTTTGTATTCAGAAAGCCCTGGGTTCAAGTTCGACATATGCTGACTGTGTGACTCAGGGCAAATCAATCTCTTATTACCCAAGTAAATTCTCAAAGAATATGTTATATATTACATTATACATTTATGATTACATAATACACACACATATAATAAATAAAGTGGCACAAGGAAACCAGTCTCAGTTTCCTTACAGGTCTGGTTCCAGTTCTTCACCCTCCCCCACAAATGAGTATGTCACTGGCAATACAAAAACAAAAAAAGAACTTGTCACTGCCTTGTAGAAATTTACCTTTGAATTCCTCTCTCTTGTCTACACCACAGAACCAATGAAAGCTCTAGTGAGCTGGCCTTACTCCCACATTTTACAGATAAGGAAACTGAGTCCCCAAGAGGCACAGGCTCCCAGTTTGGTAGTGACAGTCAAAGATAGCAGCTGGGACTGCTCCCAGCTTCCTCATCCCTTGCTCTTCCCCTTTTCCATGTGGACTGCTAGTTGGTGCCCAGTTATTACATAAGAGCTGAGAATTTTTACCTTAGTGTATGAACTTTAAATGATGAGGGAATCTAAGTCTGTTTGCCCTTTCAAAAAAGCCAAACTTCAGCATTTGCTTCCCTCTTGCTCTAAGTGATGGTATTTAAAAATCTCAAACTAGCAATTTAAGGGGGAAGGTAGAGCAAGGATAAGACACTAATTCTGTGTCACTATCCTCAAATCCCATTATAGCTTTAAGCCAGAATGATAGACTGTGGCAGGAGGGATCTCTGAAGTTCTAAGAACACATAGAAGTGTCATTAACCTGCTCAATGCATTTAATGCAGCCAACAGGCAGGAGGTGATAGAGTAGCTTTGACTCCAAATTCATGATCATTCAAGGACTAACTGATCATAGAACAAACTGGTCTGAACAGATCAAATTTCTTCCCACCCCCCACCTTCTCCCCCACCTCCACCCGCAGCAAAGACCCAGGCTCCCTTTCCTCTTCTTCTTCTCTTTCTCTTTCTCTCCTCTCCTCTCCTCTCCTCGCCTATCTTCCCCTCCTCCCCTCCCCTCCCCTCTCTATCCTCTCCTCTCCCCTCCCCTCCCCTCCCTTCTCCTCTCCCCTCCCCTCCCCTCTCCTCTCTCTCTCTCAGTTCTTCTAGACTTGAGAACACAATGAGGATCTGGAAAGGCTCAATATTCTAGACTATCTCAATCTGCCTCATTCTAGAATCTAAGCCTCCCCAAGGGAAAGGACAAAATACTGATTCCATTGCATTAATTAATACAGTGTGGGAGAAATACATTTGGAGCCTGAGGACTGGTCTAAGCACTTGATGGCTATGTGACCCTGGGTAAGTCCCTGAACCTCTCTGGGTCCTAGGATACTTATCTTCACAGAAACATTGAATTTGGAGCCAGAGGACCCTTGTTCAAATTCTAACTCTGGTGCTGACTTCTCACCCAGTCAACCTTGGACAGATCCCTCAACCTTGGACAAGTCATTTAGGATGATAGTTTCAGATGCATAAGGGGCATTATACGCCCTTGGGTCAAACCCTCTCTTTTTACAGGTGCATCAATGCAGCCATAAAGAGGTTAAGTCACGTTGTCAGGTTCACACAGCTAGCAGTCCTAGAAGCAGGATTCAAACAGGTCCAACTGACTTCAGATCTAGCATGTATATTATTCATTACTTAACCTCATCTGTAAAATGAGGTGGAGTCTGAACAGGGTGCACTAGAGGGCTTCTAAAGTCCCTTACAATCTAAATCTATGATTCTCCAGCAGGGGAATCTAATTAACCTAAAGATGTTGCCGAGAATTGAGGCTTTGTTTGGGAATCTGATTGGACTTTCCTGGAGAGGGTGTGAATGTGCCCATTAACACTTCATTTGTTTAAGAGACTTCTATTTCCTGGATCCAGGATCTAACTGGGCTTCCCTAAATCCAGAGCCTGTATTCTGGGGTGTGGAATGGAGAAGTGATTCAGATGACATTGGCAGAAAATGCTCAGCACTGGACAAATTCAATGAACTCCACAAGCAGCTAGGTGGTGGGGATACTAAAACAGGGATGAGAACAAGATAGTGCCTGCTCTCAAGACACATTTAGTTAGAACAGCTCTGAAAAGGCAGAAATGTAAGGAGTTCTACTTCAGCAGAACATGTAAATATCTTCACCTGATGCCTCTCAAATTCAGCCTTGACTAATTCTCGACAATTAAAAGTGGAGGGAGTATGGGCTGCCTTAATATACAAACTCTCTTTTATCGGAGGATTCTAAACAGAGACTGAATGATCGCTTGTCAAATGCCAAAATGGGGACTCCTTTTCCTTTCAGGCATAGATAGGGTTAGGAGTCCCTTCTAATCCTAGGGTGATGGGCTTCCATTCTCATTCTTAGTAGTGTGATTTGGGACCCCATTGACTCTCCCCTGGATTGTCTGCTTAGCTAACCTGGACAATATTTCTATTTTCCAGCAATGACTTATTGTGTACATTCCCCTCCCTCCCCCCACTCCCTAATACATATATGGCAACAATACCAGAACTAACTGGTCTTCGAAGAGGTTCCAAGTCATTTATCCCAAACGAGTAAGCAGGGTTTTTTTGTTTACTGAGTTGAACCTGGACATTCATGGTTTGATTCAACACTAACCTGTCTCAATAAAGAACTCAGATGGTTCCTCAAATCTAAAAAAGATCTTTAATGTCAAAAGCCCACATTTTTTCTTCCAGTGGGGTTTGGGTGAAGCTAAAGAGCAGATTATAAAGACTCAAGCCAGAATGATGGTATCTACACACGACTGACCAGATTGGAGATAATGGGAAGGAGGTAGGGAAGGCATGGGGAGGATGTCTGCTTTCTGTTTTGGGAGGATGCAGAAGTGCCTAGGTCCTGTTCTCCTTCCTTCTTTCTGGTTCAGTCCCTGAGGCTGGAAGTCTCTTTTCAGGAACACAATTTGTCTTTTCTGATGGGTAGAGCAACAACTAACACCAGGAGGAGAAATCTAATTCCAACGTCTTTGCCTGGATGTCATCTCCAAAATCATTGCAAGCAATTATATCTTTAATTTGGAGAAGTCATTTTGATGGATTAATACTTGCACTGAGCTAGAAATTTCCCCAACCAGCCTTGTCTTTCTTGTCTTTACTTGTCCTCATGAAGTTTGCGCCCCTCCTCTCTCTCTCTCTCTCTCTCTCTCTCTCTCTCTCTCTCTCTCTCTCTCCCCTGTCCTCTCCCCTCCCCTCCTGTCCCTTCCACCCTCCCCTCCCTTTCTGTCTCTGCCTCTCTCTGTCTCTATCTCTATCTGTCTATTTCTCTTTCCCTCCCTCCCTCTCCTTTTTCCCTCTCCCTCTATCCCTTCCCCCTGTCTCTGAGGAACATCAGCTGAAAACCTACATCCCTTCTTGTTATCATTTGGGTGGCAATGCCCAAACCCAACTATTCTTCCTGCCTCTGAATTATCCTGTATAATTTACTATTCCAGCTTAATCTTTTCAATGGCTATTTATAAGGTCATTCCTTTACTAGGAATAAGGGAATAAGAATTGACATAGTAATTACCATGTGCCGGGCACTGTCTTAAATGCTTTATAATTATCATCTCCATCTATCTATTGATCTTCGTGAAAGTGGTTTGGTGTGAAGTGGATAAAGGCCCAGCCCTGGATTCGGAAGGATCTGAGTTCAAATCTGGCTTCCAACACGCACTAGCTGTGGGACCCTGGGTAAGTCACTTCCCCTGTTTGCCTCAGTTTCCTCATCTGTAAAATGAGCTGAAGAAGGAAATGGCAAACCACTCCATATTTCTGCCAAGAAAACTCCAAATGGGGTCACCCCTAAAAAGCAACTCAACTACAACTACAACAGAATTCATTGCTTTGAGTCTGAAGAAGCAGCTCTGGATGTATATCAAATGGAGACCATGTCCAAACTGGTTCTCATCAACAGACTAAGTGATCATTGAATAGACCACAGACTAGTCAAGATGAGAAGCAGGTAGGAGGCCACCAGAGGGGTATTAGCAATTCAGCCACTCCTGCTTATACATCTTTAAAATTTCTTCTGGTTTAACTTTGGAAGCTTCCAGCAGAAGTTGGAACTGATTGAAATCTGCCTTTTTTTCCTAATACAAAAGACCATCAAAGATATTCCAAGTCAACGTCTTTCTCGTATTTCCTGTTCAAGTTTTCTAAGGGTAGGTCCAGCTATGGTGACTTTTTTTTCCTTCTGAAAGGCTAGACAAACTTCAATGGAGCTATGATTTCACTGAGGTAGGTGATCTTTCTGATGGTGTGCACCCCACTGACAGTGTCTCATCCTGTGGACTTTGCATTATTGTTTTGATGTAAATTTTCCAGGTACATACATAGAGGAAGTAGAAGTAGAAGAGGAGATGCATGAATGCATTACCACTGGAGAAAAGGTATTGCTGTGAACCTGCTTCTAGTCATGTCCACAGAGGTTGGTGACATGAGAGACCTGAACAGGTACCTACACTGCTGACTGGGGCTTCCCAAGCTCTGGGGTCTGCCCCAGAGTGCCCCTGACCTTGGTGTTCAGGTGGGATGAAGAACCAAGAAGCAGGGAAAAGGTACAAAGATAGCTTTATGAGAAAGAGAGGTGAGTGTGAAGCCTTGGAGAGCAGACAGCTGGGGGGCTGCAGTCAGTTTGGAGATGGGTCAGTGAGCGTAATCCAAGTGTGAACTTGGGGCAAGTCCATGCTGCTGATTGTGTAGGGAGAGATGGAAATGTGTCCCTCCCTCTTCTATTTTTCATTTTTCCCTGCTGACCTCAGAGTGTTCACCTATAACATGAGGGGGTGGGCCTGGATCATCTCTACCTAGAACACTTCCCTGCCTGTGCTTCAGGGTCCTGAAGGTCAAATGCCCAGGTTAGATGAAATGATCTCTTGGATGTCTGGGATCCTCAGAGCAGAAGAGAGGGCTCCCTCCCAAAGTAGGCATGTTCAGGGAAAAGAGATCACCCTTCCTTTATTTACCAACTACCTGCATTCTCAATCTTGTGTCCAGATGTTTATTTCCCAAATATGAAGGGAGAGGGAGAGGGAGAGTGGAAAGCTTTTATAGACAAACATCAGATATTCTAACCCTCAACATGACCCTTCTCAGGTCTGCAGCAGAAGAGAGAAGTAAAGGGGAGGGTGTTCTGGTGAGACCCCAGACCAGAAGAAAATGAGCCAGATAAAATAAAAGAAAGGCTTTCCGTGGCATTAGAGGAGATCCAGAGAGAATGGAGAGAGGAAAGAAGTTCATAACATTTATAAAGCCCTTTGAAGTTTGCAAATCACCAAGCATTCTCTCCATGATTACATTCCACAAACAAGACCGTGGGATGGTCAGGCAACCAAAAGCAACAACCACCAGCTAACAAGGCCATGTCAGGGAAGCGCTGCAAAGCACTTGACAAACAAACTGTTTTCACAACAGCCCTGGGAGGTAGGTGCTATTATCTCCATTTTATACATGAGGAAACTGAGGCAGACAGAAGTGAAGTGGTTAAATTCTATGGTCACCCACTGAGACAGGACCAAAACTCAGGTCCTCCTGACTTCAGGCCTAGGTACTAACTGCCTCCTACACGACAGGAATTGTGTGAAGCACTAGGAACATTCCAAAATAAAACAGGCCTCAAACAGCCCCTGCCTTCAGTGGCTTTCTGCCTTAACACATAAAGAATGAGTTATCTAGAAAGGACACAGAAAGTAATCCGGGGAATTGGGCAGTGAGGCCGTCCAACAGGGAGAGCACTGGACTGCAGGCAGGAGGATGGGAGTTCAAATCCTGCCTTAACCTCCCTGCCTCAGTGTCTTATCTATAAAATGGGTAGAATAAAAGCAATGGTTCCATAGGGATCCTGTGAGGAGAAAATGAGCAAACATGTGGAGGTATTCTGCACACCTAAGACTTGCTAGGTAAGTGCTAGCGGTGGAACTTCTGCTGGTGCTGTTTTCATTACGACCATCTCTTTGGCTAGGTTCAAAGCTGCCCTTGAAACCAGGGATTCTAACCCTTTTCCATGACTGGGCCCTTTGGTCTTCGTTCAGTTGAAGCCTGAGGACCCACCCCAAAGTCATAGCGTCTTTAAAAGCATCAAATAAAATACATAGGATTACAAAGGAAGCCACTTATATGGAAACGCAGTAATCAGAACATTAAAAGATCCAGCCCATCAACCCCAGTTTAAGAACCTCCCTGAGGTCTATACCTGAAGCCTTTCCAGCTGGGCAGGATTTTACCCTTTGCCGGTATCAGCTTTGAGGACACAGAGGCACCAGAGAAGGTCATTAGCGATGGGATGTGTGCACAGGTAAGTCAGATTGATGGCAGCCAGTCTTGAGGATTCATGAGGTCCTGTGACTACCACCTATCTCAAAGCCAGACGTTCCTCCAACAATCATCCTATTCAATTCCAGTATTCTAACCTAGTTCCTTACTAATATTCAAAACACAAGCAATCATAAAGTGCTTATTATGCACAAGGCCTTGGGGAAAGCAATTAGAATAAAAAATAAAGTGAAAAATAGGTGTTACCCACCAGCATCTATTAATGGGGATATAATAATTGCTCCTCTCTTCACTTCTCTCTCTCTCTCTCTCTCTCTCTCTCTCTCTCTCTCTCTCTCGATATCTATATATAACATAGATAATATATATTCATAGATATTTAGATATATAGAGATCTAAATCTCTCTATAGATATATCTATCTCTTTCTAGATACTATATTGAGATATCTACATAGATATCTCTATATAGAACAAGCTACAGATATATCTAGATAAATAGATATATCTAAATATAGATATTTATATCTCTATATAGATATATACAGCTATGACATTCTACAAATAGATATATTTCATTAGACTGTGAGGTTCCAAGTGGGAATAACTCCATTGCAGTCTGGTTGAATGAATGACTTGCTAGACAAGGGCAGTTTGGCAGAAAGTATACAGGATTTAGGTTCAGATTAGAATGTGGTTCTCCCATTCCCTACCTGTGGGGCGTTAGGCAAGTTACTTTTAGGCAAGTTACTTTCTCTTGCTGGACCTCAGTTTCCTCATCTGCAAAACTAGGGAGTGGGACTAGGTGACATTTAAGTTTCCCCCTCCCAGCTCTAAATTTATGATCCTCTATTTGGAGATGGAACCATGGAACAGGGGCCCAAGATATAGAAATACAAAATGGTGGACTCCCTCTAAGGACTTTACAAGTTGAAATCGTTAACATGACTCAAGCACCTGAGGGTCTCACCACATGCCTGTTTCACTTTCTGGGGAGCTCTAATTTTTAATTACATCAGATATACATGAGTTGCATTGCTTGCTAAGTTTCATTAGTTATATTGACTTCTTTGTAATTGCTACCCATTCTGGAACCAAGTAGAATCATTTCAATCCCTTGTCCCCAAGACAACTCTTCATACTCTAGAAGACAGCTCTCTCATGTGAAGAGACCATTCATGGCCTGTTTCTCTTTCCTGGGACAGACAACTCTATTTCCTTCAAGGGGCTCTTGCAGGGCAAGGTCTCTCATCCTTTCTCCAACCTGGTGACTCTTGTGAAGAATCAGAACATGGAAGATGTCTATGTTCTTTTCTTGTCTGATGCCATTGGGTCTTTCTCCATGATTTGTCTAAATAAATTTTTATTGAAGGTAGAGCCTGTCTTTTTAAATTTTTTTTAATTTAATGGTCTTCAACCTTTTAAATATATATGTGTGAAATGCTGAGGGTAATAAAGAGTTTTAGGTTCTTAGGACTGAAGCCTTATATGAATTTAGGGGGAAAAAGAAATTGAAATATTGACTACAGAACTGCCCACCCTCAGCTGAAGATGAAGTTTAAAAATGAAAAAAAAAATCATTCCCAGAGTCTGTGGGAATAGATGGGAGAACAAGAGGCATGTATTTGCCTTTATGTTCCTAAAGTTCTGGGGGGACTATGAAGTGAGCAGTCCCTCTTCTGTGATGTTCCAATTCTGATTTGGCAGCAACTATCACATCAAAGTATTTTCAGAACACTCAACAGTTCTCCATCCCCAGATGCAAAAAATGTCTTCATTGTTTACAAGAAGATTCACGAATCAGGAGGTCAAAACCCCTTAGCAGGGAATTGCAAAATGCCTAATTCTGAGCCCAAATGGCTTTCAGAAACAAAGACAGCATTTGATCAGAATCAAGTGAAAATAGATATTTTTTAAATGCCAGGGAATCGTAGGGTCATAGAGACAAAATTAGGAGGTGCTCTCTAATGCCATTATCTTTCTAATGAGGAAACTGAGGCTCAGAGAGGTAAAGAGATGTGCCCAAGATCGTGCAGGTATTGATGAATTAATAAATAATTAATTAATAGTAGTAGTAATTTAAGGTTGAGTCAGTTAGCTACATATCACACCATTCTTTCTCTAGGACTATGTGGCCTTCCTTCAACAACAGAGAAGCAATGAGACCTAGTACCAAGTCAGCAAGAATAATTAGTTAAAATAAGAAACTCATGGATGGTAGGCCAGAGTGAGTGCCTCATCCCACAGTCAAGTGAGACCATTCTTTGGTTTGGGGTAGTTACCCCACTTGAAAAATGGTTTGTTACTACCCTAACTCAGCTAGATGGAGGAAGCTGGGTGACTCAGATAGAGCACTAGACCTGGAGTCAGGAAGACCTGAGCTCAGATACTCACTGGCTGTGAGATCTTGGGCAAGTCCCTATGACCTTCTTTCTACGTTGGTTTCTTCAACTGTAAAATGAAGATCAGTTTCTCCAACTCTAAAACGGGGATATTAAGAGTACCCACCTCTGGAAAGCTGCTAAGGTCCTTTCCTGCTCTAACCTTCTGATTCTTAGATATGATACTCCCACATCCATCAGTAAAGGCCAGGGATATGAGGCAAACCATGTTATAAACAAATCAGAGCCTGGGGAGACAAACTGTGTCCAAAAGCCAGTTCCCTCTCCTCTTCCTGGCTCTTTCTTCCAAAGTCAGTTTGGAAGTTCTGCTGCTGCAGCTGATTCCCTTCCCTACTTAGCTGAGATACTCAAGACATGGACAGAACCAGAAGCTCTAGGCTCCTGATTCAGATTCTACCTCTTACCCTTAATAGAAGGAATTGTCTTATCTGTGCTCTGCCTTAACCACCAACAGCATAGGGCTAGGCTTGGTCTAGGCTGGATTTGACACTGACATCTGCAGAGATGGACAGATACCCTACAAAGTATGTGAACCAAGAGCAACAGCAACTTATATAGAACTTGAAGGTTTGCAGAAATGACTTGCTTTTTGATATTACTACTACTGTTCTATTTTACAGATGAGAAAAGGAAGACCAAGAATCTGAGGCAAGATTTGAATTCAGATCCTCCTGTCTCCAAGTCTAGCACTCTGTCCACTATACTACCTACTTGCCTCAAGTCAAATATATGACTTGCTTTCAATGAGTTTAGAAGGCATATTTAAAAATGGACTTATCTTAATTCCTCCAAATCCACCCCTTCCCCTGTCCCTATGTTGACCTTAATTTTTAAAAAAGTTTGGTGAATTTAGCTAACATTAAATGACTAAATCTAAGATTGCTTTGGGCTGAAGAAAGCCAGACTCCTTTAAATCATTCTTCATGGAGACTAGCTACTTCCAAATCAGGAATCTTTACAGATAAATAAATTTTAAAAAATAAACCAGTTATCATGGGGTTCTATTAAGGGTCTGAGTTGGTTAAGAGTGGTTGTGCTTAATAAAAATCTGTAAAATGGGCTGAGATTCCTCATACTCATTGGCAGCTTGCCCAGAGACATCTTCTAAAGAGTTTTGACTCTTTGAAGTGGTTCATCAATATAATTGGAGTGGCAGCAAAATGAATTATACATGCTGCCAAGTTTTTTGTCTCTTCTCGTTGTTGCTTCAAGTAATGAGAGTTGAAAAACCTTGCCTTATTCTAAGATAATATAAAACCAAACTTCATCATAGACCATTCTAGAGTATATTTCAATTGCAACAATCTAATCCACCTTCACTAAGGCCCTGACATGGGTAGAGCCCTGTTCTAGGTGCTGGAAGAGGTACACAGATTGGGGAAGACCAGGTCTCTGCCCTCATAAAACTTCTAGTCTAGTGCAGAGTTCCATAATCTTCCTCTGATGCACTTAACAAGCATAAAATCAGATGCCTTGAGATCAGAAAAGGGATCTGTAGGCTTCGACAGACTCCCCCAAGATGTTCATGAAGAAAAGATCTTTAAGATCCTAGTTTATATGTGTCTGTGCATGTGGCAAGGGGAAGGGGAAGCAAATAGAGTGGTGGGTATTTGGGAACATGGCAGACTAACTACAATATTAACATATTTGTTTAGTTAGTGTGGCACTGGGGACACAGAGTTGACCCTGAAGCAAAGAAGGTCTGGGTTCAAATCCTGTCTCTGATGCATAATTGCTGGGGAAATCTGGGCAAATCACATTACTAGATCAGGGTTCTAGTCAAGTCCTTTAGACTATAAGTTGCAGAGAAGGCATATATTCAATTGTTTTCAATGGAATCTGACTTACCATGACCCCATTTGGGGTTTTCTTGGCAAAGATACTGAAATGGTTTGCTATCTGCTTCTCCAGGACATTTTACAGATGAGGAAATTGAGGCAAGCGTGGTTAAATGAGTTACTTAGGTCACAGCTAGTGAATGTCTGAGGCAGGATTTGAACTCAGGTCCTCTGGATTCAGATGGTACTCTATCAACAACACCACCTAGTTGTCCTTGCAGAGAAGTAGCTGACCTGCACTGATAGGAGAGTTTCCTTACCTGAGAGTTCCCTGTACCAATGAAATCACAAGTCCTCCCCATCCCTTCAGAGCATTTTCTCTCACTTCCTTATTCTATACATTCCATGGCACTAACCCCCTCAGGTGACGTATAGCCAGTATGGCTTTCCATGGGCAGCTTCCATGTTAGGAGCTCTTTCCCTGGAATTTTTCTGCTTTCAAAGATTCTCTGGGAATATCTTCCCCTATTACCTTTGGATGGATTGAGCTGGGTGAAGCACAGGTGCTATACACAGCACTGAAATAATTTTGACATGAAATTTGGGGTCTGATACTACAAAACCAGGAACTCATATGGGTCAAAGCTTGAAAATTAAGTTAGAAGGTCAATGGCCTGCCAGTGGAGTTGAAGACAGAACCCCTTCCATCCAGGTCCAAGTGGTATTGTTTCTATCATATTTAACCAAACTTGTTACCACCCCCACCACCCCCAGCCATCAAGTTATTTCTCAATATTTTTGTAACCTCACTGAGACATTGTGATGATTTGAAACTGTGAAAGCAATTACAGAAAAACTAGAGATGGTCCCAAGCAGCAAATATTAGAACTTGTATACATTAATTACACACACACACACACACACACACACACACACACACACACGTTTCATTTGGAGGACTCTATGCTCTTTAAGCATTCAGTCAAAGGCAACTATCTCAATAACTTCACCACAAATTCATGCCCATTCTGAGCTCCCATCCTGCACCAGAGCTGGTGCTGGTCAGACCAGAAATCATGTATCCTGAGTGCCAACATAAACCCGCTTCAGTTCCCATCTTAGTTTGGGGGAGCCCTTGGACAAGAATCTTGTCCTATTGGGCTAACACTGAGAGGATACAATGGATTCCATCAACCTCGGCTTGGCAGTGGTACCAAGCAACATTGCTAGTTCCTGAGCCCCACACTTTAATGACCTAGTCTTTTAGAACTACTAGTCAAAGGGTACACATTAACTTCGAAGAGCAATATTCAAAGCAATCCAGAAACAGCACGGCAGGCACATTTCGACCAGGGGGAGAAAAAATTTCACGTGAGACACTGGTATTCAGGGGGCCTTGAACTGGAGAGTAGAAGAGGGAGCTGTCACCTTGCCATGAAGAGCTTAGCTCCATTCTGAGTTCATGGAGCTAACTTATTCTCCTATCTCAACAAATCTGATGTTAGACCTATGTCAAAAAAGCCGACTTCAGAGGTCTTTGCAAATGAAACCAGGCTCCATCATGCAATCACATAGAGTCACTCTTTTCAATAGCGATCCCCCTCCCCCTGAAATTGGAGTGCCATGACTCAATGATTCTTCCTCCATATAAGGACCATTAACAATACACGAATATACACATATATTACAATATAAGCACTAGATGAAAAATTAAATTTTGGTTAAATGGGCATGTGCTACATGAAGTTAAAATGTCACCATTAACCCCTTAATTTACATGTAGGGGAGTTTCTGGTTAACCCACTCCATCAGATCTTAGCCCAATAGAGAAATGGTCTCCCCACCCCCACCCCAGGTTCCTGGCTGTTTTGAGAGTAATGCATTATCTCCTGCAATGGTAAAATCTAGGCTGGGGATATCAATTCTGCCTGTCATCGTGAAGAAGGCCAACACTTTTGCTTCATTTTCTTGTGTGAAAATGGAGAGAGAAGGGGGAAAAAAATCAAAGCCAGCTCTAGGCAGTCTGTTTATTTCCCCATCAGCTTAATAGCCGAGTGTGTTTTAAAGGTGTCCTCAGGCTGTTACTCTCTCAGGGATGAAACTGCAATTAAATAGAACATGATAGAGTTCCTAATGCATCCACACAGGAAAAAGTTCCTCCTTCCACTAAATATTCAGTTTGTCAACACCAGCCAGGAGCTGTCTTTTCATGACTGACAGAGGGCCGATTGCACAGGGTTCATAAGCCTTGGTGCAGCAAAATGGGCTTGGAGCTGGAGAGTATTTGGAGCTTCGGAATACTGTCAGATCTTTAAAGAGCTAAGCATCCTCAAGGTTTTCTTTAGAGTTTCTCATTTTAATCCAGAGATTTTTGGTCAATGTTGCAAATTGTAGTGGGCTCCTTAGATCCATAATCAGCTGAAACATAGCTTTACTCTCTAAAAAAGTGACTCAAATTCAGAGGGAGAAAAACATCACTCGGTCTGATTCAGTTATTATTTTTTAAGAAAAAAATTAGTCTGAAAAAAGACAGATTCCCATGTGGGTAACTTTGTCAATGACCTCTCTTGGGTAATGCTGAATTCAGAAAATGAGTTTCCATTGTAAATGATTAATCAAGATAGCCAAGGAACCCAATCCAGAAAAAAAAATACCTTCTCTCTCCTAACTTATTTGCCCAGCAATCTCTTTCCCTATGAGCTCACATCCCTGGGAAGACTTCAGGCTTTTTTCTCTCTCTGGTCCAGGAAATGAAGAGAAAAAAAAAATCTGTGGACTCCCAGCTAAGGAGAAACCCTGAGGTCTGATTCCTGAATCTGCCTCTAGTCTGCTGCTAGTGGATCTGCAGCGTTGGGGCCCGGAAAGAGGCTGCGAACAGGTCCTGGGAAGGAGCCCCATTTGCACCCGGGTTTCAATTAGGACCACGGGTCCGAAATACCCCAGGCAATCGCGGGCCTGGGAACCCATATCCCAGGGAACAGGACAGGGGCATCACCTACCTTCCATCATGGTGGCAGAATCGCATTCCTCAATTTCCAAGGAGCCTGGAAAAACACGGGAAAATAGGATCCTGGTTATCAGTCGGGTCCCCCTCCCCCCACCCCAACCCCCCACCGCTGGCAAAGAGGAGTCAGACCCCAAGCAGAAGCCTCAAAGCCAACGGCAGGCCCTGGATGCGGCTGCCCTGTACCACCTAGAGGATGGCAGGGAGATGCTGGGAGAGAAAGGGACAGCTCCGCTGAGCTCACACGCCTGCCAAGAGCTCAGCCAATCCCTTCCTCCCTGTACCTTGTCACATGGTAGCCAGCTCGCATCTCCTGACACAATACCCCTGGAGAACACACAAGAACCTATTTCTCATCCCCATCCTCTGTGCTCCCCCCGCCCCCCAAGCTTTCATCAAACACACAAGCCTGCTCCTACCTGTGACGCACTTCCCTCACTGCCCCCGCCGCCTCTCTAATCCTATTGCAGCAACTGAGTGAAGGGAAGGGGATTAACTATCAGGCACTGTCAGATGCAGGGGTGGGGGCTCTGGGCAGTTCTGGGAGGGACCATTCCTGCAAAGGGCAGCTAGGGATGAGCGTAAGCGGCAGCGCGAGACGTTCAGGAGCGCGAGCAGCGTCTCCATCCCTGCGGCTCCTTGCAAGGAGGCATTCCAGATGGCAGCAGCTGGGGTGTCCTCCCAGCCCCGAGCTGAGAGAGGGGGCGCGGGGAGTGCGACCTGGCTGGACCTGGGTGCTGGCTGCTTGTGTCTCTCCCCAGCTATTCAAGAGGGAATCAATTCAGCTGACGTCACTTCATCAACAAATACTCTCCTCACCCCTGGCACCCCAAAGGGGGTGATGCAGACTATCTAGGACAGAGGGGGCCCGGCCATTGAGTCATGCAAAGGGCCAGAGGATTGTCCTGGACACAAAGAAACAAAAGGGAGACCCCGCTGGGATCAGCCCGACCGGGCCGGAGGTCATGTGGGAGGGAATAGGGCGAAGCCATAGAAGGAGGGAACCCAACTGAGGCGTCTGGGCAGCTTTACAGGGGTTCGTTCAGTGCCGCCTTGCATGGATGCCTTCTGCAGCAGCAGCAGCAGCAAAAGAGGGCCTCTCTACACCCCCCCTCCCCCAGTGTAACTCACTGTCCTTCTTTAGGGAAGATGCGCACTAGTTCCTAACATCATCCTTCCTCTGGGAAAGCTGCCCATGCCAAGCCCCCTGCCCTGGAAAGTGTGCATGATCAGTGTGGGGATTTGTTTGGTTTGACCTGACTAAAGATATGTGACAAGAGTTTTGTTTTTCTTTTTGTTGTGGGGGGGGGTAGAGGAGAGGGAGAGAGAGAGAGAATAAATATGCTTGCTAATTGAAAAATTAGATGAATTTTAAAATATAGGAGGTGAACATTTTACAAAAGCAGAGAGTCAGGGAGAGTTATCATGGATGCAGGGCTGCTGCAGCATCCTTCCTTGCAGGCTATCTTCTGCCTCGATCTTCTGCCCAGCTAGTCATGCTCAGCCCTCCCAGAGCTCAGCAGAGGGGCTGTGGGAGCCTTTCTGCTTGAGCAGGTATTAGCTGGCTTCTGGCTCTGCAGTTAATGAGAGACTTTGTCCACTTGTAATAAGGCTGCTTATTGAGATGGAAAAGTGGGAAGAGGGAGCCTAGAAAGATCTCTGGAGTAAGAGGACCTGAGCTCAAATCCTCCTTCTGTCACTTGCTCCCTTATACTAACTCACTTGGATCTCATCTGCTTCCTCTGTAAAATGAAGAAAGTTGGATAGTCTCTAATGTCTAAGGTTACTATGAAAATCCAAGGTCTGGTGCCCAGCTGGGGCTGCTTGGAAGAGCTCTTACTCAAAAGTCAAAGTCCTGTGTTCAAGCTTTGGCATAGCCTGATTGTGTGTAACTCTGGGCAAATAACTTCTTTCTTTAGCCCTTGATTTCCTCATCTGTAAGACAGGCTGAACTAATATTTGTGTCATAATGTTAATTCTGAGCCAGCCTGATTAAGAGAAAAGAATCCCTGCCATGTCCATACTGATTTAGAGAACCACAAATGAACATTATCTGTACTGTATCATATTTTATCTATTTTGTTAAACAATATCCAATTACATTTTAATCTGGTTCAGGCAACACACCAGTTTTACCTGGAGCATGAGGCATGAGTTTGACACCTTTAGTTTAGAGGTTAGCATGAGAAAGACCTGGTTTTGAGCCCAGCTTCTGGCACTAACTGGCTGTGTGAATGTGGGTTAGTAACTTGCACATTTTTGCGCTGTAGACATCTCATTAGGGTTTTGAGTTGCAGAACAGGCTCTGATCAGCCTGGGTAGGAGGAGGTTCTGTTTTTAGAAGTCCCCTATACCCAGAAATCCCCTTCAAAAAACCCAAAACAAAATAAAACAACCCCGCTCCAAAGTTCACATTTACGTAGCCTCAATCAACAGACCTTTCTGTGTCGTAGACAATAAAGATACAAAGACAGGGGTGAGAGAGTTCCTGACCACAGGTAGCTTACATTGCATCTATAGGCATAGACAGGTGACTTTTTGTAGGGGAGGGAGGGAATGATTGTACTAGAAGCTGAGCTTCCTATAGCAACTCATAACAACTCTCTAAAGTAGGTGCTATTATTCTTCCTATGTTACAAATAAGGAAACTGAGGCTGGGTGATGAAATATAAATTGTCCATAATCACATCACTAGTTAATATCTGAGGCAGATTATGAGACAGTTATGAGAAAACTGTTTTGTGACTTGTAAAGTGCTTTCAAAATGTGACCTCTCCTTTCCCCCTCAGTCACAATTTGAGAGGAATTCATAATGGTTGATGACTTTTGAAAGGCACTTCACAGTGTGTAAAGCATGGTTCTCTGCATGATTTCATTAGAGATTGTCAGGACAGAAAGAGAAATAGATAGAAATACTTCTCAGGGCCTTTGAAACCATGGATACTATATGGGTAGGGACATGGGTAGGACACTGGTAGGACATAGGTAGAGATAATTTATATAAATATATAATAACAAAATTATAATTATATAATAATTTTTATATATAATACAAACCGTAATTCAATGTATAGTAACAATATTAACAGCTGACATTTTAAGTCTTGCAAAGCACTCTAGTTACTGTGCACATTGTTATCCCTATTTTCCACTTGGGGAAACTGAGACTCAGGAAGTTTCTGACATGGTCACGCAATTAGAAAATGTCAGAAGTTGACATAAAAGCCAGGTCTTCCTGGCTTCACACAAATCAATCAATCAACAAGTATCTATAAATTTCCTACTATGTGCCAGGGACAATTTGAAGGAAGGAAGTGGTAAACTACCCCTGCTCTCAAGAATGTTATACTCTCTTTGGGAAGAAACAATGCTGGGGAGTGCAAAGAATTATGGATCTGGGGTCAAGGACCTGGGTTCAATTCCCATCAGTCAATGACAAGGTCTTCATCTCTGCTGACCTCAGTTTCCTCATCTGTAAAGTGGGATGATTCAACTACATGGCCATACATCCACCATCTTAAAAGTATATATAAGCCCAGGGCTCTAGCCTTGATGGCATTCTGAAGGGAAAGAGGGAAAGAGTGAAGAGAGAGATGACTTTTCAAAGTCCTCTGGAGCTAACAGCAGACACACAATCATGCTCACCCCTTTCAGACACACAGCCATGCTTACCTCTTTCAGACATACAGCTATGCTCATCTCTTTCTAATTGATTGCCAGAGGGTTCTGCTCACCTCACCATGTTGTTATGAGGATCAAAGAGAAGGAATATAAGAGGCAGTATCAGAGAGTGTGTCAGACCTAGAGTCAGGAAGACCTGGGTTCAAATCCTCCCTCAGACAACAATTAAGTTTATAACCTTGACCTTCTCTGATGCTACTGGCTCCCAGCCAGAAATATTTATTGTATTTTTTAATAGATTCTAAGGTCTGCTGTACTTCTCAAATCAACTTTTATCACTAATCAGAACTTGACTTGATAGCCTATTACAAAATGCACCCCCAAATGAACTGTGTAAATCATGATGTAAAAATAATGAAGGAAGTAATTAAGACACATGGGTCAACTAGGTAGTATGATGGTTAGAGCATTAAGCCTGGACTCAGGAAGATTCATCTCAGATTCTTACTAGCTGTGTGACTCTGGGCAAGTCACTTAACTCTGTTTGCCTTAGTTTCTTCACCTATAAAATGAGTTGGAGAAGGAAATGGCAAATCACTCCATTATCTCTGCCAAGAAAACCCCAAATGGGGTCACAAAAAGCCAGACATGACTGAAATGACTGAACAACAATTAAGATACATTCAGTTCAGTGAGAAAGAAGAATATAGGTCTCATCTGCTCCTTCCCATTCCCCTGCCAATGGGAGAAAGGAGATAGAGACCCTGGGATCCTGCAAGACCACTTTGAGGGAGGGTATCACCAAGGAGCTGACTTAGAGGAGATTCTGGGGAGGGGTCTTTCCACCTGGAAGCTTCCTATGTTAAGTGATTATTCTTGTAATCTCAGTGCTAAGCTCAGTGGATCTGTCAAAAGTAAATGTAACGTTCAAAAACCGGACAGTCTTTTAACATCACTGTTTTCAAGGTCATATCCTCTGAGATTTTGTGTCCGGAGACAAAGTTCTGCTCACCCGTGGTGCAATGCAGCTCATCTCATAGACTATAAGTTCCTCAAAGGCAGGCACCTGAATCATTCATTCATTCTTTTCTTTTTCTTTACTTTCTTCCCTGCCTAGCACAGACTGTGAAATTCTTGTCGAAACATGTACTCTACCTGTCACTTGCTCCTTTTCCCTTCAGGACTGATATTTATTTAGTGCTGATAATGGAGAGCTCCCTTTCCTCTTTAGTAACTTGACATTTGTTCTCATTGAAAAAGCTGAGAATTACTAAGAGTAGAGATCTAAAAGGAAAGATAAGGAAAAAGATTTTTTTTTTTTTACCGGTGTAACCAGTCACCCACAAGACCAAGCAAGCATGGAAGACAGATGAGGAAATCACTTCTTTCCTTTCTCAAAGGAAGTCAATCACAAGATTGGCACTGGAATGAGCAGGAGTTAGATAGGTGGTGTGGTGGATAGAGCACCCAGCCTACAGTCAGGACCTGAATTCAAATCCAGCCTCAGATACTAGCTGTGTGATCCTGGACAAATAACTTCACCTGTCTGCCTTAGTTTCCTGAACTAGCAAATGGGGATAATTATAGTGCCTGCCCCTTAGAGTTTCTGTGAGGCTCAAATGAATGAATAATTGTAGAGGGTTTGGTACAGTCCTCTAGTCGGCCCGGGATAAATGCTTATTTCCCTCTGCCTTCCCCCATGCACAGGGAGGAGGAAGCACTGACAGAATTTATAGTGACCCACCCTTCTTTCCTTCTCTCCTCCCTCAAACAGTATAAGCATTCACAGACCAAAGTCAGTTCTTCAAATAGCATCCCAAAGAAAGTCATCTGCTTGGTTTGGGGAACAGGTGTAGAGAGGAATGAGAAATAAATGAGATGTTAGGGAGGGAAGGAAAGAATCTAAGTGATGGCAAAAAAGGTCAGGGAAAGAATGTGCTCCATGACTGGGGGAGGAAGCAAGACTTAAGAAAACCACATGACACCTAGGTTGTGAGTCACAGAAGCTATCTATCTATTCTTAGCAAACTTTGTTTATCTCGACCTCCTACCTTATTAATGAATAGCTCACATAGAGGCACTCAAAAGTTTAAACAACAACAATGATAGCTAACATGTGACATCTAAGTCTTGTAAAGTACTTTATATGTCCATATATGATACTCATACACACATATATGTATACACGTGTATATATATACACACACACGTATATATATATATATATATACACACACATATATATATACACACAATATCCATATACAAACCAACTGAGATTTTAGATATAAATCTCCAACAACTCCTGTGAAGTTGGCGCTGCTGTTATCCCTATTTAACAGATTGGCAAACTAAGACTGAGGCTGAATGTGTTTAAAGCATTTCCTTCCATCGCCCTTCCTCGTGTGTCGGCAGTGCAGATATTACTGTCACCGTTTGATCGACAAGAAAATGAAAGCTGAAGGAGGTTAAACAATCCCTATCCCAAGTGACATAGTTGGTACTACTTGTGCGACCTTGGGCAAATCATTTTATACTCCGTGCCTTAGTTTCTTCATCTGGGAAATGAGATTGATTAGATACCCTCTGTGGTCCTTTTCAGATTGTATGACCTATGACAATCTCTGCATTTATAAAATGAGGCTGTTAGACAAGATTGTTTCTAAAGTCCCTATCAAGACCTTATGAACAAGTCAAGTCAACAAGCCTTTACTAAGTGCCTACTGTGTGCGGCAACGTACCTAACCATGGAGATGAAAAGGAAAACAAAAATAGTCCCTGTCCTTCAGACTCTTAAGTCTAAGAGAGCCGACAATATGAAAACTCTCCACACAGACAAGATAGATACTGGTTAAATTGGAGATAATATTAGAGGGAAGGAGGCAATAGAATTAAGGCAAGCTGGAATGGCTTCTTGCAGAAGGTAGAATTTTAGCTGAGATTTGAAGGAAACTAAGGAATCCATAAATGAGGAGGGAGAGAATTCCAGGCAAGGGAGACACTAAAAATGCCCACAGTAAGGTGATGAAGTGTCCTGTCAGAGGAACAGCAAGGAGGCCACTGTCAACATACATGGAGAGGAACCAGGCTTAAGGACACTGTCAAGGCAGGAAGAAGTCAGGTTAGGAAAGGCTTGAGAAGCCGAATGAAAGATTTAAATTTGATTCTGGAGGTTTTGAAGTGAGGGTGGGAGTTGGGGGGAGAGTGACCTTTACTTTAGGGAGATTAACTTGACATCTCAATGAAGAATGGGCAAGAATGGAGAGAGACTTGAGGTAGGGGACCATTTTCAATGGCCCAGGTATGAGGTGATGAAGGTGGAGAGGTTGCACTGTTGTGGTGGCAGTGTCACAGGACAGAAATAGACATTGACAAGAGATATCATGAAGGTGGAATAGATAAGTCTCAGCTACTGATAGACTATGAGGGATAGGGATTAAAAAGAGTGAGGGATTGGGAATGACAAACTAGGTGGTGAGCCTGAGTGACTTGGAGGACTGCCGTACCCACCACAGTACTAGGGAAGTTAGAAAGAGGGAATGATTTAAGGGGAAAGATCATGGTGAGGCATTTTGTTTCATTTTGTTCTGTTTTTAAGATGGAGGAGACAAGGGTCTGTAGGCAGTAGGAAAGCAGCCATTTGATGGTTAGAGGCTGAAGATGAAACAAGTGGAGATGATAGAGGGAGTGATCTGGAGGAGGCAGAACAGAATGAGGTCATTTGTGCACATAGACTGAAGGCCACATCTTTACATTAGAAATGAGAGTATCTGAATTCAAACCTAGGTCTTCTTTCTTTAGGTTCATCTATCACAATCATTTACCAATATACCCTGAGTCCTACCACTCAACCTACCTGTTGCTCAAATAACCAAGTAAATAACATTTTGAAAAAAAGAACCCAAAAAACTGACAGACAAAATGATCCAGTCTGACAACATATGCAGTCTTCTGTTCCCAGTATTCTCCAACTCTCTACCAAGAGGAAGGAAGTAATTTTCATGATATGTTTGTTCTCTGGGACCAAATTTGGTCACTATAATTGATCTGAGTTTTTCCATTTTGAGTGCAGTTTTCATTGATATGACTGTACTTATTCTGTGTATTGACCTCCTGGTTCTGCTGTCACATTAATTCATAGAAGTCTTTCCATGTTTCTCTGAATTCCTCATTTCATTTTGCCACAGTAGTATTTCATTACATAAACATACCGCCGTTCTCCCCTAAGAGTACTGACAAATGAAAGGACTTGTAAGGTCATTGAATCTAACGTTTTCATTTTATGGTTGAGGAAACTGAAGCAAACCTAACTGTTTTAGTCTTTTGCAACCACCCATACTGTGATTATGAATATTTTGGCATAGATGAGATGTTGTTGAGGCTGTGTTTAAATACTAAGGAAGGATTGGAATATGTAGAATTGACCCTTAGTCCTTTCCTTCCCATTCTCAGGGCACCGCTCAGTGCAGCTATGATACCACCTGCAGCTGGTCACCCATTCAGTCATCTGAATAATAATGGCAGAAACAATAATAGCAACAGTTATAGTCATTTCATTTCAGTTGAGCTTCCCGGAGCCACAGAATTAGACAGTGGAAGGCACCATCTAATCTAGTCCAGCCTATATTTCAAAAGGACGTTATCTAGGACTTGGCAGGCATTTGGTCAGATGTTTTGAAGACTTTCAAGGAGGAGGAGCTCGCTGCTTTTCAAAGCAGCCTATTCCACTCTGGGATAGTTCACACAGTCAAAGGGTGCTTCCTGACATCCAGTCTCAATTGGCCTCTTTGCAGCTTTCAGCTGTTGGTGTTATTTCTGTTCTCTGCGGCCAAATGGGACAAGTCTAAATCTTCTTTCACGTCCATACTTGATGGGAGCTACCATGTTCCTCTTGAGGCTTCTCTGGACCAAACATCCCAAGTTTCTTCAGCCCATCCTCAGATGGATTGGACACAGACAGGGTCCTTCTTCATCCTGGTGATCTGCTCTGAATTTTCTCCAGCTTGTCAATATCCTTCTTAAAACTAAGCACAACAGATGTAGTCTGACCAGGGCAGAACTCAAGGAAACTATCACCTCCCTATTCCTAGAAGGGATACCCCCCTAATTTAGCCCAAGATTACACTTAGCCTTTTTGGGTTGCTACAGCACACTATTGATTTACACGAAGCTTGTAATCCACTCAGATCCCCAGAGATTTTTCAGAACAACTGCTGTCTAGCTATAACTAACACCCCATCTTCCATTTGTGAAGTTGATTTCTGTACACAAGTAGAATATTTTATATGTCCTTTTTTAATTTCATAATGTTTGATTCAGCCCATTACACTGACTTGTCAAAATTTGTTTGGACCCTGACTCTTGCCATCTGGTGGGTTAGCCATCCCTCCCAGCTTGCTATAATCTGCAAATTTGATGGGTGTGCCATATGTTTTACCCAAATAAAGCCTGGGTGCTTCACTGAACCCCACCTTTCCCCTGGCTCTTTCTCTCTCAACTGGGACTGGTCTGTTCATCCCCAATAGGCTCTCACTTTGGCAAGTAGAGACAGTATCCCCAGAGGGAGTCACCATGCTGCAACAACTCAAAGTCTCTCTCAGGATCTTAAGGACACCAGTGGTATGAGGATGGTATATTCCTACAAGCCATTGTAGCTTCTGAGCGCTATGGTCATGTTTCTCATTTACACCCAAATCAGTCGGTAACAGGAACGCTGTTGATGCAAGATATACAACACAAAAGATAAGTCAAAAGGGATAACCATCACAGCATTAATCAACCAGAGGCAAGAGCAAGACTAATCATTCCTTTAATTCAAAGAAGGTAAAAGTAAGAAGAATCCAAACATAGCAGCCCAAGCATAAAGTTGGCTCACACTCTCCCACCAGTACACATAGTGCTGGTGGGGGAGTGTGGGCACATGCTTATAAAAATTCATTAAAGAGACCCATGAATAGACCATACCAAGCTACCTCTAGGTACTCACCTTCTAGTCATTTTTTCTTTTCTGTTGTAAAAAGCTTTTCTTCTACCCTCTAACTGAGGAAACAGTGACAAGCACTTTTAGCTTATAGATACCCTTAACAGTGTGTTGAAACAATGTGATTCTTTTATATACTAAACCAGTCAACATTGTGTTTGTTCAGTGACATGCAGTTCCTTTAAGCCAGAGAATTATGTAGCTCCTCAGGTTGACTTTCTGGGCAATGCAGACAAACCCAGGCAGGTCTACACTCAGTAGGATTCTGCTTTTTCCAATCAACTTCTATCAAACCAAGTCTCTTGTCTAATAAGCACAGCTCATAGCAAAATAGATGTAAATCCTGTCTTTCTAAACCTGCTTTTATCTCTTAAAACCCTTAAGGAAATAATGCACCCCTCAAAGGTTTCTACTATCAATTTGTAAATGATTCTAGAAAGAAATATGCTCAGATAATTCTATACACAGTGAAAAATGAGTCATCTCTCCTCCAATCAACACAGTAGCTAAAAAGAGTTCTGTCAGCAAAGAACCTTCCTCCAGTCAACCAATCAAAAAGTGCCTCTTTCTCTCCAGTCAATAGGCTCTCAGCAAAACATCTGAAAAGCTTGACTTTCAGTGGTCACCTAGTTCAGCTGGGTGACTACTGAAAGTCAGGTTCTTCAAAATCACTTGTTTCAGCTGGGCGTGGGTGGGTGAATGTATGGGGTGTTCATGGAGGACTAGCACCTCTGGTGTGAGGGCTTGCTCAGCCCTTTTCAGGACTTCTCATCTCTTTGGTGTCTACCTGTCACCCAACTCTCACCTGTGGCTCCAAGAAGACATATCATGAACAGTGACCACATCCTAATAAAATTATCTCAATAACAGGTTAAATCAGCATGAAGAGTAACTGACCTGGCCTTAAGCTCATCATTGAGTTAGTGAATGCATGTGAAGTCTTTCCCTGGTAGAATGACTGCATGGAAATAAATTGTTCTATTGGCCATGAAAGTGGTAAAGCAGGTGCTGTGGAGCCCTTAGAGCTTGGTCAGACACTTAAGATGCCCAGGCCATCGCAGTATCTTGACTTTTGAACTGCCACTGGGCTTCAATGACCCTAGGAGAAAGTGAAACTGATGACTTTGTGCAGCTCTACCTCATTTAAATCCAATTCATGTGCAAGTCAAGATATCACCCCATGATGACTAGGAGTGGCCTTCTTGCCTCTCCTTCTATGTCTTCTGTTCCCAGATTCCTAAAATATTTCCTGCACTCAGCTTACTCTCCTGTTTCTTCTTCTGGCTATCTCTTCTCATGACTTCTTGTTCCTAACTTCTGAGTCAAATCATTGCCTCCTCATAAGCAATGAATCATCTCCTACTAATGATGTGAAACTGAATGGTTTCACCTTCTTTTGAGGTATCTCTCCAGAAGTCCTTACACAATATTTCCATCATCCCCAGTTATTTACTTTTTTTTAGTTAAAACAATCATATGCAAATGAGCTGAAGGGAAGTCATGCCTCTCACCCATTTGCCTTAGTTGTTCTCTGTACCCTCTTCTGAGGGACAGTTCTCCATCTGCTCACAGAAACTTCTGTGCCTCTCCTCAATATTCTGTCTGAAAGATTTTTCTTACATACTTTCCAAGTCGATTTTTAATAGTATTGCTGTCATATGTTCTTAAGTCTGCCCACTTCAGCAACCAAAATTTTCATACATAAAACACAAAGCACTAGTTAAAAACTTTTAAGCAGCACAGGGCTAGGCAGAGACTTCTTGACTTTGATGATTGTTCTTTGTCTTTGAATTCCAAGAGGACCAAAATGACATCACCATCGTAAAGTGAAATTTCGGTGTGTCCGACTGTGGCTGATCAGACCAATATGAGCTCGGAAGGCTCTACCACAGATTGGGCACAGATAGTCTGTGTGAATATTTGGGGGTGGATATCCCCAATTTACACATCCTGCGTTCACTTTGTGCTGTCTCAATTCTGCTTTGCGCAGAGTTCAGCACTTTTTCTTAGGTGGGCATGCCATGCTGAGTGGTCCTGTGCCGGTGTCTCCCATGTTGCACAGTCAAATCCAAAGATTTTGAGAGAGAACTTGAGAGTGTCTTTGTATCGTTTCTTCTGGCCACCATGTGATCGCCTGGCCCATGCAAGTTCTCCACAAAATAGTTTTTTTGACAAGTGTACATTTTGCATTTGAACAATGTGGCCAGCCCATCCAAGTTGCACTCTCTGAAGCGTAGTTTGGATACTTGGCAGTTCAGCTCGATCAAGGACTTCAGTGTCTGGTACTTTATCCTGCCAGGTGATCCTCAGAATCTTCCTAAGACAGTTCAAATGGAAACCCTTCAGTTTCCTGGCATGGTGCTGGTAGACTGTTCATGTTTCATAGGCATACAACAATGAGGTCAGCACAACGGCTCTGTAGATCTTCAGTTTGATAGTCAAATACCTCTTCTCTCCCAAACTTTTCTTTGGAGCCTCCCAAATAACTGAACTAGCTCTGACAATGACTGAATTAACCTCATTGTCAATGTGTACATCCCTGGAAAGTACACTACCAAGGTAAGTGAACTTATCCACAGCATTCAGAACTTCTCCATTTGTTGTAAGTGATGGTTCCATTTATGGATGATGTGGTTGGCTGATGGAGGACCTGTGTTTTTTTGGTGTCAATTATTGGGTCAAAATTAGCACAGGCTGCAGAGAATTGATCCATACTTTGCTGCATCTCAGCTTCAGAGGCTGTATTGAGTGCACAGTCATCTGCAAACAGAAAATCATGTACCAGCACTCCCTCCACTTTGGTCTTGGCTTGTAGTCTTTTCAAATTGAAGAACTTACAATCAGTATGGTAGTTGACCTTGACACCGTGTTCATCCTCATTAAAAGCATTTGTCAACATGACTGAAAACATCATTGCTCATACAAAAACTGACTGAAATTTTCCAGATTATATGGCAAGAGGAGGTTATCCCCCAGGAGTTCAAGGATGCCTCCATTGTCCATCTCTATAAGGGTAAAGGGAATAGACTGTCCTGTGACAATCACAGAGGGATCTCTTTCTTAGTCATTTCTGGCAGAGTTCTTGCTAGAGTCCTCCTTAATAGTCTGATCCTTCCCCTGGAAGATGGTTATATACCTGAGAGCCAGTATGGCTTCAGAAAGGGCTGAGGAACAGTCGATATGGTGTTTGCTGCCAGATAACTGTAGGAAAAATGCCAGGAGGAGAACAGAGGTCTATACACAATGTTTGTTGATCTGACCAAGGCCTTTGACACTGGTAATAGTGAGGGATTATGGAAAATTATGTCAAAATTTGGTTGCCCAGAGAGGTTCATCAATATTGTACATCAATTTCACGATGGCATGTTTGTGCTGTCGAATAGAGGGTATAAAAATAAATCCATAGTTAAAGGACAGAGAAATGCAGGCATGCACACAGCTCGAACAACAGACTAAATCAATAAACAAAAATATCACCACAAAATCTTCATCAGATCAATGAAACTGTACTAGAAAGGTTTGAAGAAATCTGAGATTTTCAGCTCATGCCTGGAGCTGGCCAGCATCCTGCCATCTCTCTTTCAAAGGGATGTTAGACTTCTTGCTCAACATGATTCATGTGCGTATCAACATTTCTCTAGCAACCCTGAAGTCAAAATGACTCCTGTTCTTAGCTCATCTTATAGTGTAGTAATTTACTTTTATTTTCCAGCTGTTAAAATGTTAGGATTTGGAGAGTTCAGTATTTAGATTGAGAAGCAATGCAGGTATGGAACTTAGCCTGGATTGGGAATCTAGGGACTTGCATCATGTTTCTGACACTTGATATCTATGTGTACAGCCACACCTAAGGCAATGCGACTGGTGCTTCATCACAGGGTACTGAAATTGAAAAGGTGCTGATGTTCTGTGAAATCTCATCACCAGGCTGATTGACTCTGTTTTTGACACTTCCAAACTAGGGCTGAAGGGCAGAGCCCTAAACACCTCCCAAAGCTTGCCTAGAAAGCACTCTACTGTGCTGGGGTATAAGGACAAAGGGCTTACCTTCTAAGTGGGGCTTAGCACATAATGAGGAGAGGTGGCCAGGGAAAAGAGCTTTGATCGTGGAAATCACAGGGATGGACAATGGAAAAAGGATGATATAGGCTTGATTATTGTATCTAAAGAAGAGGTGAAAAGCAAGGGACGGAGGAGGAATTTACCCCAATAGGGTGGATGGCTAGAGGGTATGTGGAGCCTGGTTCAGTCTGGGACAGGCTGGGAAAATTCAGTAAAGCACTCAAGGACAGCCCGTGCAAAGGACAGGGACCCAAATCTGAGCTGATTTTGTTTCCCCCCCCCCCCCAGGGCAAGGCTGGCATTGAGTGGGGGCCAAGAGCTTTTTACCTGGCATGTGTGTTCCTTTCATAATCTACATCTTGAACTTTAGTCTCCTCATTTAACAGCCAGATTAGAAACCCTACGCGTGGGGAATGCTCCGCTACCTTGCCTGCAGCCCAGGTGAGCATCTCGCCCACCCTACTCTACCTCTAGTATCCTGGAGGCTATGCTCTGGGCCCCAGCAGCAGTCAAGCTTTCTTATTAGAGAAGCCTCCGCTTCCCGCCTGCCAGAGGATGCACCCCAGGGGTGGAGGTGGGATTGTCCTCCTCAACCCCCTCCTTGCCCTATGCTACAAATTGCTAGTTACAGCCCTGCCTGCCACATACCGCGGGAAGATGGCTGAGGCAGCCAAGCCCCAAATTCAGATGAGAGAAAAAAAAAAGTGAGTCATGAAAATGTTATCGACATCTAGTTCCCAACTGAGTCAGGCTTCCAGTCCACGTGACAGGCCCAGGATGAGCAGATGCTTTGGGGGCCCCTCCTCCTTCTGCCTGTTCCCAGGACAGCTCCCATCTGGGCTCTGTTGACAAGGTGCCTTCTGGACACTTGCTGCTGAGCCCCGGCAGCTCATGGCTCAGTGAAGGAAGAGGATTTGCTTAAAGCAGCTCCAATCCACAGGTTTCCTCCCTGACCCCCTTTCAGGTTAGAGCATTAAGGCCTGTAGTATTTTTGGAAATGACACAGTAAGAGATGGAGCCTCTGCATTTTCCCACGTACCATTTGCCAGGAATCTACAGTCAGAGCCCGACGGAGACTTAGCTTTCCTAGTGATGGCTTCCAAGTAAAAATGCAGAAAGACAAGCGTGTCTCTCACATGGGCACATGATTAGATCGTGTGTCTAACTCAGCTGAGTTAAACTGAACCAACAGATTACAGCAGCCCAGTGGCTAAAAGAGTTCTCCAGGCCCTGGGTGGTAGGTGACTGAGGGAAGCCATGAACCTGGGTTATCTTGCTGACCTTCCATACACCAGCTTGTCTTTATTGGGGAGAGAGAGAGACAGAGACAGAGACAGAGACAGACAGAGATAACACACATATATACATACTCACAAACATGCATACATATATATGTACATATGCTTTGTTTAATCTTTTTTCAGTTGTGTCTGACACTTTGTGACCTCATTTGGGGTTCCCTTGGCAAAGATCCTGGAACGGTTTGTCATTTCCTTCTCCAGTTCATTTTAGAGATGAGGAAACTGAGGCAAACAGGGTGAAGTGACTTGCCCAGCTAGTAAGTGTCTGAGGCCAGATTTGAACTTAGGAAGAGGAGTCTTCCTGACTCCAGGCCTGGCACTCCATCTACTGTGCTACCTGGCTGCCCCCATGCCCATCCATGTGCGCACCCCCATATGCATATATTTATGTATTTACAATGTCTATATGTATAGTGTGTTTACATATATATGTAGATATCCCATATATACGTTTCCCATATATGGGTATATACACACATACATACATAGATCTCTATCTTTCCTTTATCTATATGTAATGCATATACAATCCCATGTATATAGACACATATACATATATATAGACATGTACATAAGATATCTAATTATTGTTGTATATGTATTTATGTATATGTCCATATACAATAACTAGCATTTTGCAAATATTGCTGCATTTTTGTCTTCACAATAACTCTATTTTACTGATGAGCAAACAGAGGCAGTCTGTTAGTTGACTTGCTCAGGATCACAAAGCAAGTATGCATTTGAGGTCAGATTTCAACTCAGGTCTTCCTGATTTCAGGCCTAGGGGTCTGCTCTTTTAGCGGCTGAGCTACATGGGTGTATCCCTGTATTGATTAAATTACAGGTAAGGTCATGGAGGGAAATGAGCCCCGCTTGTGCTTGGCTCTGGGAACACCAAAATGATGGCCTAGTTCCTGCCCCAAGGAGATAACAATCGAATTTTTCATCTAGTCTGAATGGAGAGGACAGAACACAAACAAATGTGAATGAAATATTAATATCATTAATTAGTATGTTATTAGTTATATTAGTATATGATTAGTCATTCATGATTCATGGTGACTAACATTCACAATGTGCTAAGCACTTTGCTAAGCACTGGAGATATATATGCACATATACACATATAAAATACAAATGCACACACATGTATACACATACATATATTTTAATGTGTATGTGTATACACACATCATTCCTGCCCTCATATGTGGAGACAGCCCAGATTGGGTGGTGATGGACCCCTGGGAGCTGAGTTTTGGTTTGGAACTTTCAGGGCTGGTGAGTGGAACCATGGCTGCCCCCTCCTTTCCATCAGCAATGGCAGTACTACTTGGTTATAGTTTCAAAACTGGAAAAGGGTGTGGCGTCTCTGAGGGCTCATGTGGGACAAGCCAATCTCTAAGGTAGGGAATAAACTGTTGCATGGCTGAGACTCCTCCTGCCAATACATTGCGTGAGGCCCTCAGTGATTAGGACACAGGATCTCTGGAGCTGAAAGGGTTCGACCTCCTGGGGCAAGAGCTCTGGTCATCAGAGGAGAAAGAGTTTGGGGGCAGGGCTGCTGTATGGAGTCAAACATGCTCCAAAATGGATTGAAATGGAGACAAAGGAGATGTTTAACATCCTCAAAGTCCAGTTCATGGTAGGTGCTTCATAAATCCATGTAAATTGGTTGACTGATAGATTCAATGTATTTGAAGAGGTATAGATTGATTTCAACCGAAGAGGTGTGGTAGTCAGAGAGGGCTTCCTGGAGACATCACCAGTCAAGCTGAGCAGTGATGGAAGAGAAAGATATCAAGTTGATTCCCAGGAGTATTTCTTGGCATGTTCAAGGATCATAGACTCGGAGCTACTAGAGGATTCAGAGGACATCAGCTCAGCTCCCTCATTTTACAGATCAGGAAACTGGGGTCCTCTGAGAGGCTAACGGGACCACAAACTGTAAGTGTCAGTGTCAATGCTGGAACCTAGGGCTTCTGACTTTAGCCCACTTTGGGTTCTGCCATGATGAGCTAGAGAATGCCAATGAGACAAGGGAACAATAGTGCATTTTGGCAAGACAGTAAAGTGAGCCAAGGGACCTGAGTCACACACAAGAAGGCAGCTTCCTTTGTGCCTCTGCTGGGGTCGCCTAGGATGGAATTGGCTCTTTGTCCTCATCAGACCAGGTTTCGAGTATTGTGTTCGTTTCCAGATACCATAGTTTTAGGCAAGAGCTGGTTGATCAGCTCTTTGGAAGACAGCGTTGAGGACATTTTTATCCTGGTGTGGGTTGAACTCATTAATAATAATTTAATAGCCACCTATCATGTTAGGCATTATGCTAAGTGGTTTACAATTAATATCTCTTTCAATTGATTCTCACAAGAAACCTAAGAAGTAGATGCTGTTGTTATCCCATTTTATAGATGAAGAAACTAAGGCAGATTGAAGGTAAGTGACTTGCTCAGGGTCACACAGTTATAAAGAAATGAAACTGGATTTGGTAAACTTGAGTGCCCCATGGCTACCACTTTATATGACCCTGATGATATGGCCAACTGTAGAATCAAGGAATCTTAGGAATCAAAGAATCTCAAAAATTTCATCTCACAATTATTAGTCATGCCATACTGGGTTACCTCCATGTACCTCAGTAAGCCTCCTCCTTCCCCATTCCTCCCCATTGTTTCAAGCTCTGTCTCTGGGAACAAGCACAGAAAGAATAGTCTCTCTTCTATATGAAAGTTTTCAGAGGCTTGAAGGACTAGTCTAAGGTCAGGCTATTGGTGGGAAAGGCATCAGGGATCACCCTGGCCCTCGGTTCCATTGATTGGCTACCTCTGACTCTCCCTGCACCCATGCCGCAGAAAGTCACCGATTACTGACATCCGGCAGATTTAAATGTGTTTTTGTTCACCTCTTCGGGAATGAAGTCATGGCACAAACAAGGCACACCTCCCTGTCTCATTGCTTAAAATGTGGAGGGCACCACCATTCTTCAGTCTCCCAGGGAGTGAGCCTGGGAGCTATCCCCTCCTCTCTCCTCTTCCCCTCCCCACAATGTCCACTCAGTGGCCAAATCTTGTCTGTATCCAAAACATCTCATGTTCATCTCCTCCACCCAAGTAGCAACAAACTAGTTTAAATCCTCATTATCTCTGCCCCATCTCCTCTAATCCCATCCTCCATTCAGCTGCCAAAATCCTGTTCTGACTAGGTCACTCCCCTACTCAATAAACTCCAAAGGCTCCCTATGATAATTTTCTCCTCAGAAGCTTTGGTCCCTCCATCTTTTCACACTCGAATTCCTCTTTATGATTTATCTTCCCCTATTAGAATGTAAGGGCAGCAGACTCCTGGTCCTGGGATTGGGGAGAGGGAAGAGGGATAACTAACTTCAGGCAGGTTAGGTTTGAGTGAGGCAATGGGAACTGTTGTTACAGAAGGGACCCAGGAGTACCAGTGTAGTAACTACAGGGTCATGTTTGATAGCCAGTGACCAGCTATCACTATTTCCTCATCAAATATGCATTAAACAAATGTTTATTGACTTCGCTGGACTTGACTCCAAGTTTTCAGGTCCCTCACTTTCCCCTGCCTGTATGCCATCCTGCCTAACCCTTCTTCAGGTTATTATGTTAGCCCTGAATTGAAATCCTGTTTTGGAAATTTATTACTTGCATGACCTTAGGCATATCACTTAACCTCTCTCTGTCACAATTTCTTCATCTGTAAGATGAAGTCAGACTAGATGACCTTTCCATCTCTAAATCCAGGAAACTAGAAAGCAAAGTGGATAGTGTGTTGGACCTGGAATCAGGAAGATCTGAGTTCAAATCCAACTTCAGATATTTTCTACCTGAATGACTTCTGTCTGCCTCAGTTTTTCACCTACAAAATAGGTATAGTAATAACTACACCTATCTCAAATTTAATGTGAGGCTCCAAGGAGATAACATTTGTGAAGTGCTTTGCTCACCTTACAATGCCATATAAGGATGATTACTACAATTATTCTCATATGGACAGTGATAAGATTCCTTCTCTGGATGGGACAGGTGCCTTAGGCAGCAGGAGCTTGGGTTTTGCTAGAAGTTGAGAGATGGAATTCTTTGTGAAAATGACCCTGACATCCCTGATGTCTCCCTTCCTTCTGTTACAACAGCCTAGCTCTAAAAATGAATGAGACTGTCAAATGTGGAGCAAAATCTTCAGGTGAGTTACCTGGATGTAGGCTTGAATCATCATACAGCTTATGTTTGCTGGAGCTTGTCCTCTAAAAGTGAGATTTGTGATTAAACGGGACCCCCACCCACCATCCACCTATAATGTTCAACTGGAAAAGGGAAGTCAAGACAAGAGTCTTAAGGGCATTGAGAGCAGAAGTCAGGAGCAAGCTATTTAGTCACCAACCTCAAAGTGAAGCTCTTGGGAGACAATCTCATCATGCTAAAGTTATGAGTAGTTTATTCCTTCATGGTAGGCAAGTCCGCTGAAGATTCTGTACCTCCCTTGCTGTCCATTAAACACGTAGTTTTTTGGGGGAAAGTGCAAAGCCCTTGGTGGTCTGACTATGGCTACATCTGATAACAAGGTTAATTATCTGTGAGAAGGTGGACCCTTCTCAATTTTCATGCCTGAGCAATTTTCACTTCTGCATGCCCATCTTTTTATTATTTTTTGAGTCTTATTCCAGTTTTGTTTGACTCTTTATGACCCCATTTGGGGTTTTCTTGGCAAAGATGCTGGAGTGATTTAACATTTTCTTTTCCAGTTCATTTGATAGATGAAGAAATGGAGGCAAACAGAGTGAAATAATTTGTGTAGGATCATATACCTAGTAAGTATCTAAGGCTGGATTAGAATTCAGGTTTTCCTGACTCCAAACCCAGTCAGTGCTCAATGCATTATGGTACCCCTTAGCTAGGCTCAGAGGGTAGAACCATATATAATTGGTAGAACTTGCCACAAGACAGGTTTAAGTTTGATGTAAGGAAACATCTCATAATCAGAATGGAGTCTGAAGAGGAGGGGATGGATGCCTTGGGAGAGAAGGAGCAGCCCTTCTTGAAGGAACTCCAAAAGCATAGTTGCCACAATGGTCTGAAAGATCTTTGTTTTGGCAGAGCTGACATCATCCCATCGGAAAGAGCTTTCCGATCTGTCTGGAGGAGCTTTTTTGTCTGTTTGGTCCCCAAGGTCTCTCACTAGTCACAGATCCCTTGGTGTTCTGAGATCAGCCTCGCAGAGCTGGTCTCCAACCTATTAGCAAATTTCTGTCAGCTCCTCCTGTTTGATAGGTGAAGATTTTCCATTTTCAAAGACTTTCTGTCCCTGCTCTGGCATCCCAGGAGCCTAATTTATCAGGATATTCTCTTCAATACATTAGTATACATTTAATACCAACCCTTCCTGATCCCCTCAGCAGTACCTCTCCATCGATATTCCCTTGTTTTCATATTGCATAGATTTTACATACAATAAGTGTCTGTCTCCTGGATGGAAAGTAAGGTCTTTGAGGGCAAAACCTTTTCCTGCTTTGGTCTTTATATCCCAACATCTTAGCCAGCATCAGGCTTATTATGTAAATTTGGTGCTTAATAAACATTGGTGGATTGGGTATTTATTGCTTGTCTGCCCAGCAATCCTTCAGGCTATGAGGAAGATAAACAAAATGTAAGACAAAGGTCTTGGCCACAAAAGACCTGCCATACAGTTGATGTGATCTACATCACAAATAATAACAGCTAACTTTTATATGACTCACTACAGGCCAGGCACTGTGCTAAGTGCTTTACACATACTATCTCATCTAATCCTCACAAGAACTCTGGGAGGGAGGTTCTATGATTAACCCCATTTTATAGATGAGGAAACTGAGATAGAGTTTAAGGCATTTGCCCAGGGTCACACAGCTACTAAGTATCTGAGGATAGACATGAAGTCACAAAGTCTTCCTGACTTCACATCTGGTGTTTCATCCAGTGTGCCACCCACCTACCCATTTACTATATCTACCATATGAGAGATGCAAAGCGTACTCTTCCCACAATGAGTGGAAAAGATACAGCATTGGAGGCAGAGGATTTGAATTATACTTCACCACTCTCTGGCTGTGACCTCAGGCAATTCTCATAATCTCTTGTTTCCCTTTTTTCCCTTCACAGAATGGATTCCATGACCTTGAAGTTGATTCTTTTCAAATCTAAATAAATCAATGAGCTCATATAATCTGGAATAGATTCATATCCTTTTTTTTTTGAAGAACTTTGTACCCTTGTGTCAATCTTCCACCTCTCTAGGTCTCCTCTATCAAAAGAGAGGGGTGAATAAGAGAGCATCTAACATCCATTCTAACATAAATCCCATGTTTCTATTCTCTCTCTTGAATGGAAGGAAAATAAGGGGAGAGTTGAGACCATCACACAGCAGTCTGTGGCTAAACTGGGGGAATTAAATAATCAGTAGGTAGAGTGTGGTGGAAAACTATTGTGCCATAGGAAATGAGGAAGGGGATCCCGGGTTCAGAATAACCTGGGAAGACTCATCCACACTGATGCTGAATGAAGTGACAAGAAACAGGAGAACATTGACACGATGACAAGATTGTAAAAATGAATAATTCTCAAACACTTAAGAACCATGATCAGCGCAGTGATCTGTCATGTTCTGCAGGGCCAGTGGTGACAATGGTGCCCACGCTCCGATAGAGGGGATGGACCAGATACATAGAAGGAGGAACACATGGCCAGTGCGGCAATGGGTTTTGCTTGTTTTTTTTTTCTTTTGGAGAGAGAATGGAGAGGAGGGAGAAAAAGAAAACAAAGCCTGTTAACTGAAAAAAAATGAAAGAGATGGGGGAAATTCACAGTCTCAGGATCCAGAAGGCCATGTGCCTTTGCTCCTCACATGCGCATACTGGTCATGGCTCATTGCTTTAATGTCTTTTAATGTCTATCTTGGAATTGCTATGAGGAATATGAAGCAAAATTCATTTGGAAACCAAATTCTAAAAGTTCCTTCAAAGACACAGGAAGATCCAACTGACTAGAAGGCTAAAGGAGCTTCTTGCCCTTTGCTTTTTATGGTTAATTGAGATGAACCAGGAAGCCCTTGTAGTTTTCCTCTTTGGTGTTGACAGTCTTTCCAAATCTGGGGCCACTTTTTGCCCCAGAAAGGACCTTGGAGAGAGCAGCCTACAGTGTCTTTCACTGGCACCTGAGGATCTTAGAGGGACATCCCAGGATCATTACCCTGAGCCTCAGTGAACCTTGCTGAGAAGAGGGGGATGGGCAGGAGTCTGGCCAGACCCTCGGACGTACCTTGGAGATTGGCAGGTTTGTTTTGCTTGACTTTTTTGGTGACATCTCGGATATCATCTCTTCTGGTGATTGGCTTCTTTCTTCTGAACGCTATGGGCAGAGGAAGAAATGGGCAGGTTATTTTGAGGGATACATGATTTAGGTTTTGCCCTCTTTCTATTTAAGGAACAGTTGCTTCTACTCGATGATGATTTCCAGCTCTGAAACTTAGGGGAATTTCTCAATATCTGACTCAAACATTTCCTACACTTTACTAGGGAGGCTCCCACAGGTTTCTTGTTATTATTCTATTTGGCGGAGGGGGGAGGAAAGGCCTATCAATTTACTGGATTGGTTAAAAAAATTCCCTCTACCAAAGTTAGTATTTTATACACATATAAATAAGTAAATACATATACACATGGGTATATACAAAAGCATGTACATTTATACATACATATATATCACATGTATACATAAGTTTGATATATACTCCCATGGAGGTGTTTATAGATATATATGTAGACATGTGTATACCTTATCAGACATGTGTAATCATATATTTGTATATATACATGTCTACATGCATATGTGTGTACCTACATACATAATAAACATGCATAGAATACATGCATGCGGCGAGGTGGTAAAGTGGATAGAGTGCCAGTGTAGGGGATAAAGTAGCCAGTTCACACTCTCGTTCTGCACAGTCAATGGTTTCTGTTCCACCTGTTTGACATACAAATCCCAATACAGCCTGATTCCACCCCATCTTTTCAGTCTTCCTATCCAGGGGTATGCTGAAGTCAAGTTAAATCTCTTTGTGAGAAAGCCCACTGTTAAGCTTTCAATGCAAGCATTTACACCTTAGAAAGTGGCAAAAGCTACAAACAGCACTTGACTTATTGCTTTATTGATTGGTTAGACTCAAGAAAAGTGAAGGAGATTGTTAATAATGCAGATTAAATTTAAAAACATGTTCTGTGCCCTTTCCCCTAGAAAGTCAGTTGTTAAACACTTGCTAGTGCCATTTACTCCACAGTGCAGTCAAACTGGCCTTGCTTTATTTTTCACACATAACACTACGTACATTTCCCATTTACATTTCCCCTGAGGAGAAATCCCATTGCAGGCTGACTGTGGGGCTGCCATGAGTTTCAAGAGAAGCTCCCCCAAGTTTTGCTTTTTCCTGGGCCAACTTGTTCCTTTTCTTAAGAGCTAAGTGGTCCCCTAAGAATCTGGAAAGTTCAACAGGGCAGTTTGCCACTCTCCAGGGGTGCCCCTTTTTCATTCAAGAGCTGACTGAGGCACCCTAGGAGAATATGGCCCCTCCAAATGACCCTCTTGGGACCTAACCAACATTCTCTGTATACTATGGGAGCACCCACTATAGCTGCTGGGGGCAGGGACGGGGCAGGGAGAGGGAGCAAATGATTCATTTATGGACTTGGCTGGTGAGCAGCTGCTTTCTTAGCACTCCATCTAGTGATCAACTATGGGAAATATGTCCTTAGAAAAAGCTGGAGAAATAAATGATACATATACTGGGACTGAGTTTAACACTCAACCGAAATATATTTGAACGTACGTGTGTGTGCGTGTGTGTGCGTGTGTGTGTGTGTGTGTGTGTGTGTGTGAGCATGTAAGAGAGAGGGAGAAGGAGAGACAGAGACAGAGACAGAAAGGCAGAGAGAAACAGAGACAGAGAGAGAGTGCCTGACTGGCAGTCAGGAAGATGAGTAGAAATCCTGCCTCAGACACCAGCCTGTGAATCTGGCTCAGCCTCTCTTAATCTCATTTCCTTATTTGAAAAGCAGAGGTAAAGATAATATTTATTACAGGGTTGTTGTCGTGATCAAAGAAGAAAATCAATATAAAGTATCTTGCAAACGTTAAAGCACTATAAAGAGGCTACTTGTCTACTTTTAGTATGTTTATAATATATATTCATCAGGCATGTCAAGAGGTGAGAGGCAGCTTGGCATTTTGCTAAGAAAACAATAAAATGTGATAAGTCAATCACAGCTTAAACATTTAAGTAAGCCCTGGATAGTATCAATAGTCCAAGCTATGAACCAGAAGTTGAGGAAGAACATGAGAAGGAAGAAGGGATTTTCTCTTCTCTTATTTCTTCTCCTCCCAAATTTGAAGGAAAGTTACTCAAACAGTAAGATACTGCATCCATTGGAAAACAAGACACACATTTCTGACAGACACAGACACAAAGAGGTGGTAACTCAAGACTTGGCAATTGATTGGATGTGGGGACTGACGGACAGTAAAGAGATGAGCATAACTCTTAGACTGAAAACCTGGAGGGCTTGCACATGGCTGGTATTTTCAAGAGAAATAATAGAGTTAGGAGAAGGAATTACTTAAGAGAAAAGAAAATGAATCAAGTTCTGGACAGGATGATGATGAGATGCTCATTTAATTGGGACATTTAATTGGGAATGCTCAGCACACAGTTAAAGAGTTCAGAAAAGAGTTGAGGGTGAGATACATAATCTGGGAATTGTCCTACCAACAGAGAGAAAAGGAGAGGGTCCAGGGTAGAATTGTGTAGTTAAGTGAGATGGGGCCAACTGAAACTGGCTTGTGAGAATTGATCGTTAAATTTTCATTGTGAGCATTTACACCTTAGAAATTAGCAAACACTGCAGATCAAGGCTTGATTTATTGTTTTATTGATTGTCTAGATTTAAGGGAGTGATGGAGAAAATGTTAATAATAGTGACTAATGTCATATAAACATTTTTGTGGGGAGACCCAGTTGTTAAAATATTTACTAGCACACCTCTGTCTGTGCTGCACCCAGATACTGAGATATGGATGATGGCCTTTTAAAGGAATGGAGTTTTATAAATTTTACTGGTAAGATAAGAATCATTGCAAAGCAACATCAGCAAATCTCTCTCCCTGAGAGGGAGAGAAGGAGGGATGTGGTCAGAGGTTATACATTCTGCAGAGAGATAAAAGAAGATGAGGACTGAGAAAAGGCCATTTGATTTATCAATCAAGGAGTCATCCTTGACCTTGGAGAGAGCAATCTTAGTTGGGTGTTGGACATAGAAGCCAATTTATAAGCTCTTAGGCAATAAATAAATAAATAAATGCCCAAAGGATATGAACTAGCACTTCCAAAAGGAGAAAACAAATTAATAACCACCTGAAAATGGCTCAGCATCTCTATTAATCAACTAAATGCAAATTAAAATAACACCCAATCACTGCCTTACTGCCCATCATATGGACAAGCACATTTAAAGTAATAAAATGCAATGCTGGCAGGGCTGTGAGGAAACAGGTGCATTCATTCATGAACTGTGGAACTGTGCTTTGGTATGATACTTTTGGAAAGTAATACAGTAGCAGAAATGAGTTACAAAACTTCATGAAGAAGGATTCTGTGTGAATAGAAGACTGTTTCAAATATATTGTTTTAAAAAAAGATGAGGAGCTAACTATACAAAAATCATCACAATGGAACAACCCCAGAATTATTCCATATGATTAGTGATTGGGAGAAGTGACTGAATTAATAGTGATATATCCTTATAATAAATGTCATTGAACCATAATAACTTCTAAAAATGAAAAAATACAAATATGGGATTGACATATGTGAAATGATAGAATTTCAAGAGAACGGTATCAATGTAGAACAAAATATACACACTAACTACCACTATGTTAAAATAACAAAAAAAGGACAAAAATAATAGAAAAATCAGCCTCAGAGTCAGGAAGACCTGAGTTCAAGTTCCACCCATGAAGCCTACAAGCTGTGTGACCTGAGGCAAATCATTTAACCTCCCATTACCCAAAAGAAAATGACAGTTTGCTGATGAAGGGAATATTTTTATTGAGAGTTCTCTAACTTTTCTCTCCCAATTCCCCTCAAAATCATAGATTTTGTCCCACCCAAATAAAAACAGCAATAAAATCTGAGAAAAGGTACAAAGACATTGCAAAAGATCCAGAAGCCAACAAGACTTTGGTTATTTATGTTAAAGGCAACAGAAATTTAAAAATATATAGATATATAAAAAAATATTGTCATGGATAAGGCAATAGATTTGGAATCAAATAAATCTAGGCTCAAATCCCACCTGTGGAATGGGCCATCTGTGTTGGTAAATTATTCAACTAGTCTGCACCTCTTTTTACTCATCTGCAAAATAAAAGATGTTCAGGTCTTTTCCTTGTCTAGGTCAATGATCCTATCATTTTGTTTGGTGTTCATGATTTATATATAATTTCATTTTTATGTTTTGTATTTCAAAGTTTTTGTCAATGGTGATCAAGTTTATATTTAAAAACAATACTCAGAAGGCTGATTCCAGTAGAAGCTTATTTTGAGTCACAGATAAATGCCTTAGGAATCTATGGTGTACGCTTGCCAGACCCTCTCTGTTTCCTCCCTGAGACTTTTCTTTTCCATGAAACATCAGTGGGAGTTGAGGTCTGGGTAAAAGTAGACATCAGGCACAAGACCCCTTCCAATTGCCTAGTGTCTCTATGACCTTAATTAAAAGAAAACAAACCAACCCCAGTGTGGGGGAGGCAGGAACACCCAAATATCCACCAAGTCTAGAAATTGCTTTGTGCATAAAAGTTTTACAAGTTGGGGGAGTGTGGGACTATAAGTCATGCCAAGAACTGGCCATTATCCCTGGGGAAACTTGACAATTTGCAGGTGGAGTGGGACATGACATGTGATGTTTGTTATTCAATATTCAGTGTGGTCTGCATGAAACCCACCAGTCTTGGACTTGGAATTTGATTTTCATTCACTTTTTGGGAAAAAGTTTCCTGAATTCCATCACAGTTTAAAAGTCATCTATGAATTTGATAATCTAAGTGAAATGGATGAATATTTTAAAAATATAAATTGCCCAGATTAACAGAAGAGGAAGTAAAATACTTAAATAACCCCATCTCAGAAAAAGAAATTGAACAACTCATCAATGAACTCCCTAGGAAAAAATCTCCAGGGCTAGATGAATTTAAAAGTAAATTCTAACAAACATTTAAAGAACAGTTAATTCCTATAACACACAGACTATTTGGGTAAATTGGCGAAGGACTCCTACCAAATTGTTTTTATGATAAAAATATGGTTCTGATACCTAAACCAGGAAGAGCCAAAACATAGAAAGAAAATTATAGACCAATTTCCCTAATGAATATAGATACAAAAATTTTAAATAAGATATTAGCAAAAAAATCACAGCAACTTATCATGGGAATAAAACATTATGATCAAGTAGGATTTATACCAGGAATGCAGGACTGGTTCAATATTAGGAAAATTACCAGCATTATTGATCATATCACAACAAAACCAACAGAAATCATATGATCATCTCAATAGATGCAGAAAAAGCTTTTGACAAACTGCAAGACCCATTCCTCTTGAAAACCCTGGAGAGCATAGGAATAAATGGAGTCTTCCTTAAAATAATAAGCAGTATCTACCTAAAACCACCAGCAAGCATTATAGGTAATGGGGACAAGCTAGATGCATTTCCAATAAGACTGGGGTGAAATAAAGATGTCCATTATCACCACTGTTATTCAATATGGTACTAGAAATGTTAACTCAAGCAATAAGAGAAAAAAAAGAAATGGAAGAAATTAGATTAGGCAAAGAAGAAACTAAGTTATCATTCATTACAGATGATATGATGATATAGATAGAGAACAGAGTACTCTCTGTTCTATACTAGAGAACAGAGTAAAAAACTACTTGAAATAATAAACAACTTTGGCAAAGTTGCAGGGTACAAAATAAGCCCACATAAATTATCTGCATTTCTATATATGACTAACAAAGCCCAAAAGCAAGAGATAGAAAGAGAAATCCTATTTAAAGTTATGGTAGACACTATGAAATATTTGGGAGTCTACTTGCTAAAACAAGGCCAGGGACTATATGAACACAATTACAAAACATTTTTCACACAAATAAGGTCAGATCTAAGTAACAGGAAAAACATCAGTTGCTTGTGGCTAGGCCAAGCTAATACAATAAAAACAACAATTCTACCTAAATTAATTTACTTATTCAGTGCCATTCCAATCAAACTACTAGAAAAATATTTTGTAGAGCTAGAAAAAATAATATCGAACTTCATCTGGAAGAACAAAATGTCCAGAATATCAAGGAAATTATTGAAAAGAAATGCTAAGGAAGGTGACCCATTTAAAAAACATAAAATTCAATAAAAAAAACCCTTCTATTTCTGGCATTCCCTTGATCTACTAGAGATCTTGTAAAAAAAAAGAAAATGAGGTAAAAGTTTGCCATGGCCTGTGTTTGAGGAAGCCATGACTTTCTGCAACCACTGCTTTCTTTTTCAGGAACTCTCTAAAAGCTAGGTCACTTGAGCTAAAAAGCTCGATGGAGGGCCAAGGGCTCTGAGAGGCAGAAATACCCAGAAAGAGAAATTCAGACATGGAATGGAGATCCTGCTTCAATTTGTCCAGGGGTTTGTATTCTGCCCCTGACAATTTCTAGATGCTTGATGATAGGCAAGTGACTTAACTTCCTAGACTCAGTTTTGACATCTGGAAATAAGAATAATTAATTAATTGTTATTATATAATTAGGCATTATGTAGATTACCAGTCTACCATTCCAATCTGGTCTCAGACACCTAATGGCTGTGTGACCCTGGGCAAGTCAATGAACTTCCTAGGCTTAGTTCCCACATCTGTAAAATGTGCAGCTAGGCGGCACAGTGGATAGAGTGCCAGGCCTGGAACCAGGAAGACTCATCTTCCTGAGTTCAAATCTGGCCTCAGACACTTCCTAGTTGTGTGACCCTGGGTAACTCACTTTACGCTGCTTGCCTCAGTTTCCTCAAATGAAGATAACAATAGCCCTTACATCAAACATTGTTGTGAGAATCAAATGATATAACAAGTGAGTAGTGCTCTGCAAACCTTTATGGGCTCTCTAAATGCTAGCTTTTCCAGCTATAAATCTGTGGTCCTATGAATTTGGCTTCAGTTAGGTCATCCTTGCTCGCTGTGTTGGCCCTTCCTTTTCATTTCTCAACTGTTAAGTATCTTGGGTTTTGAAATTCTAGAGTCTACAATTACTATGCATTGAAGTCAGTTCAGGAAGCAGACCGAGAGAGAGTAAAGGAATTTTAATTTTTGCTTTCTTATCCTTTCATCCTATTCTGTTTCTCTGAAGAGCTGTTCAAAGATCAAATCTCTTTTATCTGGCTTGGGAGATTGGGTAGAAACTGGAGAACTAAGATGATGGAACTAAAATCGCCATGAGTAGGACATCTTTAGGTCATGCTGGCTTCTCCAACAAAGCAAGGCATGGGAGGAAAGCCAATTTTCCTAATGCAATTTTGGTCATCCAAAACCAATCCAAAACAAGACAAAACCCTCACATACATTTAAACAATGAAAAACCAAAATGAATGAGTGGTTTGCATCTATTTCCAAAGAACAGGAAGGAGATAAAGGTCAGAATGACTCCTGATTTGTTTGTTTGAAGAATGTGCTTGCCACACTCCTCAAATCCCTACCAAATTAAAGTCCAGCCCTAGAAGAGTTTTCCCTTAGGACCCAACACTCTGCTACCTACACGTTAGCCTCTCAATACTCTTTCTTGCCGTTTATGTGTTCGGTCCCATCCAACTTTTTGTGATCCCATGGACTTGTCCATGAAGTTTTCTTGGCAAAATACTGAAGTGGTTTGCCATTTCCTTCTCCAGAATGTCCCCATTTTACAGATGAAGAACTGAGGCAAACAGCAGTTAAATGACTTGTCCAGGGCTACACAAGTAGGAAGTGTCTGAGACCAGATTTCAACTCATGAAGATGAGTATTTCTAACTCCAGGCCTGGCACCCAATGTGCTGAGCCTTCCAGTTGCCCCCCAGTCAGTGGATACTTCCTTTGTTTTCAGTACTTTGCTACTTAACAACAACAACAACAGTACTTCTTGAGTTTTAAAAAAAAAATCATTTATTTTCTTGGGGGCCTCTGGGTCAAAGAGCATCATTTTAGTAGTTTTCTTAGCAAAATTCCAAACCTCTTTTCAAACTTTATATGTTTTAGAAAGATTTTCTGTAAATGTTGAAAGAGTGTAGGGTTTTCTGAGCAATGCTAAGTTCACCAGAAAATTCTCTTGACCAGAGTCCCGTGTATCCCCTTGGCATTCCAGTGTACCAAGGCTTTCCCTTGAGTCAAACCTGACTCTTGTTTGAGAAGCTATTTTGTTCTTCTATTTACAACACTAACTCCTTCTACTGAACCTCTGGTCCTTGACAGATAATTTCATAAGTGATTACCTTCATGGCATGACTCAAATATACTGAGATATTTTGAGATAGAGAAAAGATAATGAAATAAAAGTTCTTATTGGGAAAGAGAAAAATGTCTGAAACTGAAGAGAAAAGGAGGTCTCAAATGAATCAAGTGATTAAGCTGTAGGAAAGGGGCCAACAAGCATTGATATAATGAACTAGGTTCTAAATATGATTCTAATGGTGAAATAGATTATGGGATCATAGATTTAGAGCTGGAAGGAACCTTAGAAGCAATTGAGTAATACCATCATTTCACAGACACCGAGAGGGTCATACAGAGTTACATAGCTCTTCAACATTTGAGGTAGGATTTGAAATCAGGTCTTCCTCACTCAACGCCCAGGACTTTATCCACCTGGTCACATCATCAGAAATCATCAGGACAATAGATTTAAAGACAAATAAGACTTTAAAATTATGGTTAAGGATGCATTTTAATAATCAATTACAAATATTTATTTATTGATTGATTGTTTTGTAAAACGTTATTAAAAATAGTGAACATCTTCAAAGGCAATAGCCAAATGCCAATCCATTGTGATAAATGAAGTGGAGACAAGAATAATTGAAATTTCTGCAGAGAATGCCATTTCATAGCCATTGGCATCCAATGTCTCCTTTGACCAGAATAGCTAATACCTAACCCTACCCTCTCTCCATGTCCATTAAGTTTTCTTTCCCCCACATGCTCTAATTTAAAAAGTTTTGATTAAGCACTTCATATGAGTGAACCACTGGGTTGGGTTCTGAATATATAGAGAAAATATGGAAAATAGTCCCTGTACTTCAGAAGCCTGACTTCTGCTGAAGAGTTTGAATCAAGTCGGATGGTCCTTCTGATCGGCACATTGAGTTGGTGCTTAATCAATACCAAGTGAATGAATGAATTCATGACTGAAAAATGATTGTCTCCGAGGGATGAAGCATAACTATGAGTAATGCAGGTTTAAAGTCCAGGCTAGTCAGGCAACCAAAAGCAATTTTTTAGAAAGGGTAAACCAGGCATCACACAATACATCAATAACAACAGGACTGGAAATAAAATGGCAGCCACTTGGTAAACAAGTGGTGAGGATGGGAATGGAGATGGAGTTATGTTTTCATCGATGAGGGAGCTCCCAGGTTGGGAAACCCCTCTACCAACAGACATAGGCACTGCTTCTCTACCTATATGGTCTTCAGAGAGTCACTTAGAATGCCTGGGATGACTAAGTTGTTATGTGACAGAAACAGAATTCAGGTCTTTTTGCCTCTAAGGTTAGCTTTTCCTCCACTCAGTTACAAGGCTTTTCCCATAAATATCTTGTTTTAAAGACAGGAATAGGGATGGATTTCCTTCATAAAGGAAATTCCCTTGACAAAGTTGGTGACCTTTCCTGTAATTTATGATCTTAAAACAGTTGCCTAGAGAAAGTACTGAGAGATTGGATGTCTTGTCCAGGGTCACCCAACCATTATGTGACAGACAATGACACATTGTCATATCATTTTATCCTACCAACCCTTCATATTTAGCTAGTATTTCATTCTTTCCACCATTTGTCGATGACGTTGTCATGTCACGGGTGGAATGAAATACTAACTGTGCTTGGCAATCAGCCTTGCTTTGATCTTGAGTGATTCAGATGGCATGGAATTTCAGAGTTAGGAGAGACCTTAAAGAAACCAGTCTTTTTATTTAATGCTTACTGTTTTCTTAAAAGTTTTATTGATAGCTTTTGGTTTTTCATCAGTTGATTCTGAATATGTTGTGCTATTCTCTTCTCTCCCCTCCATCTATTTCAGTAAATCTTCCCATATAACAGAGGGAGAAGAAAAAACTCATGTGAACCTGTGGACATAGCCGCCCCTCCCACACACACACATCCAAAGTTCTGTGCGCATGATCCCCCCTGCTCAGAGGAAGGCGGGAGATGTGCCTGCTCATCTCTCTCCCTGTGTCTTCAGACTGGGCTATACAATCCCCCAGAGTTTCTCTTCATGTTAGCATTCTTTCTATTTACATACCTGTAGCTATCACAGATATTGTTGTTCTTTTCTGATCATTTCACTTTACATAATTTTTAATGTCTTTCTGGGTTTCACTGAATTATTCACATCTATGACTACTTAGGTACAATAATATTTTATTGTTCAATCATGTCCAAATCGTGTCACAAAGACTCATTTGGAGTTTTCTTGGCAAAGATACTGGAGTGGTTTGACATTTCCTTTTCTAGTTCGTTTTACAGATGAGGAAATCGAGGTAAACAGGGTCAAGTGAATTGCCCAGGGTCACACAGTTAGTAAGTGCCTAGCTGCACTGGATAATATTTTGTTAAGTAATATATAAGGACTTTATTTGCCACCATTGGTTTCAGCCCTTCATTTTAAAGAGAAGAAAATAGACCCAGAGTGGTAACAATTTATCTTCTCAAATAAGCAATAATTTTTTTAAAGACAGCAACTGTGTCTCATCTTTTCTCTGGGAACCATAGGATAGAGCGAATATGATTTTGTTCCTGTTCAGTCCCGGATACCGGAGATTCTGGGATGTCTGTGTCTCTGCTAAGGACCACTGTGGCAGCACTCCCGATTCAGGCAGAGGTCAGTTCCCTGTCCTGGGGATAGTGAGAGGGATGGAGCCTGGACCTTGATTCTGCTGATAGGGGAAGATTCCAGATGATGAGGTTGCCTCTACCAATGAAGGCTGGTAACTTTTTCATAAGCTATAGATGCAGAGAACTGCCCAGAGCACTGGGATGTTAAGTAATCTGTGCAGGGTTCCACAGCCCCGTACATGGGAAAGGCTGTCTCGGACCTAGGTCTTCCTGGCTCTGAAACTCTCTATCTACACTACCTCTCTACGGCTCCTATCCAACTGCCTAGGGTCACAGTCGCCCTGACGTTGTACCTGCCATGTCCAGCTGTTGTTCTCCATTAGATCAAAGGTTACCAATAGGATTAAACATGAGTAGGGGGATGGGGTTTCAGTTTGTTAACACAAAAATCCTCCTTTGGATGGCCCTGTTTAGAAATGGCCATTGTTGACAAAATCAAAAAGCTCCTCTCTGGTAATGAAGAAAGTTAACAAAGAGCAAACCAGAGAGGGGGTGGTTTGGGATTCCCAGGTGACAAGCAGGTGAAGCCCCTATGACTCTCTCTGAGAGTGAGGACTGTCTTGCTTTTTATTTCTGTCCCCAGCATCTGGCACATCACAATAAAATAATTAGCGATGGATTGACTTCAACTGCATTATGGGGTAAATTGGTACTCAGTATTATCACTGTTATATATTTAGAGCTGGGAGGGAGGTCACAGGAGGGTCTGGGAGGGAGAGAGCTGCAGGGATGAGGAGATCCTGAGGGTGGTGACTCTGAGTGCAGCGAGGTGGGGCTCACGTCATGTGGCTGTATGGGATGGTGGAGACAGGAGGTGCAAGGTGCAAGACTGATGGTCTTCACAGAAGTGTGTCCTCTTTTGAGGGGAAAAAGCCTCCCTACTTCTCAAGGCTGGTGTCCTGGTTGCCCTGTGCTGATTACAAATCTGAGTCTAAGAAGAGGAGGGCTGTGATTTATCTATATAATACATGTGTGTGTGTATACACATACCCACATATACATATAGGCATACACCATACATATGCACACACATGTTTATATATGTGTATCTATCTATCATCTATCTAATCTCACTCCACAAAATGGGAAGGGTTTTCCTTTATTTCAGCTGACTGTGATGCCCTAAGATAATATAGTCCCCCTCAAAACCTACCTGTCAAGGACAATGGGCAAATATTACCATTCTATATCTTGACTTATAGGAAGCGAAAAGTTGGCTATATTTGGAGTATATCAAGTATATACTGGGGTACCTGCCCTGTTTGGCACAGTACGTTGTTTTAAAGTGTTAAAAATTTTAAGGCTACACACAAAGAGGCCAGTTGTGTTCTCCCAAGACAAGAGAGTCATGGGGTTACTCAACCACCCCCTAAGTCTAGCTATGTAACAAAGCAACTGGTATTGCAGTGGAAAGAGCACTGGACAAATCAGGAAGACCTGAGTTCCAGTCTGAATTCATGTTCTTACTAGCTGGGTGACCCTGGCCGAGTCACTTAACTTCTACCTGCTTCAGTTTCCTCACCTGTGAAATGGGGATAGTAATTGTACCTACATATCCGGGAGTTTTTGGGCGGATTAAATTGCAATAATATTTGTAAAGTACTTTGCAAACTTAAAAGCGCTCTGTAAATGCTGACGGTAATCTTTATAATTGCTCACATAAGAATTGTAAAGTTAACAAAGGTTAATTTAATATTTCACAACACTTCAATGAAATGTGTAATGTAAGAGCCATTATCGCATTTGGTGGGCATGGTTTGAACTCATGATTTCATTGGTGTAGTGACCTCCTGGAATGGAAATTTCCTCTACCAATACAGATTGGCAACTATCCATAGCTTTTCATTTTAGAGAGATGCCTAGGACACTGGCAGGTAAAGTAATTTGCTCATAGTCACGCAGTTGGTTTGTGTAAACAAAGGGAAGATTTGACTCAGGTCTTACCAACTCCAGGCCTGACTATTTACCAGCTATTGTGAGAAGGACATTAGGTTTGGGGGTCAGAGGACTTGGGTTCAACTCTGACCTCCAAGACTTAATATGTGCATGATGGGTATGACACTTAAACAAGTCATATGATATCCTGGGCCTCAGTTTCCTTATCTGTAAAAGAAAGCCATTAGAACTAGACAGACCATGAGATAGCTTCTAGTTCTTGAACCATGTGGTCTTTCTATGCCACCCTGTCTGTACCCATTTTACAAATGAGGAAACTAAGATAGCTCAAAGACTTCAAATGACCTGTTCAGGGTCATACAGCTAATGTATCAGTGTTGAGATTTGAATTCAAGTCTTGACTATAGAAAAATGAATCAGATTTTGGAAACAGGAAAAAAACCAGCTCTCAATAAGGTCATATAGAAAGACATTAGCACAAGCAGGTAAGTAATTTTGTTCAATTGAAACTTGGTGTGGACTGAGTCACACTTTTCCTAATCTTGTTCAGAAACCCAAGAACACAGATGCATCCCTAGGAAAGGATTAAAGGTCACCTAGAGAAGTATCTAACTTCCTAAGTGACATCCTTCAAATTCCTGCTTCTCCTTTCAGGTGAATGAGCAGTCCAAAGGTGCCTCAAAAGTCTACGGGACAGACTGAAAAACGTAATTGTGACTGTAGGAGGCAGTGTGTCATAGAGATGAGAAAGTGGGCGGTGGAATCAGGAAGACTTGGATTCTGTTCTCATTCCCGATAGATCCTGACTGTATGAACCTAGGTAATTCACTTGCCCTTTTAGCATGCCAGGTAATCCTCTAAGAATTTAGCTCATCTGCCTTGGTACAAAGTACTTCCTCACTGGAAGTTCCCCATACCAATTAAATCATAGGTCTAGGGGTTTTAAAAATTATATTAGAATGTTTGGAGAATCTCCAAATTGGAAGGGATCTTGGAGACCAAACCCTATCTGAAAAAAAAAAATCTCTGCTGTGACCTCCCGGACAGGTGGGTATATCTTGTGCATATTTGTTTCAAGAGCTACTATGCTTCTCGCTCTCTCCCTCTCTCCCTCCTCCTCTTCCTCTTCCTTTTCTCTCTCTCTCTCTCTCTCTCTCTCTCTCTCTCTCTCTCTCTCTCTCTCTCTCTCTCTCTCTCTCTCCTTTCTTTCTGTCTTTATTTCTTCAACAAGGGTAGAATAGAAGAACAATTTTAAAATGTTAATTGAAAATAAGCTTTTAAAAAGCAGTATTCACCTCAGGTGAGGCTGTCTGGGGACTCCCTTCAGAGTTTGAGATGTTTCTAATCATCAGAAAGCTTTTGCATGAAGCTTGAATTCACATCTTTGTAACCTCCACAAGCACTGAATACATGGCCTAAGAATGTCACCTCATTCAGAAATGGGATAAAACAATCATTCAGCCTCCACTACTCCATAATTTGTGATAATTTGTTCAGGCTGATCAGAAGATATCGTTGTAATTAACTAAGACAAAGGTCAAGTGACTTGCCCAACATCTCATATGTAGGAAGCAACAGAGGCAAAACTTGAGACTGTCTTCTTACTCAATGAGCTTTCCCAGTCTGCCATGCTGTCTCCTCAAGGCAACATTCCCTTTACTCCTTTGAAAGAGTTAAGACTCCCCATTTTGCTTCCCAGGATTCTGAGGCACAGATGTCCTTGCAGAGGTGCCCTCCTTGACCACCAGTCCTTGCTCCATCTCTGTCAGCCCCACTTTTCTGGGGTTCCTATCCCAATCTTCCCTACCCTTCCACTATGCCTGGTTATTAACAGCCTTCTTTCCATATTAGACTTGTTGCCTCCTCCTGGATATTATTCTGCCTATATTTTGTACGAGGGGCCATTGAGGGTGTGTGAAGTGGATAGAGACCAACTTTGGAGTTAGGGGAACCTGAGTTCAAATCTGTTCTCAAACACTTAATATCTGTGTAAATCACTTCACCCTCTTTGCCTCAGTTTCCTCATCTGTAAAATGAACAAGAGAAGGAAATGGCAGACCACTCCAATGTCTCTGGCAAGAAGTTCCCAATGGGGTCATGAAGAGTTAGATGCAACTAATCCACAAAACAACAACACAAATATTGTACTACTTTGTCAGTTTACATATTGTCCCCACTTGCCTCTTAGAATGTAAGATAATGGAGTAGTAACTTTGCTTGATTGTCCCTTTTATGAGTTTCATTTTTCTTTATATCCAATGGGGTGGGGGTGGGAGTGGAAGAATCATTGCTGCTAATTAAAAAATAAAATTATGTTTAAACAACAAAGAGAATATAAGCCCCTTGCAGGCAGGTGCTACCTTGTTGTCTATGGTCTAGTGAGCACTTGATAAATGCTTGTGGTTTTCCAGTTGGATGCTCCCTCTTCCTACCTCATTGCATATCTTGGTCTTAGCAGACAGACGATCTTGGTGAGCTATCTCTTTAACTTGGAGAGTTGTCTTCTTGGCCAAAGAATCCCCCTGACCAACCTGGTACTGCAGGACTCTGGCCCCTGAAGGGTGGTGTGGACAAAGCTATCCCTCACGGGTGGGTCTCGAATGACTTGTTTGCTCAGAAGGTTCTCCCCACTCTGCATTTGCCAGCATGGTCTAAGGTCCCCTCCACCACCTCAAGACAGTGGAAGAGACCTCTGTCACTGACAGATTCCTAACCAAAGAGGCTGAGGAGGATCCCTCTTTGTATACTAGTAGACTCAGGCTGACTTCCAAGCCTTACTGTAACCTGCCTACCCTGAGCATGTCCCTGACCCCTACAGGTAGGAGAACACGTGACCTCCTAGTAGCCATGTGCAAGCTACACTGACTCAGCCTGCTCTGAGAACTGGGATTGTTCTACCAACATCTCTGGAAAGGGTGTGTCAGTGCACTGACCCACCTCCCAGAGAAGTCTCAGGACAAAACAGCACCCCTTGGCTTGCATGATTTCCACTTTATCTCTCTTTTTGATTGGAATCCCTGACATTAGTGCAGTGCCTAGCCAGAAGAAGGGTTAACAGATTCTGCACAGCTTCTTCCTCTCACATTATCGGGGTGAGCCTCAAATGAGATAATATATACAGCACTTGGCCAGCCTCAGGTCCCTACATGCCACAGATACTGTCGTTTGGGGTAGGCTGAAAGGAAGCTCCCTTGGGACTCTTAGTGACCGTACTTCCTCTAGCAGTGCAGATTGCTACCTGCTTTGTACCTCATGGTCTCGGGTAGCTACGTGGTCTAGCTTGATGGACTTGGAGTCAAGAAGACCTAAGTTCAAACCCAGTTTCAGACATTTATTAACTATGTGACCCTTGGCAAGTCACTTCACCCTGTTTTCCTCAGTTTCCTCATCTGTAAAATGAACTGGAGAAGGAACTGACAAAAACACTCTAGTATCTCTGCTAAGAAAACCCCAAATGGGGTCACAATAAGTCAGACACTACTGAAAAACCACTGAACAACAGCATCAACTCACCATTTTAACAAACAACTATTTCTAGGACAGCTGCTACAGCCCCATTCCTGGCATACTCTCTCTGTTTAGGAAACAAAGATGGTAAAGCAAGGTCCCTGACAAATGTGGACTTGAATTCAAATTCTACTATTCTCACTTACTACCTATATCTCACCTTGGACAAAATCGCCTTGTTTCTCTGACCCTGTCATTTCCTTACCTAGGACATGAGGGGACTGCCTCAGACAGCTGACCTCTCCTGACGCTGCCTTTCAGCTCTAGATCTGCTCCCCTGGGAGCCTACTGAGGAGCAGGAGAATGTCTGATCACACAGTAAACTCTGTTTTCTAACTGCCCTAGCACCACTGAGGTCACCATCTCCCTTCCACCCACCCAGACTCACCACCAGGTGTCACCCTTGACTTTCTATCCCCCAACCCCCCAAATTAATTGCCAAGTCCCATAGATTCTATTTTTTGACTCTTTTTGTAATTCCCTCGCACATACCTCCTTCTCTGCTCTGACACTCTGTTCCAACTCAAACTGTTTCGACAGTCTGCAGCGGGGGGACTCCTTACCTCAAGTATCCCCCTCCCCCCCCTCCCCCCCACTGCGAGTCTTGCCCTCTAATCAGATGCCAAGGTGAAACTCCAAGCACAGGTCTACTGTCACCCCTCCCTCCAGGGCCTCTCTATGATGTCAAGGTTCACACAGAAATTCCCCTGTTAAGCTCTGAAAGTCCTTCATTTCTAGGCTAATTCCTCCTCACTCAGACTTCTTACATCTTCCTCCTTTCCTGAGTTTTCTATGATCCAGTGACATGACATCTTCTCCCAAGACTGGCCAATTTCAGGACCATCTGCTGAGCCTGGAATTCTAACCTTGTTCCCTTCGTCTCTGTGCTTTCTTTTTGTCTCAGGTAAAAACCCATGTGAATTCAGCAAGAAGCCACTCCCAATTCCCCTTAATATTATACATTTTCTCTAAAAATATCTCACATTTATCTGCTAGACATCTTGTTTTTGTACAGTTGTGCAGTTGTGAACCAATAGATTGGGAGCTCCTTGAAGTCAGAGAATGTTTTTGATTTTATTTATATGCCAGAACTTTCCACAATGCCTAGGACACAGAAGGCATTTAATAAATGTTCACCGACTGTATTTACAGGAGAGAGCCATGAGCATTAGTGCTCAGTGGGAAGGGTACTTGGAAGCAGTGGAACGTGGGTGGTACTCTTAGAGATAAATAGGATCGTGGATTCCGAGTTGGAAGGGAACTTAGAGGTCTTTAAATTCATCCTCCTCATTTTACAGATGAGAAAACTGAGGCATAGACAGACTAAGTGACTTACAGGGAGGGAGTTCTTGTAGAATTAGAATTAGGTGGAATTAGAACCAAAGTTTTCCTGACTCCAAGTCCAGCTATCTGCCCAAAATCTCTCAAATAGCTAAGCTGTCCGATGATATTTAGTTGACACCCATTGTGAAAACTGACCCTAGGTGAGGGATTCTTAACCTCATGTGTGTGTGTGTGTGTGTGTGTGTGTGTATAGAAATTCAGATCTTTGGCAATGGAACTCTTTTCAGAACGATGTTTTAAAATGTTTTATACGTACTATTACAAAGGACGCTAGTTATATTAAAAAGTTTAATATACATGTATATGTGTATATATGTGTTGATATGTATAGATATATGTATATGTGCATATATCAATATGCATATATGTATACACATATATACCTATGTACACATATACATGCATACATATAGGTGTGTGTATATATGTGTGTGTTTATGTTTCTATATATACATACATATGTACATAAATTCCCAGACCCTAGGTTAAGAACATTTTTCCTAAGCAAACCTTCTATTAGCTGAGAGGGAATGGATTGAATGGGTATGATTCCCCTCAAGGCCTCTACTTGGCAGCCACTCTCCTTTGGTATCCCTTCTCCATCATCAGCTGCCATGGGCCCTAAGATGTGTTTGGAGTTCAGCAAACACAGCCTTCCCAGGACCCAGGCATCATTCTGGTTTCAGACAACGCCCTTGCCTGGCCCGATTCATGGGAGATGTTGGTAAATCTGCTCTGTTTGACTTTCTGATCCCCTTTACTCCCATTCCTTGCTTTCCTTGGATGGCTTCCATCTTAATCCTGAGTGAACCAGCTTCTGTTGCCATCTGGGGCTTAAAATGATTGCAATCTCAGGTGTTGCAAGGTCCAGTTTTACAGCAGCAGGGAGTGGCTGTGGCATTGTGGGTCTGGGAGACTTGGGCTTGGTCCCTCACTGGCCCAACAGGACGAGCTCACCTCCCTTATCTCCCTTCTCCTTCCGCCCATGCCTGCTTGAGGACTAGCAAATGTATTCAACATTCCCTTGGGCCCAGGAGTTTAACCTCCTTTGAAGTCTTCCCATCACACCCTTTACCCAAAAAGGAAAAAGCTCATTTTTTCTATCATTTGTTTAGCTCTAGAATTCCCCATTCCTCTGGCAAATCTCCTCAAAATAATTAGAAAAAAAGGAATGATTGAATGATTCCTTGCCAATATTTTCTTATCTCAAACTTGCATATCCCATCACTCACCACCTTCCCTCACTACCTTTGAGATGTGCTTGTCAGGGAATGCTGACATATCATTAGAAACAGACAACCCTGGACCTGATTATTGCTGTGAAGAGGAGAAGAGATAACTGGGACCAGAAAATCCAGTCCTGGTCAGTAGTTTATAACTGGGGAGACAAACACTGCTCATGAAACAACTGAAAGACACATTCCTGGGCACTCTGGATTATATGGTTAGAATACTGGACTTACTGCTAGAAGATCTGACTCATCAGCCATACAGGGATAGATCTGGAGATGGAGGGGACCTCGAGCGATCATCTAGTGAAACCCCACCACTCTAAGATAGCAAGTCATAGAGTTAGGATGTGAATGGCTCAAGGGTCCATGAAGGCATGTGCCATGTTATGGCTCCATTCCTATGGTCCTATGAGTTTCCCACAACAGACTTTTATTAATAAAGTGTTATCTTCTGTGTATGGCACAATCCACCTTTAAATAGGACTCTATCTTTGTCCTTAGAATAATGATAATGTTTATTATTAGTTTTTTCAGTTGAATTTTGGTGGTTTCAAAGCACTTCATATACAACCACTTCAACTGAGTCTTCCAGGAATGCTAGTGGTCGATCCTACAATGATCATAAATCCCATTTCACAGAGGCGGAGACAGGCTGAGACTGGATCCTGGTCACACAATTCACAAATGGCAGAATTTGATCTTGTATCTTTCTTACTCTATGTTCATCCCATACTTATCCATCACAATCTCCTTCCTGGGACTTGCATTGGAGGAAAATCCACCTCCTCCAACATGACTAATATTACAGGATACACAAGATTCAAGGATCCAGAGACATTAGCGCTTCTCCCTCTCCTCATTTTTTTTCCTCTCCTCATTTTTAAATGAAATTGAGGGCCACAGGGATTTAAATGACTTGTTCTAGAATACAGGGTCAGAGCCAGGATTTCAATCCATTTCCTCTGATTGCCGAATCAGTGCTTTAAAGGATTAAAAACAAAAGGTCATGCAAGGTCTGAAATTGAAGGCCATTGCAAATGATCTAAGATCGTCAGTCATAGAATTCCAATGTTCCTTGGTCTTCCCACAAATGTTTTCCTAAGTAGTACTTTGCTGTGGGTCAAGTTTTAAGGATTTCTGTTTCATGGCTGGCCATTGACCCACAAGAAAAAAACTCAAGAGTTTCTTAAGTTGTTGTCTTTTGGAGAGAAACAAACAAAAAGCAATCTCTTAAAAACAGTCATTTTCTTTTCTTTTGGAGTACCAAGGAAAAGTGTATCCTTCATAGATTTTTTTTTAACTTAAAACAGAAAGTTGAACTCTTCAGGGGAGCTTTAGCTTTTTGTCAGGACTTGCTCCCCCAAATCAGTCTTTGCTGCCTTGTCTCATGGTGAGGATGTGACCCAGAGTTCTCCCAGGCTCTGCTAGGAACACAAGCTCTGGCAAGCCTTGCCGATCTGGAGAGAAGCCAAGCACATCCCTGGTGACAGATTGTATTAGCGATCTCAGAGCCAGTCTAACAAAATAAGGAGATGCTTATCTCCCGAAGGTTGGCTACCAGGCAACACAAGAAATAGTGATACTTACAAAATTCAACAAGCCCCTTGGGCTGGTTTCAGTCCCTTTCCATTTCCACAATGATAATGGAGTGGCATTCTGAGAGGCAGAATGGGGTTCCAAGTACAACATGGTTCTTGGGTCAATTGCAACTCACCTCCTTGGAGTTTATTTAGTTTTCTCAGCTGCCAAATGAAGGAATTGTCAATGATCTCCAAGGTCCCTTCTAACTTTGGAATTTTCTATGCTCTCATGAATATTAATTGAATTATTGATATACTTCACGGGTGGTGTCCAGTGACCAATGATGACATGCTCATGAAGGACCTGACATGCTCATGAAGGACCTGCACTACCTACGTCCATATTGATTGAGTGATGTGGTGGACAAAGTATTGGATTTGGACTTAGATGATCAAGATTCAAATCACAGGTCAAAACTTACTACCTGTGAGACCCTGGATAAGACATTTAACCTCTCTGGGCCTCAGTTTCCTTTCTTATAAAGTGAGGAAATTTGAATAGATACTCTCTCAGGTCCTCTCCAGAGCGAAATCTGTGATTTTGTAGAAACTTGTCACTTTCTCACTTTATGGGAAATAGAAAATATAGAGAGTTTACAGTATTATACTCAACAAGTTTTTGCATCTAGGGTTGTATATGATACCAAACATGTCCATGAATCATTTTTCAAAAGACAAATTCAATTCAAAGGAAACCCAAGTATGGAAGAAATCTGTTGCTAGGAAGGCTGTGGCAGGAAGCTGAAGAAGACAGAGCTTTGTTCCATCTAGGATCTCACCGGGGTGAAGTCAGCAAGGGGAAGGAAACATTCTCTTCATACTGAGTTTGTTTCTACCTGCTATAAAACCAGAGGACCCTAAGTGACCTAGGAGGGCCCTTGGGCAAAACCCCAGGCTCCCTGTCCTGATTAAGGCCCTGAGAGTTTATGACTAAATGCAAAGATGTGTGTTCTCTTCAGAGAGGCAGATGAAGGCCTCCGAGGAATTGGTCTCACCAGGGGCCCAGATAAAAAATCTGAGCCCTCTGGTCATCTCATCAAACAGTGCTTCAAACAGTATGAAGATAATTCCAACTTTATATGCCACTATCATTGTAGAGGATGATAAAGGCAATAAATTCTATTAAAAAAAAACCTGAAAGACACTTCAAGTCAAACTCAGATTCTTGATATAATTGTTGTCATGATTATTTCTGTCCTCAATGATTTCCATGTGAAAGTGGACATGGGGTAGAACCATGTTCTAAAATATGACTCAAGATCATGAAATGAGCAAAGGGAAAATGGACAATGAATTTAGTAGAGAGTTGGGAATCAATGGGCAGAATGTTACATATATTGTCAGATGTCACTTCATGAGTCATTTCTGAGCTTAATTGTTTCCTTTCTTATGAGAAGCTCAGTTCCCACCAGGGTGGGAAGGGAGCAAGGAGAAAAAGAATCTAGAAATAAGTGTGATGTAAAAAGAAAAACACACCAATAAAACTTGGTTTTAAACAAAGAAATGAAAAAACCAACAACAACCTGTAAAACTCATTAGAAGCTTTATACCTCATCTCTTCTCTTTTACAGGCATAATCAGAACCAAAAGTGAAACTGCTAAGACAGGAAAGGTTGGTTATGGATGAAGCAACTGCTTCACAATGCCTGATGATTGCTGGTTGGTTCACTAAACACATCACTGTTACTCAGTCTCTTTTCAGTTGTGTGTGACTCTTCATGGCTTGATTTGAGGTTTTCTTGGTAAAGATACTGGAGTGGTTTGTAATTTCCTTCTCCAGTTTATTTTATTGATGAGGCAAACAGGGTTAAGTGACTTGCCCATGGTCACACAGATAATAAATATCTGAGGTCAGATTTGAACTCAGGAATATGAGTCTTTCTGACTTAAGGCCTGGCACTCTATTCACTGCATCACCTCGCTGCCCCCAAACATCAAAACCAATATCAATTACAAGAAAGGATAAATGCGACAAGACACTCTGTGCAATTAATTATAGCAATTCTAACTCAACCTGTTCAAACAAATGGCTTATTCAAAAAAAGGAGGAGGAATGGGAAAAGTAACGTTTTCAACTCAGACGTGCAACTTTTCTTAAAAGAAGCTTGACCAAGGCAATATTTCCACAAAGAATATAGAGATCTCAACTAGCCTGCATATGATTTCCATGTCATATAGAGAAGCCTGGGCCAAACAAGAGTGAGAGACAACTGAGGGATAGTTTATGTGCTCCCTCTTCAAGAGACATTAAAAGAATGAGAAATAATGAGATAGAGAAACTGATGGGATTGACAAGATGGCAGAGAAGAAAAGTACTCAGCTGAGCTCTTCGAACATTCCCCTCCAAACAACTATAAATTAAATAACCTCCAATTAAATTCTGCAGTGGTAAATGGACAAAGTTGGAGTGAAATATTCTTCTGAGCCAAGACAACGTAGGAGGTCAAAAATAAAGAACTGTGACATGGGTGGGGTTTGACCTGAATCCTGCATGAATTAAACACCAGTGATGGTACTAAGTGGTTATCACAGAAGCAGAAGCAGGTTCAGAGCACAGACTAGGGGGTAGTGTCCACACCTCTCTCTAGATCCCACCACATTGGAAGTATCAAAAACTTTCATATCTCCAGAACTATCTCTGAAAAGAGCAGTGTGAAAAAGCTTGAAGATTTAGACAGTACCACTCTCTCTCCTTACATCAGGGAACTTTAGCATAAAGTTCGAAATAAGAAAAAGGGTGGGAAAGTGAGCAAAAAATTAAAAAATAGAACCCGACTATAAAACCTATTGTGGTGATAAAGAAGCTCAAAACACAAACTCAGAAGTGAACAATGAAATCAAAACAGCTACAAGAAAAACCTCAAAAAAAGTGCCAGTTGGATACAAGACCAAGAAAAATTCCTGAGAGAGCTAAAATGATTTTCAAAATCAGAGTGGTAGAAGAAAAATAGGTAAAGAAACGAGAACAAAGAAAGCAATTATGAAAACAATTAACAGTTTGGTAAAAGAAGCAAAAAATGCCAAAGAAAATAATACCTTAAAATTGACCAAATGGAAAAAGAGGTACAAAAACTCGCTGATGAAAATGATTCCATGAATTTTGAAATGGGCAAGTGGAAACTAATGACTCCAGGAGACATTAAGAAGCAATAAAACAATGTGGAAAAAAATGGAAAAAAAAACAGAAGAAAGTATGAAATCTCCTACTGGAGAAAACAGCTAGCCTGGAAAGTAGATCAAGGAGAGATAATTTAAGAATTACTGGACTACCTGAAAGTCATGATACTAAAAACAAAAGAAAACTAAACTAAACTAGACATCATGTTTCAAGAAATTCTGAAGGAAAAGTACCTCAATATCCTAGAACTAGAAGGCAAAATAGAAATTGAAAGAATCTATCAATCATCACCTGAGATTTCGGATCCTATAGCTCCCAGGTTAAAGAGAAAAATACTTCAAGTAACCAGAAGGAAACAATTCCAATATTATGATGTCATAGTCAGGATCACACAATATTTAGTAGCTTCCACATTAAAGTATTAGAAAGCTTGGAGCATGCTATTTCAGAAGGCAAAAGGAGTGGATTACAATCAAGAATGGACGACCTAGAAAAACAGTATAATCCTGTAAGGAAGGGGAAAAATTAGGCGAAATTTTATATCTCTAAATGCTTATACCAGATAAAATAGAGAAAGAGCAGAGATTAATGATCTGGCCATGCAACTAGAAAAACAACAAATTAAAAATCTCCAATTAAACACAAAAAAGAAATCCTGAAAATCAAATAATTATCAAAGATTAATAAAATGAAAGTAAAACAACAACAACCATAAAACTAATAAATAAAACTAGGAGCTGGTTTATGAGAAAAGCAATAAAATAGATAAACCATTCATTATTTTGATTTTTTTAACAAAAGGAGAAATTAAATATTAGGGTTACTTTGTTCAATTATATACCAGTAAAACTAATAACGTAAGTGAGATGAATAACTATTTACAAAAATATAAGCTGTCCAGATTAATAGAGAAGGAAATATACCACTTAAATAAACTTATCTGAGAAAAGGAAATTAAACAGTCCATAAATGAGCTCACTAAGAAAAAAACATCTCCAGAACCAAATGGATTTACAAGTGAATTCTACCAAACACTTAGAAACAATTAATCCTAATACTATATAAAACTATTTGACAAAAAAGTAAATAATGAGTACTATCAAATTCCTTTTAATACACAGATATGTTTTTGATGCTTAAACCAAGGAGAGCAAAAACAGAGAAAGAAAATTATAGATCAATTTCCTTAATGAATATTGATGAAAAATTTTTAAATAAAATGCCAGCAAAGGATTGTAGCAATATCTCACAAAAATCATACGCTATGACCAAGTGGAATTTGTATCAGACATACAAGTCTAGTTCAATATTAGGAAAACTATCAGCATAATTGACCATATCAATAACAAAAACAAGAAAAATAATATAGCAAAAGATAAAAAAAAGCCTTTGACAAAATGCAGTATCCATTCAATTAAAACCCTGAAATTAATAGAGCCTTTTAAAAAAAATGACAAGTAATATCTATCGAAAACCACCAGTAAGCATTATCTCTAATGGAGATAAGTTAACATCCTTATTAATAAGATCAGAGATGAAGCAAGGATGCCCATTATCACCACTATTATTCAATATGGTAACAAATGTTAGCTACAGCAATAAGACAAGAAAAAGAAATTGAAGGAGTAAAACTAGTCAATGAGGAAATATGGTAATATGACTGTATACTTAGAGAACCCTAGAGTATCAACTAAAAGACTAATTGAAATAATTAACAACTTCAACAAAGTTGCAGGATATAAAATAAACCCACAAAAATTCATCAGCATTTGTATATACTAACAACAAAACATAGTAGCACAAAATAGAGAAATTCTACTTAAAATAACTGCAGACAATATAAAATACCTAGGAGTCAATCTGCTGTGATAAACACAAGTGCCAAATGAACAAAATTACAAAATGCTTTTCACACAAAGACAGATGCAAATAATTGGAAAAGTATCCACTGCTCATGAATATTCTGAGTCAATATAATAAAAATGACTATTCTACCTAAGTTAATTTTCTTATTCAGTGCCATGCCAATCAAACTTGCTAAAATTATTTTATGGAGCTATAAAAATAATAACAAAATTCATTGAAAAGAATATAAGGTCAAGAATATCAAGGCAATCAATGAAAAAAATGTGAAAGAATGTGTCCTACCATTTCCAGATTTCAAACTAGTTTACAAAGCAATGATCATCAAAACATGCTAGTGCTGGCTAAGAAATAGGTACGTAATACACAGTAGTGAATGACCATCATAATTTAGTGTTTGGTAAACCAAAAAACCAAAACTTTTGGGGTAAGAACTCAGCATTTGACAAAAAAGCGCTGGGAAACTAGAAACCAGCTTGGCACAAACTAGGCATAGACCAACATCTCACAACATATATCAAGACCAGGTCAAAATGGAGACATGATTTAGACATAAAGGGTACTATCTTAAGTGAATTAGAGGACTTGGAAAATGTACCTGTCAGATCTATGGATAAGAAAAGAGTCTTTGATCAAACAAGAAGTACAAAGCATCACAGGTTGCAAAATGAATAATACATGAAATTAAAAAGCTTTTGTGAAACAAAACTAATGAAATCAAAATTAGAAGGAAAACAGGAAATGGGGGAAAGTTTATAGTTAGTTTTGCTAATAAATGCCTCATTTCTCAAATATGAGGCAAATGAGACAAATTTATAAAAATAAAAGCCATTTCCCAGTTGATAGTCAAAGTATGTGAAAAAGCAGTTTAAAAAAAAACACACCAAAATCAAAGTTATCAAGAATCACATGAAAAATGCTCTGTCACTACTGATTAGAGAAATGCAAATTAAAGCAACTCTGAGGTTAACACCTCACATCTATCAGATTGGAAACATGACAGAAAAGGAGAATGACATGCTGGAAGGGATGTGGAAAAATTGAGATACAAATGCATTGTTGGTGGAGTTGTGAACTAATCCAACCATTCTGAAGAACAATTTGGAACTCTGCCAAAAGGGCTATAAAACTGTGCATACTCTTTGATGCAGCAATACCTAGGTCTGTATCCTAAAAAGGATCAAAGGAAAAGGGAAAGGGTAAAAGGGTATGTATGTATATGTATATGTATATATATATATATATATATATATATATATATATGTAATGTTGAGAGAGAGAGACAGAGACAGATAGATAGACAGACACACAGAAAGATATGTAGATATCTATATCTTCATTCTTAGTGTGATGGTAAAAACATGGAAATTGAGGGGGATGCCAACTAATTGGGGACTATCTGAACACGTTGTGGTATGTAACTGTGATGGAATACTATTATGCTATGGGAAATGATGAAAGGGAAGGTTTCAGAAAACCTGGAAAGATTTATATGAACTGATGCAAGTGATAGTGAGTGGAAGCAGGAAAACATTATGCATAGTAACAGCAATATCATACGATTCTTAATTGTGAAATACTTAGCTACTTTGAATCAAGACTAAAGAATCCTTGATGAAAACATGATATCCAAATCCAATGAGAAAACTAATGTACTCTGAAAGCAAACTAAAGGATACTTTTTAAACTTTCTTTTCATTTTTTTCTTTTTGGTCTGTTTTCTTTTGCAACATGGCTAATATGGAAATATTTTTGCATGACAACATGTATAATCAAGGAAGAAACGAGAGGCAGGAAGAAGAAATAACTAAAAAATTTTTTTAAAGTTATTAAATTTTCACATGTAATTTAGCTATATTTAATAAAATAAAAATCTATATTTAACATTTTTTAAAGAAAATATATGGAAAGAGATAAATATGGCATCTGATATCAGGACAGGGGACACCATTAAAATATCAAAATAAATCCAGCCCCTCCTCATGAATGAAGAAAATAAGGCCAAGCCTCTCCAAGGTCATAGAGCTAGTTTGTAGAAATGGTAGAAGTACAGGCCATGCCTTACAAGTTCAAATCTAGTGCTCATTTCTCTATACACATGCTTTTGAATTCCTTTCTGAGAGTTCCTACGTTTCAGTAGCAGGGGTCAGTACATTGATCTTAAATATATTAGGAGCTCCTAAAGAAACAAATAGCTTGATGGCAGAGTAGAAAGATTCACATATGCTAGCTCCGAACCCACAGCCCATGGATTTCCTGTAAAAAGAACTCCCAACAAATTCTGGAGCAGTGGAAGCTATGCAGCAACAGAGTGAAGGAGATTTCCGTTCCAGAGAGCCCTGAAAAACCGATCTCAAAGGTCCGTCGCACACTGGACAGGAGCAGAGCCCAGCTCTTCTCTGGCCGTGCGGCACCAAGAGCTGCAGATCGGAGCAGGCTTCAGGGATGGAATCTCTGGCAGCCGTGAAGGTCAGTCCACCCACAGGTGCTACAGGTCAGTGAGAGAGACTTCTGCATTGGCTGAGAGGGGAGTGGGAGTCTCCATAACTCAGGCCCCCTCGGGAGGCAGCGGCAGAGCCAGCAGGTAGCCAGAGGCTCCCAGAGCAGGCAGGACCTTGGGTCCATTACGGAAGGTCTCCACATAAACCCCCTGAGGGAACTGAGCCTGGGAGGTGGCCCTGCACCTATCTGAGCACCAGAACTTAAGCTCACAGTGAATAGCATCTGGGTCCACCACTGAAAGCCCTGAGGCTGGGTAGCAACATTTGAATCTCAGACCCCAAGCACTAGCTGGGCAGATCTAGGCAGGGGTGGAGAGGAATCTCAGAAGTCAAGTAACTGGCTGGGAAAATGCCCAGAAAAGGGAAAAAACGTAAGACCATAGAAGGTTTGTTTCCTGGTGAACAGATGTTTTCTCCCTTCCTTTCTGGTGGGAAAGAACAATGCTTACCATCAGGGAAAGATATAGGAGTCAAGGCCTCTGTGTCCCAAACATCTGAAATAGATATCCAATGGGCTCAGGCCATAGAAGAGCTCAAAAAGGATTTTGAAAATCAAGTTAGACAGGTGGAGGAAAAACTGGGAAGAGAAATGAGAGAGATGCAAGAAAAGCATGAAAAGTGGGTCAATACTTTGATAAAGGAGACCCCAAAAAATGCTGAAGAAAATAACACCTGGAAAAATAGGCTAACTCAATTGGCAAAAGAGGTTCAAAAAGCCAATGTGGAGAAGAATGTTTTCAAAAGCAGAATTAGCCAAGTGGAAAAAGAGGTTCAAAAGGTCACTAAAGAAAATCAAAAGCTCACTAAAGAAAATAGTTCTCTCAAAATTAGAATGGAACAGATGGAGGCTAATGACTTTCTGAGAAACCAAGAAATCACAAAACAAAACCAAAAGAATGACAAAAATGGAAGAGAATGTGAAATATCT